>JAWNPP010000046.1:600000-1017132 GCA_035047445.1 Drosophila siamana
TACGGTAACGAAAATATATCATGGCACAATAAAAAATACTAAAATGTATATGATTTTGTGATTCAAATGACAAAATGCTGTTTAATTAATTTTTTTTTTTTAAATGGATTTATTTTTATCGCTGCACAGTGAAATGATTAGATTTTTGGCAATTAGATTACTAGAAAAATTCCAATACATATGTTTCAAATAACGCGCCTATTTACACACGCTTTAGAAATATACTTAAAAGTCTAACCAGGTGGCAATTGTCGAAATATTTTTGTTGATTTTATAAGCGAATATATTGGAAAATTCTTTCAAAAATAAAATTAGGTTTGACACTCACTGAAAGTATACTTTACTTAGTAATAAGCAATTCAATAAAGATGCTTGGTCTACAAAAATGTATAATTTGCAAATTTCAAACACTTAGATGCAAATCGATAGTATTGTCGATATTTTCACCACCACTAAATTATTGATTATATTTTTGCACTTGTTGCACGCACAAAAAGCTTATTCGCTCTTGTTTTGAATTTAATTAATGCGAAATACCTGTACAATAAACCGCTAATTAACGTCGAATCAAACTCGCTTTCAGGCCAAAAACCCCAACCGGCCAGTCAGCCTTTGCCTTTGCCGTTAAAGCTCAGTTCATTGTTGTTGTTGCTTTTTTGAGTCATTCGCTCGATTTACAAGTTTAATATTTTTTGTACATTTTTTGAGCTTAGTTGAGTTGAAAACGTTAAACTGGCAGCACGTACAATGTCCGCGGGTCGCGTCGTCGTCTATGGTGGCAAGGGAGCATTGGGCTCCGCTTGCGTTGATCATTTTAAGGCCAAAAACTTTGTAAGTATCACAAGTTAAACAACAAAAGTAGGAAAGCCACAGCGGAGTGTGATCGAACATGAGATACCTGCTATTCAAAAGTAGAATTAAGTATAGCAACAACAACAACTGTACATGAGATTTGCCCAACGAAATGCTTTGTAAAACAATTTGCAAGTTCAATGTGCAATGAAATTTTCATAAAATGTGGTTTTTATAATGATTCATGTTACCCAGAATCGTGGCCTTCTCCTAAAAACAAGTCAAATACTTTCTAAAATTATCAATTATATTGTCTAGTACTTCGAAATTCTATAATTCTAAGGATCTTAGTTTCAAAAACATATATAATTTATCCCAGTCCGAAATTCTATAATTCTAAGAATCTTAGTTTCAAAAACATATATAATTTATCCCAGTCAGTTAAAGAATATTATTTCAGTATGATCGGTTTTATATAATTTTTGAATACGTGTTGAGCCAATACCAAAGAACTCAACAATAATAATGAAACTTAAAGCCAACTATGGGGTGGAATATGCCAACAGTTTGTTAAACCTTTGAAATACATTGCGTGGCCGGATATACAAAAACAACGCCTTTCACTTTCATGACCCTCGAAAACGAAATCGAACAATTCTTTTATGCTTACAATTGTTAATTGCCGTTGTTTCAACCTTCTCTCAGTGGGTCGGCAGCATTGACTTGAGCGCAAACGAGAAGGCCGATGTCAGCATTGTGGTGCCACGTGATGCCAATTGGGAGGAGCAGGAGTGCTCCGTCGTAGGCAAAGTGGCTGAATCTCTGGGCGATAACAAACTGGACGCTGTTATTTGTGTAGCCGGCGGCTGGGCAGGCGGCAATGCCAAGAAAGGTAAGTTTGACTACATAACACCCGAAACATATTCAACTCATTTCTCGCTACTCCCATAGATCTCGCTAAGAACGCTGATCTGATGTGGCGCCAGAGCGTTTGGAGCTCAAGCATTTCGGCTGCTTTGGCAGCACAGCATCTCAAGGAGGGCGGTCTTCTGGCTTTGACGGGTGCCAAGCCTGCTTTGGAGGGTACTCCTGGTATGATTGGCTATGGCATGGCCAAGGCTGCAGTACATCAGTTGACACGCTCGCTGGCTGGTAAGGATTCGGGCTTGCCCAACAATGCGCTGGTTGTTTCCATTTTACCGGTGACACTGGACACACCCATGAATCGCAAATGGATGCCGAAAGCGGACTTTGGCAGCTGGACACCGCTCACCGAGGTGGCGCAGTTGTTCAACAAGTGGACGGCGAACGAGGAGCGTCCCAAATCCGGTTCACTGCTGCAGCTCATCACCAAGAACGGCGTCACAGAGCTGATAGCAACGGAATAAAGAAATTGTGCTTAGCTTAAACTATAAATGGAAAATAAAACGTTGCTTGCTTTAATGCTTTATCTCTCGTGTCTGTTTACACCATTGGGGGGATAACCCTATTGAACTCCACACTCGCCTCACGTCTTTTTCTTCTTCATGATCTTCATGAACAGCACCATGCCTGCCAAGCAAAATAATCAAGTTAATCGCCCATCTCAAACATTAAATGCAACTCACCAATGAACACAACGATCACAAACACAATCATTAGCCAAAGCCAGCATTTGTACGCTTTGCGTGAATGCTGCTCCAGTTTCTCAGCCTCCTTGACCAGCGAATTGATGTTGCGTTCCGCAACTCCACTGGACTTTGCCACCACTTCAGTATCTCGCCTGATGATGCGATTTGCCGTCTCCGTTTGCTCTTTGAGATTGCGCGTCAGCGACAGCATGTGCTCCGTGATTTGCTCCTGCGCATTACTATAATACTCGTTCACTTTGCTGCCACCGGCAGTTTCAGTCACACCAGACGCCGCTGCAGCGCCTGCTGGCGTTGTTGGCTCAGCGTTGCCACGTCGACGTCGCAATGTATCGGCATCTGCAGAAAAAGATATAATAATATACATATTTTTAGTAGCCATCTTAAGATGTTCAAATATGTTTGAGAGCTGCAACGGGTGCGCCTTTTGCTAAGCACTCGTTGAAGCACTTGGTACGGCCCGTGTCTTAACAAAAAAAATTCACACCGGATAAAGTTTGCGAATGTGTTTTACATTAGAATTTAAAATACTATGAGTATTTGGTACCTTGCAACAATTCCTTGCGTATCTCATTGTGTTTGGCAGTGTTCTGCAACTGTCGCAGCTCCTGCAATGCGATCTCTCCACTGCCTGCTCCTGCGCGTTCCACACTTTGCGGCGACGCTTTGCTTGTGTAGCCGGTCAGCTGTTTGAGGTGCGCCAGGCGTTCTTCGTAGCCGGGTATGCGACTCGCACTTTGTGGACTGTGTGTGCAGTGACGTGTTATGAGTATTTTATGGGGAAATCCAAATTGTCTTTGATAGACAAAAAACACTCACTCATCCATCGCCGCCAGCTCGGCAAGCATGGTGTCTAGTGATTTCAGGAACTTTTGCAAACGCCAAAAGTTGTCCTCGCTTTTGGCCAGATCTTCACAGTTTGTGAGCAGTGTACGTATGTTGACATTCAATTTAGTTGCCATTTTATAAATAAAAACATAAATATTTCTAATATTACTCGCACGGTAGGAAATATCGATTGCACATTATACACTTCAGGTTTCAATACCTTGGCAGTTGTAGAAAGCACGAAAAATCGATAAGACTTCAATGTCTTCAGCTTTCGATATTCTTATTTGCCACAGGGTGGCCATTTGTACCACAATATGAACACTACAGATATTATAAATTCAACACAATATTATTATTAGTATTATATTTTACGATAAATAATAATTAATTATTTTATTATAAATATTAAAAACATTTAACCAAATACATTTTTAATAAGACAAAACTACACTTCGGTATATTTTTTCGTTGCATTCACACTGGCAGCCATATTGTTATTGAATTTTTTTTTTGTATGTTTTAATTTGCACATTGAACAATGTAAAATTTATTCGTAAAATACAAATGCTATTGAATATGTACATTTTAGTTCCAGCTCAGTCTATACCAACTGAGAAAGAACTATGGGACTTATTGCATAAAATAAATGTGAGCTGCGTACTAATTTTTAGCAAACAGCTGGACAACCCAGCGAATGCAACGCTCAATGTCAGGGCGTTAGCCAACACTACGTCGCGACGTTCGGACGAAGAAACGCAAAGAAAACGGCAGTTTCGTTCCTGGAAAAATTTGCTCCGTGTGAATTTTAATTAAATTTTTAAATTCTTATATACCGCCAATTGTGTACGTGCAAAAGATACGCACGGTGGAATAACGTGCGCCGGTTCGACTTAAAACAAGTGCAAATTTTAGCCAAAATGTGAATAGAAAGTGACACAAATCGCGCAACAAAAAAATAAGAAAAAAGAAATGTAAATGATAAAAAAGAGTCAAAGCCAAAGAAATGCGAAAAATATGTACATACATGCACATATGTACATCCGCATACATACAGAGGCATGTACATGACGATGATGTGTATGTGTGTTGAGCAAGAGAAAGAGCGAGCGAGAGAGATATACGTAGAGAGCCTAAGTGAGGCACATTAAAAATAATACACATCAATAATAACAGTGCAAGCGTTTAAATATCAGAGCAATAATAATTGCAAAAATATACATATAACTGCATTTTAATATTTCCGCAAGAGCATTAATTGTAATTGTGCTATTGCCGCAGGAAAGGGGATCATTTCGTGACTGCGATTGTGTGTGAGTGTCGGTGAAGTGCGTCAGTGTGTGTGTAAATGTATGTAAGAAGGGAACAGCCGAAAGTCATCGTCGATGTCGGCATCCATTGTAAAATAATGAATAAGTGCAAGCAAAATAATCATTTACATTTGGAAAGAACAATTATGGCGATTACAAAAAACTAAAGAGAGATATGTGTACCACACACAGTGGAAAGAAAACCTACGAAAGTGGTTGCTCGCGTCACTGCTACATTTGTATCCATGTGTGTGTGTGTACGATTGTCACTGCCGCTGGTGTGCGTGTGAATGCGAGAGGAATGCTGTCTATGTATCACGTTTCGCACTCTGTGTGTATGCGTATGTGTGTGTCTGTGCGCTCAGTGTTGTGTAGTGCATAAAACATGAAGCCAACTGATTTGAATGTAGATTCTTTTGAATTTCTTCTTGACCAAAATGGTTTCAAGCCAACGATCTTGCAACTTCCACCACACATTTCATTCCACCAGAAATAGTATGATGCAAATATTTAAGTCATAAAAACACAGTCTGGCCATTTTGTCTGCGCCATATTTCGAGCAAATCGATCTGGTTATTCTCTGGTTTTCAAAAAAAAAGTTGCATCCCTAAGCAGCCAGCCAGCATTCAAGTAGAGGGCGATGCACAAAAGCAAGAGAGTAACACACACAACGAGAGCGGCAAACGGGAGAGCGAGATGGTATTATAAACAGCGCACATATGCAAACAAACTTGTTTGGATGCACGGCGCTCTCTCTGGCGCTCACTCACTTGCAAAATGAGCAAAACGCCGCTATACGAATAGCGCTGGAGAGCGAACTGACAAATCTTCTTTTGAGTGGCTGCTGCTTGCTGTTCGATTCGATTCTCGCTACTCGTTAGTGCTACTATTTAGTTGTCGCTCTCTTCATTTTTTTTATTTAGGAACTACACTCAACACAGGCAACAGCAGCAAGCAAAGCTAGGCGAGCGAAATTTCCATTGTGTGTGTGTGTGGCGATGTCGCGTCGTCGTCGCAGCAGCAGCAGAAGTAGTAGCAGAAACGGTTTCGGTCTCGCAGTCGGTTTAAAATTTTCTGACTCGTCATTTGGTTGGGTTGTTGTGCGAAAAGCGAGAAAATCGTATGCATATATATATTTAATTGTGTGTGTATATATATTGAGTAATAAATTTAAAATAATATGTATATAAATTGAAACAAAACGGTGCAAGGTGCAAGTTAAATACAAAAAAAGAAAAAAGATTAGCAATATTTACATCGAGTGTTACCACTGTTGATGCCTGTGCATCTGGGTGTGTGTGTGTGTCTCGTACGCGCGCCGTATGTGTGTGCGTGTGTGAGTGCCTTTTAAGCACTAACTCATTACAATTTACTATTACTCATTAGCTCTGTTTTTACACGCAAACCGCACAAATAATCATTTATGCATATTATTGTGGATGGGAAAAATCGAAATCGAAATGCGAAAAATGTATACAGAAAAATAAAAATGGTATTTCCAAAATGCACACACTGCAACAATAGCAACAAAAAAAAAAGTAAAAATCAAATACTGACAAACAACATAAAGAACAACAAAATATTCAGCATTATGCATACACATATTTACTTACTCAATTTCGCATTAAAAAAAACTACCTATTTTTTGTATTTCTTTTTTCGATATTTTTCTTTTTTTTTTTTGTCTACATCAACGATTAACGAAAACCCAACGACTTTCATCGTCGTGCGTCGGTGTTTATATGTATATGTGAGACTCGCTTGCTCACGCACACATTCAAAGCACCCCCAGTAGTAGTTCTTGTTGCTGTTGTAGTCGGTCTCGTCACGTCGTCTGCGCGCCTTGAAAAAGTCAATTTTTGTGTCTCGCTTAAACGCGCGCTCTCCGTGTTCACTCTCTCTCTCTCTGCGTGTGTGTGTGTGTTTGTGTGCTGTGCTCTCTTTATGCGTCGAATGAATGGACAGTGGTTCAGCCCCATGGCGAGAGTAAGAGACAGCGAGAGTTAAGTGTGGAGCATTGCTGCTGCTATGGCGGCCGTCCACCCTTGTAATTGCCGCATATGAACGTGTCGGTGTATGAGCGCTGCGAGCGTGTGTGTGAGCAACAAATAAGCCAAAGCAAGCACAGCGAACGAACAATAAGACAAAAACTTACAAAAATACAAAATTGTTTTTCATTGTCGTGTGGGGCTGGCTCTAAGTGTGAGTGAGTGAGTAAATGATGTGAGTGTGAACTGACCGAGTGAAGTGAATTGTGAGTGCAACTGTGTGTGAGTGCAATTTGCTCTCTGTTTTTCTCTGTCTGCTGCTTGCGATGATGTTGCTGATTTCGAAATTGATTTAACCTGAACGTGTTTCGCTTTCGCAAATATAAAAAAAAAATATGTGTGCAGCAACTACAATTACAAATCTAAAGAATCTCTCCCAATTTGTAGTGCAAAACAACCAACGAAATGAGAAAAGTGCATGCAAAATAGCTAGAAAAATTAAATAATGCCAATAATAATTAAAATAATCATGCAAATATGCAAGATTTCATTATAATAACAAATGCAATGTTCTTGTTCTTCTACAAATTAAACAAACAACAGTTGTGAACTGCAACAGCTGCAAAGCCACAACAACAGCTACAACAACAACAACTGCATCAACAGCTACAACGTCTACAAACAACAACAACAGCAGCATCAACAACAACTGCAAAATACGAAAAATTCACTCAAAACAAACGCAATTCGTGTCACTGTGTACGTGCGTGCCTTGTGTGTGTGTGCCTGTCTCTCAGTATCTCTGCTGCATCTGTATTTGTATTCGTATTTGTATCTGTGTCTCCGCCGTCTTCGTCGTCGTATTAGAATCAATACAGAAGAGAAGCAAAGGCAAAGAATATATCAATTGAAATCACAACAAATGTGCAAATAACAACAAGAAGAATACTAGAAAATCTATATAAATTCTCAACACAATATTCCAACAATACTTCTTGTTCCACCATCTTGAGAAAATGAGGTGCTGCTGTTGTGCAAAAATAAAAAGCCAAGAACTATGACGCATCAAAATTATCAGACAAACGGCGCAAGTTTGGAGGATTGCCATACAAACTTTTATGCCTTGGTAAGTACATACATTCGTTTCCTCTCCTCATCTTACCTCTCTAGCACATACACAAATTTGCCTTTTCGCTCTGTCGTTTAATTTCCATTTCCGTTTCGTTGCCAATTTGCCTTTTTTGAGATCTAGGTCAGTGACAATGCAACACAGGGTGTCTCATGCCAGCCAGCCAGCCACCCACGCTGATCGTTTCGTGCCATGTTGACAGCTGATTGTTATCGATAGGCGATAGGCGTGCGCATAGCGTATTTATTGATATTTCTGCTCAACTTCAAAACTCTCTCACGCTGCTGTAACGTTATTTTCACCTTTCGAAAGCACGCACAAAGCGGAACTATGCATATGAGAGGGCAGCAAACAAGACAAGAAAGCAACAACAAATAGCGAATTTTTGCATGTATGTGAGAGGGTTCCTCATGCGGCAACTGGCTGACTGACTGACCGGTCATAACAGGTTCTTCTTTAGCGGTGACTTCGGCGTTTCTTTGTCTTTTTGCTTTTTTAGTGGCATATTTCTTTAATGAATCTCGCTCAACAACAAAAAAAATAGATGTAGCAAAAGAAAAGCTCAAATGGCAGCTTAAGCTCCGACAAGTCAACGTGCTCCAACACGAACGACTCTTAACCTCCCCTTTCCCTCTACGGGCAAAGACAGTCTGAGAGAGTGACCAACGATGACGATGATGACGACGACGCGCCAACGAACGCTGTACGAAATAACGAAACAATAACAAACGCGCAAAACTTTCTCTGAGAGCAGCGGCGAGTGGCGAGAGAGAGAGAGAGAGAGAGAGAGCGCAACTTGCCAGAGCGAACAACAAGCAGTAGACCCCGCAGTAGACAGAGAGAGAGAGAGAACGCTTAACACGTTGTGAGACGGAGTGAGATAGCAGCAGCAACAGAAATAAAACGACTGCTTGAACTTGGGAGGCACGCGCGCGTGAGCAAACACAAGCAAAGCATGTCAGAATGATAACACACACAACACAAAGAGCGCAAGAGAGCCACACACACTTGCTGAAATAAATGTGCCCCAGCGGCGAAATGAGCGCAAGCCCCAAAGCAGCTGCCACACACATACACGTATTGAATATTGTTTGAATATGGCAAAAATAAAAAAATACAGCGAATAGAGTATGCAACGAGACGCCGCTGACGTAAAGATTGCTTTTGTAGGATGATGACAATGTTAAAAAACGCAAAGTGCAAGGAGACGGGGCTGTTGTTTTTTATTAAATATATTGCTCGAACAAAAAAGTAAAAGGCCAGTAAACACAAAACGTCGCAACACATAGAGACACACACATTCAGATATTCATACACAAAGAGTAGCGAGTTGTAAAAACGAGAGCGAAAATGAAAACACAAATTGCGATGCCAACATTGAGAAACCGAAATACAAAATACAGAATACAAAATCAAACGTACGGAAGAATGTGGAACGACGACGACGACAACGAAGACGACGCGACGGTCTCTTGTTGCCGTTGTTGTTGGGGGCGACGCTCGTCGGCGACGCTGTCGGCAGCGCAGTCGGCAGCCATTCGTGGTTTGGGGAATACCTTTTGCTGCTCTGCTTGGTATTGTTGTTGTTGCTGCTGTTCACTTTGCGCGCGACTGCGACTGAATGTATTTGTGTGTGTGTGTGTGAGTGTATGTGCGTGTGTCGTGTGCGTGTGAGGTGCAGTTATTTGGCTATGTTTATGACGCGCGGCGAGTGTGGTAGTCGAGTCTCTCGAGTTTTTGTTGTGTTTTTTTCTGTGCTCTCTTGGTCAACGCTTTTTGTCTTTGGCCCATTGATTTGTGCTTGCCACAGCCAGCAGCAGCAGCAACGACAACTTGTTCCAAAGCTACAAACTACAAGCTACGGCAACAACAGCAACTCGCAACGGAAGCCGCCAATGACGAGCCAAAGACACCAAAGAGACCCTAGCCAGTTTTTTGTTTAGCTTGTTTCTGCGGCTGTCGCTGTCGCTGCTGTTGTTGTTGTTTTTTGGTTTTTTTTTTATCGCTTTTGACTTTTTTTTTTAAATCGTGGCTCTAGTCGTCGTGTTCTTCTGCTTCTGCCTCTGCTTCTTCACGCTTGTGCTTTTGTTTGAGCTTTGCTTTGTATGCGCCTTTCGTTTTTTCTGTTTTCTGTTACAAGTGCAGCGATTGTCGAAGGTGTTTGCATATGTGTGTGTGTGTGTGTGTGTGTGTGTGTGGTTTGCGTTTTGCAACACTGCCGCGCTTTGTTGTGTTGAGCTTTTGTAGGTAGCGCCGCAAACGGTAGATGTGTTAGTTAGTTAGTAGATTGGTAGATTGTTGCGAGTGGGATTTGTAAACAAAGCGTAGGTGTCTTATCTGAGCCAGATAAAGTTAGAAACTACAGTGATCACATTGAAGGATGAGAACGTAGCTTTAATATTGATTTATTAAAAAAAACAAGTAGGCTTTGGACAGACGATTTTAAAAAACGGAATTATATTTTATTATATATATTGTTTGTATTTAGAAATTTTTACGTTGTAGCCAGTTAATTGTTGCTCAACTTGGGTAATTTTCGAACATTTTTTAATTAAAATGATAATTGAACAATAAGAAATATATCTGAATATCTATTCAGACGAAGCTATGACACAAATCTGTATATAAACTGGGATAGGTCAATTTTAAAATATATAACGTATTCTTTTTTCTTCTTTTATGCTTATTTTAATACACATCTCTTATTGCCTTTTGCCTTTTTTCGTTGTAGTAGTGTTTGTGGTATTTTTTGTTAGTTGTAAGTTTTTTTTTTTTTTTTTTTTTATTTTTGAATGTAAAACTATTTCCGACTTAAGCCATAAATAATACGTTTTTTCCTAGAAATTGTATACTCTACCGAAGCACATCTATTTGATACTTTATAAGCATATTGATTGTACAATCTGTAATATGCATCTCGAAATATATTTATTTATTTTGTGACGTAGGCTTATCGGCCTGCGCTTCGATATATTGGAAATTGAGTCAACATCACAACAATAACGAACTTCTCTTTCTTATCTTCTTCAGACTGATTTGTGTGGAATAAAATGGCGAAAGTTCGTGCACGGCGAACGGCCAAATGCATCGAGTGATCCACTGGCCGATCCGATACTGAGATCCTATTCACGATGCATGCAGGCGGATATGCTGTGCGTGTGGCGGCGCGTTCAATCCACCAAGCAGGATAACACCGATCCGAATGCCTTAAACTTTGAGATTACCACATCGACCACTGTTCACCCGCCTCTATCGCTAGCCGCCGCCAAGGAGCTGTGGATCTTTTGGTATGGCGAGGAGCCGGATCTCAGTGAGCTCGTCGACGCCGAACTGCTGAAAGTAGCAGGTAAGAAGCAACATCAAACACGTTTATCTATAAATAATACGAACAAAAACGTCAAGCAATCAGTTTAGATGCTATCAAGGTTCTATTCCTGTACTTCGATTTTTCCCTTTCGCTAGATAATAATGAGACAGCGCCAATTAATATTGCAATGTGAATATGAAAAGGGCCAAGGAAACAGGGAAAATATTAGTGTTATAAACAAAAATAGGTAAATACTTTCCGCATAATTTTATTGTGGATTAAAAGTATTTTACTTCAATTAACTTGCCACATTTCGTTGACTTTTTAAGGTAAAGACCAAAATTATGTCTATTTTTTGTCACGTGTACGATGCATTGTTTTCTATACAGAGCTTTGTGTTGATATCTTATATTGAGTTTCCTATCTAAAAGATGTTCTCAGTTCCATTGTCAGTATAACGATTATGAAATTTTGCAAGAAATTAATTAAAATGATTTTTATTGATATTTGTAGACGTATTTGGCAAGGAAAACTGTTGTTAGCTAGCATTTTAAGAAATAATGCGAGAGAATAATGTCGAACATCGCGATGTACGCAAAAAACAACGATGTTTTTGCATCACATGCCGTTACATTGCCTGCTTTATAAATTTAATAAAACGTTCAAGGCCGAAACGTGCAGCGCAGCAAAAATTGTGTTGTACCCATGAGAAAACCAAAACAATACACACATATACATGCATGTCAAATAAACTGGCGTCTATGTATGTATGTGTGTGTATGTGTGTGCTGCTCCCAACATCACTCACATGGTGCGTTCTCTCGTCTGTCAGCAGAAGTAGTCAGTCAGTCCCTCGCTCTCTTTTCCTCTCTCGTTCGGTCGGTTGCCTTGCGGTCAGCCCACGCGTAAAACGTCACCTGTGTCATTTGCAATGTTTTTGTTTCGTTTTGTGCACGCGCGCTCTCTTTGGACTTTTGGGCGCTCGCTTGCTGGACTCTCACTCTCTTCTGTTGCGTGCTCTCTTTTTGCTCATTTGTGCGCTTTAGCCGCCTTGGTAAATTCTGAATGCTGTTAAATTGCTTTTGCTTTTATTTTATTCGTACACATATACATATATTTTCATTATTTGTCTTATCAGTAGTAGCTGGAGCAACGGTAGTTTTTGTGCGGCGTGTGGCTAATATTTATTTAATTTTTGCCCATGGCATCCATAAATGCGGCGGCGCTATCGCTATCTCTGACCACAAATTATCACTTGGTGTCTCTTTGTAATTTTTGTGTAGTGGCTGCGCTGGCAAATTCCACTCGCATTGTAATCAGTGTCTATGCGTGTGACTGTATGTGGTATCTATGTGAACATACGTCAGCCAACAACGTAATCGTAATCGCAATCGTAATCGTAACGTAGTTAACGTCTGATTTCGATTGTGCGACGTCATAAGACGAGTTGAATGAGCAGCTGTCGCTGCGCTGCCGTTTTGCCTGCCTCTGGTGAAATTGTTGTCGACACCGTTCGTTGCTTTATTTTATTTAAGTTTTTTGTTTTTTAATGACAAGGACACTGACTAATTGCATTGACATTACGTTGAGCGAATTCTCCTCGCTTTTTATAGCCTTTTACTTGGCTGCCGCCAGCCACAAACAAAAAAGCTGCTGTCCACTGTCGCTTTGTAAGCATATTTGTGTGTGTGTGTGTGTGCGTGCGTGTGAATGAAACCGGAGAGAGTCAAGACAGAGACTGCGACTGCGACGCTGCTGCCCAGTGAAAAAGGCAACGACGCCTCAGACGCCACAGAGTGCCAACAATGGCACTCTTTTTTCGCATCACTTGCAAAGAATGAACGAAATTCACAATCGCAATATTTCGCAAGTGATATTGGTATCGAGATATCGATAGCAAGAATGAGAACGAGAACGATAACGACATAAACAACACGCTTCGCGATTATTCGCTTGTTGCCCCCGCTTCTTGTTGTCATTGCCAATGCCTGTTGTTGTTGTTCTTCACACGCAAACACACTCATACTTAATAATATATTTTACCTTAAACAGCTGTCACTTTGTTGCTTTGACATTCTGTCCCTGTGTGAGTGCCTCTCTATCTCTCACTTGCTCACTCACAATTGGGGCGAATAATTATGAGCTCACAACGTTTGCATGGGGGTGTGTGTGTGTGTGTGTGTGTGTGTGTGTGTGTGTGTGTGTGTGTGTGTGTGGGTGTGAGTGTGTGTATGAGAACTGCTCTCTCTATGGGATTGTGCGCTCTCGATTTATGTCGGCGCTCTCTTTAGATTTATGCGCTGTTTTTTTTTTTGCGAAACTGGTTTTTAAGCTTAATTACAATGCGCTTTGTTGTTGCTGCAGCAAAAATTTTGCATTCGTTTTTGCTCCGTTTCCCGCCGACGGCAACTTACTGTCTGTGTGTGTGTGTTGGCTGCTTATTAACCAATTTTCGATGTGCGCTCACAGCCATAGCAGATTATTGACCTTGATTAAATACATACACATGCTTACGCATATACACGTGTGCGTATGTGTGTTTGCATTTGGCATGCCTGATCTACCTGCTTGTTGCACGCAATTCATTGCAGCATATTTAATTTATAAATTCTGTAATTATAAAACACAAAATACAGCACATACACATACGCAAAGAAGGCAAACACTCGTACATTCATTTTGCACGTCATTTGCATTTGCTTTTGCTATAGCAGCAAATTTTTAACCTAAATTAGCGTTTCATCAAGCGCACAAAACAACAACAACAGAATAGGAGAGGGAGAGAGAGCGAATGGCGGCGTATGTGTGTGTATGGGGGAGAGCCGTAGTTGAGCGAGTGCACGCTTTAGAAAAACTAGCGGCACTTTTTGGCCAAACAACAAACATTCACTCACTTACAGGCTCTGTTGCTCTCAGCAACAGCGAGTGCTTGTGTATGTATGAAGCATACCTCTCACTCACCCACTCACTCTCGCTCTTTTGCGGGTGGTGGGCGCGCGCTCTTTTTAAAGCTGTCGCGTTGCGTGAGTCTCTCAATCAGCATCAGCAACATGTGCACAAACCACACGTGCTACAAAAAAAAAAAAATATACATACGTACACAATGAATATGCGTATGTACATTACATACATGTTTGTCTGTACGTGTATTTGAAATTTGCATTGAGCAGCGGTCGAATATTTGTTGGTTGGTCGGCTTGTAAACGATGACTCGAACGACAACGACGACGAACGGCAGCAGCCACCGCATCGAGTCGTCGTTGTCGGCAATGCCAATTTTACATTTGCAGAATTTGTAGGTTTGTCATTTTTTTTTTAATTGAGAGGCAGCCACAGTTTTGCTGTTGCTACTCTTTTAAAAAATTGTTCTGTTGCACGATATGTCCCGAATAAAGTGTGTGTGTGAGCTTTGACCCCTGGCTGGTCACAGTAGCAAAAATACGACAAAGAAACGAGCCTACACTCATACAGACACACACACATACGTATAAGCTGAGGCTAACGCACACTCGTACATAATCGTACGTTGCCCCCTGGTTACAAATTTTACGCTGATCTCATTGAAAGAAGGTAGTACACACAATCGCACAATGAAATCCAAAAGCAGTCTTGTAACAACAAAAACAGCAACAACGGCTAGCTAGCTACAACTACATACATAGCTACAGGAAAAATAACAACAAGCATACATTTTCAAAGCCCAGCCTAAGACGCTCTGCCGCTGTCGGTGTTCGCTGCGTTGTGACGTCGTTGCCACTCGCTGCTTTGCGCTGTTTACTCACGCTCACAATCATACGAAATGTCACTCACACGCGTAGTCACTCATTCACTCACAATTACTCGCTCACTCGCCGGCGTGCGCTCTTTGTACGTTTTGTTTTTTCTTTTTTTTTTGTGTGAATGGATGGCGCGCTCTTGTTCTCTTTGCATTTGTGTTTTGTTATTTATAATGTTGTTTACCTTTACGTAATTATCTTTGCAACATTGCTGGGCCGATGGATGTTGTGCCTCAGTGTTTGGCCTCTTATTATTTCTTTATGAATTTTTCTGGTGTGTTTGTTTGTTTGTATGTGTTGAATGCTGAGGGTGAAACCCGGCAGTTACAGCGTCTGTTGCCATTGTGTAGGTGCGCGTGTGTGTGAGTGGCTATGTGTTGGTGAGATGCTTGGAATTTTCCAAAAAATTTCTCGACTATTCCTGCCGCCGCCTCTCCACGTCTCTTTCTCACTCTGTCACTCGCTAGCAACGTAAATAGTCGTCGTTGGCCCTTTTTTGTTTTAAGTGGCATTTTGTTTGCGCTTCCGCTTGTGGTTTTGATTTGCCTCCTTCTCTTCTGCTGCTGTTTCGTCTTCAGCCTGCAGGGGCACCGTTTTGTCTTCGTCTACTTCGTTCGTGTTGTTGTTTTTACTTGCATTTACATGCATAGTCTCTCTCTCCCTCTTGCACGTCATCAGTCGGATTAATCCATCTCTTTTTTGTCAAGAGTTAAATTTGTCATAGCAATGCGCGCGTCGCAAAACAATAACAAAATAATTTCGCCTTTAAATGATGCTCACAAAAGCGCGCGCGCGTCACTTAAAAATATTCGCTGCTCACTAAAATGATTTGCGTTGTTGCCTTTTTGTACTTATTGTATTATTGTTGTTCCCTCATTTGTTTATATGCTGTTGTCACCAAATACATACAAATGTGTGTGTGTGTGTGTGTGTGTGTTTATGTATTTCTGCGTGCCTAGATGATGAAGAGCGCGCGCGTGCCTTTTTCTCTTATTATTCAGTTATTTTCCGCCTTTAAAACGCGTTCCACATGCCAGTTAAATACCAATTTCATACCAAAGGGGGCGGGCGTGGAACTCAATTAGAAGTGTAAATAAACTTGTTGTGGATCGACCACTAGAACTCGTGCTACGGAAATCGTTTACCATTACTATGATTGCCAATTTCTGAATGAGTTGCACATTTTAACTTTAAGGGATGCTTCTTTCAAATTAAATATAACAAATTGTCTATAAAATTAATGCTGATCATGAAATTTAATGCGCTTTCAATATACAGAGTTGGCGTTCATTAATAAATTGATTTCTTGTTAAAGGTTTAATTCGACTTTGTTTTTTTAATTTGTTAAACATATTTGTTAAATAGACCAATTAAAGGGAAACTTAGTTTAAAAAAGGTTTCAATATTTTTTAGTGAGTTGTTTAGTTTCTATAATTTATAATAATCATTGCAATTATGTACTCATTAAAGTGGTCGATTCAAAATTGTTTGAAATTTTAATGCGATTTTCTAAGTAGATTATTTTAATTATTGTTTTGTATTGAATACAAGAAGATATTAAGAATCTATCTATCTATAATAAAAGGCTTTAATGTGATTTTTCTCCTATATTATTGCAGCCAATCAAGCGCTTTGGAATGGCACATGGAAGGGTGAACTGACCTACGAGTGCCGCTCTCTGCTCTTCAAGGCGCTGCACAATCTCATGGAGAGGTGAGTATCTCAGATAAATCTTCCGTAGTAGACCCAGATTCATCATTACTTTTTCTCTCCTCACAGATTTGTGCTCACCAAGGACATTGTGCGCTTCGGCAAATGGTTCGTGCAGCCGTGCACTTCCAGCGATCGTCTCTTTGGACGCAGGTAAGTCGCCAGCTCCTTTGCGATCATCTCTTTCTCTCTATCTCCTTTGGATGCCATTTGCCTATAACAACGATGACCAGCACCTGAAAGTCACTTCACTGGTTGTCGCCGCAATCATCCCAGATCAAAGAACAGGAACTCTGTGCGATCCCATTGAAGCCTATGCGATCGCATCGTTCTTCCTGGCACAAAACCTTCTTCGCATTATTTCAAGACCGGATTGACTCACAGTTCTTGTTCTCTTTCACTTTGCAGCTCGCAACACTTGTCCTTCTCCTTTACGTTCTTCGTGCACGGCGACACGGTGTGCGCCTCCATCGATCTGCGAGAGCATCCTGCCGTGCGTCCTCTGACCAAGGAGCATCTGGCCGAGGCGTCAGCAGCCTTTGCTGCGGCTAGCGGCCAAGGCAATGCCGCCGCCAAGGATGCGGGGAACAGTGGCACTGTGGCTGCCACAACGCCGCTGCCCGCCGACTCGCCGCTGCTCGAGGCTGGCGCTGAGAAACCAGCGACGACAACAACGACGCCGACACAGGCGCGCAAGGTGATGCTGGCGCCGTTCGGCATTGCGGCAATACTCACTGGGAACAGCTACAAGGCCAGCGATCCCATGGCCGAAAAGATTCTCGAGGATTGGGCATCGTTTTTTCCGCTGTGCAATAAGGACAACACGGATGTGCCGCCAGTGGTTGAGGTGGTGTCGGGTGAGTAGGAAGCGAATGCGAATGCAAAAGTCACATGTGAAATTCATATCTTAGGCCTGTTCCCAGATTAGTGGAAAACAAATTCTTATGACTTGTCTCCAAAACATAAAAAATAATAAGATAAATCTTTTAGATAATAAGAATTTAACTTGTCTGGGAATGAGATCCACATGAACTCCACATATAAAATAAATACCCCCCATATACAATCCATTTGCAATCCACTTACTAATTGCAATCAATTGTCGCCACTCTTTTAGGTGGTCATAAGATGTATCACCCCACGAACTATGTACTAGTCACAGATCTGGACGACATGGAGCAAATGGAGTTTACCGAGATGTACAAGGCGAATGGCAGTGGGGACTCAGCTGTGCTTGGAACGCTCTCCACGCCTGCGCCAACGGCCGTGACGCCGGCAGCTACGCCGACGACAGCAATCAAAGAGGCATTGGCGCCATCTGGCGGCATTGCGAATGGCAACAAGAAGGCATCAATAACGGGAACAACGTCGGCAACGACGGCGTTGTCAGCGACGCAGGCGGTGAGCGCGCTGGAGCGTCTAACGTTTCAGCCGTATTACGATCAGCGTCCTACGTCCGGATTCACCTTCAATACGAACAATACTCATATACCGGCGACGGCGGCCATTGAAATGCCTGAGCGTGCCTGGCAGGATTGCATTATGAACACGCTGCACGTCGATGCAGCGGCGGCGGCCGCGACGTCAACGACAACAGCGACGTCGGCCGAGGAAGAGGATGTAAAGCAAACGGATTCCAAGCAGCATGTGCAGCAACAAATTCAGCTCAACCAGCAACAGCAACAGCGTCAGAAGCTGTGGAACTTTGTGGATCCCATGCAGAAAGCTCCCTGCATATGCACCAAGTAAGTTGTGCTTGCTGTCGTTTCTCTTTAGCGCCCGCTCTCTCTCTGTCTCTTCTACTCCTGCTCCTCTTTGTTTTTTTTTTTCTACGCTCTGCACCCAACCACCCAACATACGCACACCAAGTGTGTGCGTGTGCGGGAGTGTGTTTCTTATGATCCTGCTGCTCTTCTTTTACTCTTCTCTCTATTTCTGTCTGTCTGTCTCGCTCTCTCTCTTTTTTGGAGTATGTGTGATTTGTTTTTTTTTTTTTTTTGCGTAGCGCGATTTGTGTTGAATTTTAATCGATATCGATATCCAATGAATTTGTAATCGAGAGATGTATAACGCTTTGATGGCATGCCTAGAATTCCAGAACTTTTATACTCAATCTTTTTTTGTATAACCTTATAAGTTAATTGTGCGTGCGTGTGTGTGTAAGTGTGTATGTATGTGTGTGTGTTGCATGTGTTGCCTTTCTAATCAAACGCTTACAGCCGTTAAGACTAAGACAAGTCGAGAATCTCACCACAGCCCAAAAGTTAAACGCGTTGTGTGTTGAAAGTTGAGTTGAAAGTTTAACACAAACCAAAAAAAAACCCACAAAATTTCAGCGTACAATGCGGCGGTAACTGTAGCAGCAGCAGCAGCAGTGCCGGCAGCAGCAAACAGCGTCAGCAGCAGCAGCAGCAGCAGCAGCAGCAGCATAGCAGCGCCGGCGTCGGCGGTGGCGGCGGCGGAAATTCGCCCGCACTGCGCGCTGCCATCGGCGCCGTCAGCAGCGGCTCCAAAACGTCGTTCCAGCTCTATCAGCAGCAACAGCAGCAACTACAACATCAGCAGCAACATCATCACGCAGCAGCAGCGACCTGCAGCAGCATCTGTGCATTCCAGTTCGAGTTACAGTGCAAGTTCCAGTCTTGGCTGCTCCTCCACTTCCTCCAACTACTCCTCCTGCTCCTCCTTCTTGACTTCAACTACTTCTACTGCTGCTGGTGGCTCAAGTCTCAAGCGCAAAATTGTGCCGTTTCACAAGCGCTTTCTACTCAATTCTCAGACAGCGCTCAAACTTTACAACAACAACAACAACACAACTACTACTACAACAACAATAGACACCAATATACCAAAACAAAGGTTTGTGTCGTCGCTGTTCAGCCAACGTGTGTGTGTGTGCAGGCAATTTAGCAGCGCTGCCAACTCGTTTTTTTTTTGTTCATTTCGTTTTCTTTTGGTTGTTTTTTTGTGTTTTTTAGTTCTAATAATACGCTGTTTTTGCATTTCTTGCTCATAAACTCACACAAACATACACACACACACTCCCTTTTAAGTTGTTAATATTCTGTTACAACAGCAACAAACAACAAACACTACAACATGCTCTATTTAAGTATTTAATTTCGTTGTTTGGTTTAAACAAGTTTTTCTTTCTTCTTGCTGCTAATTTTCAACTCACACACACGAATACACTACAACATACATATGTAATTATCTAACTTGCGGTAACTGGCAATTCTAAGAATTACTAATTTCATACATTGTAAATGAAACCAGTCAAAGCGAACGTTACTTCTACGCGCTATCGTTATCGGCCTGCAGTATATTTAGTAGTTGGTATTTTGCTATCGATATTGCAATTGATCCTGCGCGCTGCCGCCAGCCACACACTTACTCACTCACACACACAGACTACCCCATACACACACACGCATACACATATGCTGTAAATAACCATTACCATATGACATGCATATATTAATGTTGTTTGTTTTTTGGCAGCTGCAAACGTTGATTATTATTTTTTATACTGCTCCATTGGCGTTCCTTTTTCCTTCCCCACACACTCTATCTCGCTCTTCTCTCTTGGATGTGGTCTGTTTGTTTTTATTTTTATTTTGTTGTTTTGGTTTTGCTTAGCATTATCAGCGCTTACCGAGAAGCCGAATTGATTAATCGATTAATTATTACATGTATGCGTAGCTCAGTAGTTGGTTTTTAATTTTTAGTTTTCTAATATTTTTGTACATAACCCACAAGCATGTAGCGTATGCTATTTGTATTTCATTCTGCAATGGCAAACGAATCAATAATAACTAATTCAATTTTCTTCAACAGACACTTAACCGTATCGACGGGCAGCAGCAACAGCAGCAGCACAACACTATATCACGGTGGAGGCGCGTCGATATATGCGCGCAACTCACTGGGCGGCGATTCATCGACAATGCCGTCAGCAGTCACTTCGTCATCGGTCGGTTCGCCAGCGACGCCGGCGCCATCTCCACATCCGCATCCCAACTCGGCGCAATCCCAGCCCACCTCAGTGCCGCCCGCTGAGCAAGTGAGTGACTTTCCACGCTTTTTTGAATTTACAGGGATAAAACAGAAAAGAGCACGCTCTAGGATGGATATCAGGGATATCAGGGATGTCACTGAAATCACTTTCGCTTGAATTAGACATGAGTTGTATGCAAAAAGCTCTATTGCTTCAGAATGGTTTCAGAATGAAACCAAATTACTAAATAGTAAAATTGATCTTCTAAATCACTACGAAAATCATATTTGAAATTAATTAGGTGTTTTGCCAAAAAGATTAGTTTTATAAATATTCAGTTTCCTGGGGCGTGAAGCTAGAATGGTATTATTATTTCTAGCTTTTGCAATGCCGTATTGATTTCTAATTGACTTTAATTCTCTGTTGCAGTTGCTTAACATGAGTCCGCATGCGCCGACATCCGTTTCGAATCTGCAGCAGCCGCCCACGCCCATCGATCATCTGCTGGACAAGAACACGCCGGCGCCCACGCCGACGGATCAGCACGACAACAAGAGCATCACCGCATCGCCGTATGTGCACCAGACACCGAGCGGCGAGCCGCCCGCCTACACAGACCACGGCGCCAACACGAGCGGCCCAGCGACAACGGCGTCTGGTGGCGACCAGCAGCCAGGAACGCCCACGGCCGCCGGTGCAGCGTGCGCCGCAACGACAACGCCTGCATCCACGGCAGCAGGAGCAGCAGCAGCAGCAGCAGGAGGCGCCGCAGCGGCTGGAGCGGGTGGTTCAGCCGGTGGACAGTGTGGCACGATTAGTGTGAAGAAGCTGGAGATGCAGCCGACCTCGTTGGCAACGCCAGCGCTGGCGCAGATCAAGCAAGAGCCCGGCACAGTGGCAAAGCAGCAACAGCAACAGCAAACGCAGCAACAGCAGCCGCCGCTGGCCACGAGCACCATGGAGGCGGTGAGCAACCTGCTGAATCTGTACAAGACGCCGCAGCTGAAGCTCAAGGACGTGGACAGTTTCTACGAGGAGTGGCTCAAGGACATTATCTACGACTTTAGTCTGCAGGAGGCCTGGTAAGAACGCTCACAAATCCTCTGATTAAAACCTCTTATCTGAAGTCACTTTGTTTTCGCAGGGATAACTTGCCGGTGATGCGACCCAATCTGAATGAATCCGCCAAGCAGAAGCGACCGCGTTACGCCCGCAATCTGTACGAGGGCCACACGCACTTCAAGCCGCTGATGCCGTCACCGGGCGCTGTCTACGGCTCGCTGCTCGCCATTGACGGCAATGCCGCGCAGCAGACCAATCTGACGGCTGTTGAGGCTGCCACAGCTGGCGGCGCAGCTGCCAGCGGTGGCGGCGGCCTGGTGGGCATCGCCAGTTCTTTTGGCACGTCGGCGGGTATCAACAGCAGCAGCGGCGGCGGCAACGACGAGGCGGACAATGCGCTCAGTGCAACTGGAGCTGGAGCAACAACAGTGCCACGGGAGGCGGAGGCAGCGGCGGTGGCGGTGGCTTCTTTCCGGGGCTGGACATTAAGACGGAGCCCGGCCTGCACTCGCCGTGCAAGGAGTCGAAGTCGACGAATCTCGCTGGCAGCGGCGGCAATCTGTTCACCGCCGAGGGCCTCAATCCGACGCTCGACGATCTCGAGCAAATATTCGACACGAGCTCCAACGATGACTGCAGCAGCGTGCAGATTCACACGCCGCCCGACTCCAACAATCCTTCGAATGGCGGCTGCAGCGCCGTCAGCAACACCATCGATGAGCTCAAGCGCAGCACGGCGGTGGCCAGTGCTGTGGTCGCCGCTGTCGTCGCCAGCTCCGGTGCGGGCAGCATACAAGCCGAGGATTTGACCAAAATGTTCCCAACGCCCCCGTCACACGAGCAACAACATCCCAACTCGAGTCCCTGCCAGACGGACGTCGTGATGACGGATCTCAGCGTGGACACGAGCAGCGTGGCCGTCGTTGCAGTTGCCAACAGCAACAACAACAACAGCACCAGCAACAATAACAACGGCAGCAACAGCACCAGCAACAATAGCAGCAACAACAGACAGCAGCAACAACAACAACAGTCAGCAGCAACAATAACAATAATAATAATGGCAGCAACAACACCACAACAGCTGCAGCTGTGGGACTCGGTCTGGGCGTCGTCCTGAAGCTGGTCAAGCAGGAGTACAGCGTGGAGCTGGGCAGCCCCGTCGAGGAGCCCATACACGACTGGAACTACGTCTATCGGCCGCCGAAGCAGGAGAAGTTCGTGGGCAGCTCACGCTACGCGCCGCTCACCAATCTTCCCAGCCAAACGCTGCCGGCGTTGGCCATGCCCGCCAATTGTTACTACAATCCCACCTGGAGTCACAGCCAAAAGACGCGCGCCGCGACACTCGCCAAGGCGGCGGCTGCCCAGCAACAGCAGCAGCAGCATCAGAAGCATCAGCAGCTGCAGCAACGCATCCAGCAGCATCAGCAACTTCAACAGCAGCAGCAACAACAGCAGCAACAACAACAACAGCAGCAGCAACACTCGCATCAGAAGCATCAGCAGCTGCACGATCTGTTGGCCGCAGGGCCGCGCACGCCGATGATGAACACAGCGATGCCGTCGCCAGTGTCAGCGACGGTGCCACAGCCGCTGAGCAGCGGCGGCAGCCAGCTGCTGCTCAATCAACTGAACTGCCCCCAAGCGCCGCCCGGTAGCTCCATGCAGCAGCTGATGCAGCGCGCCGGCATGTCGCCCATGCCGCCCTCGCCCGCTGCTGCGGCCGCCGTCGGCGGTGGCGCTGGTGGTGCTGGCGGTGGTGGTGGCGGTTTGGTGCCGTTTCCGCGCAACAGTCCCATGCATCACCGGCAGACGCCGACGCATCCGCCGCCGCCGTATCCCTATGAGCTGGCAGCTGCCAGTCCGGCCAACTCGACGTCGTCGTCATACCTCAACAAGCCCTACAACTCCCAGGAGACGCCCGGCGCCCACACGCCGCACGCCCAGTTCGGACACGGCGTCTCTGCGGCAGCTGCAGCAGCAGCGGCGGCAGGAGCTCAACTGCCCGGCGATGGCAGCGCCAAGCAGCTGGCCATGCTGCAGTATGGCGCTGGCGGAGTTGGAGGCGTCGGCGGGCGGCGTGAATGCCAGCGGCGTGGCGTCGGCTGTGGCAGCCGCTCTGGGGCTGCTGCAGGAGCTGCCCGAGGTGAACTCGGTGCTGGTCAACATACTGCTGTATGACACGGCGCTGAATGTGTTTCGCGACCACAACTTCGACAGCAGCAGCGTCTGTGTGTGCAACGCGGACGCCCAGAAGATCGGCAACATACGCGGCGCCGACTCCGGCGTCTATGTGCCGCTGCCGGGCAGCAGTTTCAATCCGTTTCCCAGCCAGCAGCGTCTGCTCAACGGTCCCGCAGCGGCTGCAGCGCCCGGCGCATCGTCGTCCTCCTCATCGTCGGCTTACGGCGGCGGCGGCGGCGGCGGCGGTGGGCTGCGCATGCTGAGCGGCTTTGGCGGCGGGCTGGACTCGCCGGCGTTGCCGGGCGTGGTTGGTGGCCATGGGCCCAACGGCGGTTCGAGTGGCTCCAGTTCGTGCACGCCGCCCAGCAGCAATCCGCACATCACTGGCTATGTGGACGACGATCCCGTGGAGTGCACGTGCGGCTTCAGTGCGGTGGTCAATCGTCGGCTCTCGCATCGCGCCGGCTTGTTCTACGAGGACGAGCTGGAGATCACGGGCTTTGTCGATGATCCCGGACGCAACAAACAGCCCACGCTGCTCAGCCTCATCCAGAGTCTGTGCCGAAAGAGCGTCAAGCCCGCCCCAGACGTCACGACGGGCAGAGAGCTGGAGAAGGTGACGGCGTCGGGTGGCGCTCCCAGCTTGGCGATGGCCGAGCAACTGGCGCACGCCATCTTCGATCTGCTGCTGGATCAGTGCTCTATTATCCAGACGTCGAGCAGCTCGGTGCATCGTGCGCTGCAGTCGCATCGACGCCGCATGTCGCGACAGCGACGCCTCTTCGGCAACAGCGGCGCACCGACAGCGTCCATGGAGAGCATAGCCAATGTGCTGGAGTTTACGGATGCCCACGATGTCATCAGTCTGGCGCTGGAGCAGGCGCGTCTGGCCTTCGAGGAGCAGCGCCTGGACATGCTCGAGTTTGGCCACAATGCACAGCAGCCCCAGCATCCCCAGCAGCAGTCGCATTCACATCCTCATTCCCAACAGCAGCAGCAGCAACAATCGTCGCAGCTCAGTGCATTCCAGGCGGCGCCCGCGCTGCGTCAGAAGCTCCAGGCGCTGGGCAGCGGCCGGCTGACGGTACACAAGTGGCCCTACCTCCCGGTGGGCTTCACGCGCAGCAACAAAGAGATCGTGCGCACCATGAACGCCATCCAGCCGATGCTGCAGAGCGCCTTCCACTGCAAGTCACGCGGCGGCGCCGCCGGCTCCAAGGATGCCAGCAGCTACAACACGGTGAGCGGTCCGCTCACCTGGCGCCAGTTCCATCGGCTGGCGGGACGCGCCTCCGGCCAATGCGAACCGCAGCCAATACCCTCGGTGGTGGTGGGCTACGAGAAGGATTGGATCTCGGTGGCGCCCCACTCGATACACTACTGGGACAAGTTTCTGCTCGAGCCCTATTCGTATGCACGCGACGTTGTCTACGTGGTCGTCTGTCCCGACAACGAGCACGTGGTCGGCCACACGCGCACCTACTTCCGTGAGCTGAGCAGCACCTACGAGATGTGTAAGCTGGGCCGGCACACACCCATGCGTGGCTGGGACGGTGTGCTGCAGGTGGGCGTCACAGGCTCGACGACGGAGCGGGAGCGGGAGCGTGAGACGCCGCTGGACGACTGGCTGCGCACGCTGGAGCATGCGCCGCTGGCGGAGCAGATACGACGCTATGCATTGGCCTTTCTCTACCAGCTGGCGCCGTACTTGAGCCGTGTACCCAGCGACAAGAGTCTGTTGAATCCGCCCGACGCCGGTGGCAGCAGCAGCCACCCAAGTGGCAAGTCACCAGCTGGCAGTGCAACGCAGTCGCAGACGGCGACGGGCGCAGAGCATGCGGGCGATGCGGTGGCGGCGGCGTTGATTAAGCTGGAGCCCGGCACCGAGCAGACGGCAGCGTCCGCGACATCGACGACAGGCGCAACAAACGCGTCGACGACGGGAACGGGGACGGGCACGTCGACTGGGCAGCAGGATCAGCAGGCGGACAGCAAGCAGGATGTGAAGACGGCTGCAGTGGGCGGTGGAGCGGGAGCAGGCGGCGCTGGCGCCGATGCCAAGCCGGCGCTGGTGCTCGGCGATCCGCTGGGCATGGGCGAGACCCTGGAGGACATCAATCCCTCGGCCATTGTGCTGTATGTGGTGAATCCCTTCACCTTCGCCTCGGACAGCTTTGAGCTGGAGCGTCTGGCGCTCATCGCGCTGCTGCGCTGCTACGCCGAGCTGCTGAAGGCGGTGCCCGACTCGGTGCGCGCCCAAATGAACATACAGATCATCTCGCTGGAGTCCATCATGGAGCTGGGTCCGGCGGGCAATCGGCGGCGCTTCTCCGACGAGATCAAGTGCCTGGCACTCAACATATTCTCGCAGTGCCGCCGCCATCTGGTGCACGCACAGCCGGTGAAGAGCCTGACGGGCTTCGGCACCGCCGCCAACATGGAGGCCTTCCTCAAGACCAAGGACGAGCCCAACCGGCGCGCCTACAAGATGTACACGGCCCCCTTCGTGCTCGCCCCGATGCACGAGCGCAACGACAAGACGGACTTCTCGCGCGCCGCCGGCAGCATGCACGGCCAGAACGAGACGCGCTACTCGGTGATGTACTGCAACTACTGCTTGAGCGAGGATCAGGCCTGGCTGCTGGCCACCGCCACCGATGAGCGCGGCGAGCTGCTCGAGAAGGTCTGCATCAACATCGATGTGCCGAATCGTGCGCGACGCCGCAAGGCGCCCGCTCGCTACGTGGCGCTGCGCAAGCTGATGGACTTTGTGATGGGCCTCATCTCGCAGACGTCGCAGATGTGGCGGCTGGTCATCGGACGCATTGGGCGCATCGGACACAGCGAGCTGAAGTCGTGGAGCTACCTGCTCAGCAAGCAGCAGCTGCAGAAGGCCTCCAAGCAGTTCAAGGACATGTGCAAGCAGTGCACGCTCATGTATCCGCCGACCATTCTCAGTGCCTGCCTCGTCACCCTCGAGCCGGACGCCAAGCTGCGCGTGATGTCCGATCAGTTTACGCCCGACGAGCGCTTCTCGCAGATCTCGATGCAGAATCCACTCTCGACGCCGCAGGACGTCACCTGCACGCACATCCTGGTCTTCCCCACGAGCGCCGTCTGTGCGGTGAGTATTATGCCTTAGTGTCAATAGTAAAGGACGTAGAAGCAGAAGCATTTTCGGAGTATAGCAGATCAACCATTTTATCTGGTGAACATCTTCTGTATAAGTGACTTACTCAGATGGTTTGAAGGAAAAATTGAATTTAATTTAATTTTTTTGACAGATGTTAGCAGTACAAAACTAATTTACGAACTGTTAAACATTATTTTGCCTATCAAATAATTCACAAGTTTCTCAAATTAGCTTGCAATCTGTCAACAAACTGGAAGTTTTTTAGCAACTCGTTATTCAAAATTGCTGTTAACTGCACATTCTGTCGAACGACTGTAATGTCTACGTTAAGCCCCTGTTAATGAAAGTTTATGCTATTCTACAGATGTTAGCTGTACAAAGCACATACCAAATTGTTTAGTCTTCAATTAGGTATCTCATTATTATGCAATCAACTAATGCAAACCTTTCTCCTTTGCAGTCCTTTACACGCCAGTTCCCCAACGAGCCCCAGGTGGACGACGACTTCATCTTTGGCGAGGAGGAGGGCAACGAGGACTTCAGCGACACCGACATCAACGACCTCTTCTGGGACTGTGAGTATAGTCTTGACATTCCCCACCACTATGTGGCTTGCCTGTTGACTTAACCCTTGATCGCTTCTACTTTAGCTCATATGGATCGCGTCTCGAATCACGGCAGTCCAGGTCGCATGGAGGACAATCGCAGCTGGCCCAGCGCCGGCGGCAACAACTTCAAGTGCACGCCGCCCCAAGAGGTCGAGGAGGTAAGTGAAACTATGACAATTTGTATGCGAAATGTGTTTAACTAATCTGTCTGCTTGCTTTCTAATTCAAGGTGGGTTCGCTGAATCAACAACCGATATCGGTGGGCTATATGGTGTCGACGGCGCCGACTGGTCGAATGCCCGCCTGGTTCTGGTCGGCGTGTCCGCATCTGGAGGATGTGTGTCCAGTCTTCCTGAAGACGGCGCTGCATTTGCATGTGCCCAACATACAGATTGCCGACGATATACTCAACTCGACCAATGCCCATCAGTCGGCCAACGATCATCCGCTGGACTCGTCGCTCACCGCCGACGTTCTGCGTTTCGTGCTCGAGGGCTACAATGCGCTGTCGTGGCTGGCCCTCGATTCGAACACACATGATCGTCTCTCCTGTCTGCCCATCAATGTGCAGACCCTGATGGATCTATACTATCTGACCGCAGCCATTGCGTAGGCAGCCAAAAACACACACGCAACGAATTACCAGACCAGTAGCAGTTGCAGTAACTGTAACAGAAACAGTAACAGTAGCAATAACCAGCAGTAGCAATAACAGTGAGCTGCAGTCATCGTACCATTAACATTAACATAAACAGTAACAGTAACAGTCGCATGCTTCCGTTTGCTGTACTTCCAATAAGAAAAAAAACAAAAGAGAAACAAAAACAAAATAGCAGAAATCCACAAGTGCTATAACTTAATAACATAGAATATGAATGAAATCCAAATGAAACCAAAAACAAACAAACAAAACAAAACAAAGGAAATGAAGAAAAAAGAAAACACCAAGCAACCAAAACCAGCAATGCAACAAACAAAACTGAAGTTAACAGTCCAAAAACATGTGTAACAGCGCGGCAACAGCAGTCGTTACGTAACCAGTCGCTGCTGCTGCTGCTGTTGCTGCCAAACATTTTTGAACAGCAACAACGCACACACACACACAGTTACAGTTTAGCGCGTATTCAACAAAACACAGAGCCTTGTAATTAAAACAGCAGCAGCCTTACAGCCTTAAAACAGCACAGGGTGTGCGATAGATCGATTGATCGATAGAGCGATCAATCGATCGATTTGAGGAAACGATGATTAAAAGCGACTTACTCGTTAAGTCTTGTGTAGCAAACAGCATTACTATTTATTAATATATATATTGAGAATTGTATAGTGCGAGAATTGTTTTTTAGGCTGGCGTTCGTTTTAGTGTTTAATATTTATACATATACAACAAACAAAAAAACAAAAAACCACAAGAAAAAAAAAAAAACAAAACAACCACACATAGGGGCATATTTATATATATTATATACTTAGGTTCATATATACAATTAATTAAGAAACAAAACAAAACTAGTTAAGAGAGCAGCAAAGAAAGAGAAAGCAAACAAACATATTTAGTGCGTAAGTAAAGAAAAGTTTGTACATATTTACAACCAATTTGCCGTAAGCATTAAGAACAACAACAACAACAACAACAACAATAATAATTATATAAATATGAAAAAATAATGAGCATATTAACATTAAAAAATAATAAAAAAAGAAGGAAGAGAACGTGTAATTATACAAAAAAGGAAAACAAAACGTAGCTTACAAAAACAAACCTAATTAAATCGTAAATTAAATTAATAAATTGTGTAAATTTTTTGTGCAAAGTGAGCATTAGTTTAAATTATTATAAAATGCAACAACAAATTAATGTTAAAGCGACAATTCACTCACACTCACACAATACACATATACATACATAAATACACATATACATACAAACGGACACACATATACAAAAGGAAACGGTATACTGTACATGCATATATAACAATTATATACTATTTACTATATATAGAGCGATATATATATAAACAATTATATCTGGACGCTAAGCGCAGATGTTGAGCAGAGAGGAGGAAAGAAGAGGTGAAGCAGCAGTGGGAGGGCAAAGCTGGGGTTTTATCGGTATAAGGGACAGTCAGTAAGTAGATCGAGCGACAGTTTATTGTTTGCGTTTTTTCGTTGACCTAGGCAACTTTTGTACTTCGCACACACTCACAAACAAACAAAGAAACAGACAAACAAACACACAGACAAACAGACAGACACGACACCCACATAGCCAATTGTTTAACAATAAATTACTTAAAAGCGAATTGTGTACAAATTAACATTATAATGTGGTTACCAGGAAAAGCTTTCTACACACATACACAGAAACACAAATACACACACATTTGCCGAGAAATTTTTTAAAGCACGTTTCAAGATTTTTCGATAGGCTTAAGTTTTGCATCAACTAAACGAAACAACAACAAAAAAACAACAAATATTTAATCAATGAAATTATTTTTACCTGTGTATTTTAATTAGCATAATTTATCAACAAAGCGAAACAACAACAAGTACTATTACAAAGACGTTTTTAACAGAACAGATTTATTTTTAAGTAGTTTGGTTTTTCATTTAGTATTCTATTTTTTTGTGTAATAAACAAACAATGATTTGCAATCAATATTTTATATTATTTCATTTATTTTTATCGTTTTATTTATTTATTTTTTATTTGCTTAGTTTTAAAGTCTTCGCTCAGGTCCAGTTCACATAGTTAGCGGATCAGTCATATCTATAATGCATCATTAAAAAAAAACAAATAAAAAAAAATAAATTCAAAATAAAACGATGCGTGCTGTATATAGAAATTGCTTCAACAATAATTTTTAGAATTTTTCCAAAAAAAGTAGCTACAAAAAACGAAGAAAAATAAATTTTAATAAAAAGAAAAACATTTCCTAGCTAAGGTTTCAGTTCAACTCTCATTTTCTCTGTGGGGTATACGGGGTGGGTAACCAAGAACAACAAAAATAACAAAGAGCATATATTTAAAAATATATATAGCAATAATTTTTAATCGTAATTCAGATTCACATATACACATGAACACACTCACACACATACAGAGAGCGAGCAAACGAAACTTACATATAAAAAGCAGTAACAATTGACAACAACAACAAGAACAACAAAACGCATTCATAAATAAAGAAAAATGAATTAAAACCAAAATGGAGGGAACAGTTTTTTAAAATCAACTCAATTTACGAGTTGAATCATTTTCTAAGAAAAAACAAAAACCAAACAAAAAAAGCTAATAGACTCTTTCAAACTTTTTCCAAAAGTAAAGGGTCTAAAAAAACAAGAAAAACAAATTCGTTCGGCATTTCCAATGGAAGCGTCGACGAATTGCCAAGAAAAACAAAACAAGAAAAAAAAACGCAAAGCAGAAAGCAAAGTACATATATATACATTTAAAAACTGTAAAGTAGTTAAGCGACAATTTCGAAGGCTTGAGATTAACAATTTGTTCGGCAAAAAAAGAAAAAAACAGAAATACAAAACAAACAAACATTACATAAGTGCATTAAGCGTTTGGAGGAGGAAAACCATTTACTAGCCTAGCCCCTAGCCTAAAAGTATGCAATTACTAAGTTAATAAATTTGTTAAGGTTAGTTTGAGGTTAGTTTTACGCGCGGCAAATCAAAGCTGCAAAACACACACAAACAAACACTCAGACACACATACACCTACATAGGCCAAATTCAAATTGAAAACAAAATTAATTATACTTAGGCGGCAACAAGGAACAAATAAAAATTAAATTAATGAACATGAATATGAAAAACAAAATCCAAAAATGCATTTGTTTATAAAACAAATGGGCGAATGTTAAAAACGCCATATATATATATATATATATATATATATATATATATATATATATACAATACATATACATGAATACTTACATAAATTAGATGGCAGTGCGAGCAAGCGAGAGAAAAATAGAGGAGAAATTAAGAAAACGATGTCAAAATCTAGCTACAGAATTGCATATTATATACAATTATAATAATTATATAATGGACAAAACGAAACAAAACAAAACAAACACACACATACACAAAATGTTGTTGTAGTAAAATTACAATTAAGTTTTGTTTTGCTACCGAACGATAGATGGCGTATGAGACGTAAAGAAGCGAAGAAACATAGCGAAAAAGTCAATCGACAAAAACAAAGTCAAATTTTAAATGTGCAAAAAGTTTAAAACCAAAACAAAATACACATACACCCACACACACACACACAAAGTAAAAATCAAATAATTTTTTTTGCAAATTCTTTATAATTATTAAACGGTTTTTGGCGAGCAGGCAAAATACAAAAACAAAAGCAAAAAAAAAAACAAACACATTTTTCCAATAAAATTAAAGAAATGAAAAGAAATGAGTATGAAAGTCTTCTCATTCTAGATTATTTAAAAAATCGGGACTCTGACGCTGACCCAGGCACCAATAAAATTCCTTAAGCTTCGCATTAAATTCGTCCCCACCCGCATGTCGATTACTCCGCCATGCAGCCAACAACAAATTAACATCATAATCGATGTTCTCAGCATCCAGTTCCACTAAGCGAGAGAGAAAGAGAGAGATAGAGGTTAGGTTAGGTTGCTGTCATTGGAAACTTTACTTACGCACAACCATCTCCTTCACCTCCCACTCGTATTCGTAGCGTTTGTACAAAAACTGCAAAAACTCATGCAATTTGGTCGTGCTCAGCTGTCGTGTAATGCGATGGTTTTGCAAGCTCGCATCGTCGTTCCATATGCGCACACGTTGCCACATGCGCTCAGTGCGCTCCTGGATAAGGCGCAGAGCTTCCAGTATATGCTGCAGTACAGAAATCGGTTTTTTCAGGCGATGTAACAGAAACGATAGACGCTTTTTAGTTCGACGCATCGTCGCTGAATTGCCGCAGTATAATTCATTCTGGTATTGGCATATTAATGCTGAATTATCGGCATAAATTGCCAACTGCTTTGCGCCGTTTCCAATTAGGCGATTCCAACTTAATGCATCCTCTTTGATGAGGGCTGGCATTTGATTTAGTTCGGTGAAAACTAAATAATACGCACGCATTTTCAAATTGCTGACTGCGTGCTAATTTGACAACCAAAGGTTAAGTGCCGGATAAAAAATTATTTGGCAGTCTCTTACATTAGACAGCACTGCATTTTTTGTTACATAAGAGTGGTGTACAATTGAGAGCTTTTTAGAACAAAAGACTCGATAGTTGCAATGTATCGCTCTATCCATCTATTGAATGGGACTGCCATAAATGAAAGTAGATTACTGGTGCAAATTCTTTTTTAACTATTTTAAAAAAAATTCATTTTACATTGCATGTCAACTTCCAGATTTGTCAGTCTAACGAAAATTGGTGGCCCATTTTTTGACACAATCGTTACTCCACGATAGTAACGATGTTTTCGCATCTCTAGTGCGTAGGAGAGAATTAGCACGCGAGAGCAAAGCACCTTGACACGTGTCGAGTGCGGGTGGGGCGTTTACCAACACTTTTTTTTCAGTCGATGTGCGTGCCAATTTGATCGTGCATTTTTATTAAATATCAACAAACTATAGCATCTAACTAGCCGAGATCGCCTTAATTGCGGACTTGTTGCGAATGACCCGCCAATTCACCTCGCTCCGCCTGCCATGGTTTCCTGCAGCCCCAACGGGCAATTAGCTGGCGGCTAGTTCCAGGTGAGCTTGCTGTGCCTCCTTTTTTTTTGGGGCCTCGCTGTCAAGCTGGACTTGCAACATGAATTACTGTGCGTTGATTGCGTTTAAGGCTTGATTGTGCATCGCCAACAACAGGAACTACAACAACAACAGCTATGTAAGTTGCAAGCACAAATTGCTGTTCTTTTTTGGCTGAGCGCGCGGCAAACTGGTTTCTTTTGTTGTTGTTGTTGCGCACTTTTGGTCTGCGCTGTATTAATTATCAACAAATCATTTTTGTAGCACTGAAGGGCGTATTTATCAGCGATTATGCATGCGGCAGGGAGCAGGGGGGCGCCGCAAGTGTCGCGCAACATGTGTACGCCTGCCAGCTTCGACTTTGCAGCGGATGTGGCAGCCACCAAAGGCAACTGAAGGCATGTGAAGGCATCTGAAGGTTTTTGCTTTTGTAATTTTTTTGGACTGATTTTTGTGATCTTGACGTGCCGCCACCGAATTTGTCAGCCAGTGTCCAGCAAACACGAGGAGTCAAGGAAGCAAGATCTGGAGACTGGCGTCGGCGACATGACATGACGTTGATAAGCAAAAACAAAGCAAGCAGCAGCATCAGCAGCAACAACGGCAGCGACAGCATTGCAATTAAGATATTTTTATTTAAATTAATGTGAAAATGGCAAAGGAGCTGCAATAATAGAGGCAACAGAGATAGAAGGGGCAGCTACAGTGAGATGCGTGCAACTTACAAATAAGTACAAGACGCAGTCTCAGCCAATTGCGTTGCGAGCCGCGCGCATTTTTAATTGGAAGCCTCAAAAACAAAACAAAAAAAGCGAAAAAGCAAAAAAGCAAAGGCGATGCAGGCCGGCCAAACACAATCGGCAACAAAAAGTGACGCACCGAAAATTTATTGTCTCATGCTGCCAAAGAGCAGCGCAAGCGATTGTCGAGACTTTTGCGCCTGCTGCATGTCGAATGGCCAAAGCACACACAAAAAATAAAGCGCAGGCCGCAGGCAAAGAAGAAGCAAGCGCAACAACAACACAACATCATCAACAACGATCCGATCGGATCCCATCCGATGCGAGCTGCGTTGCAACAACTCCCTTTCGACTGCGCCGTTACTTAGGCATTTATGTCTGGCACTTGACACATTTTGTTATGGCATTTTTGCTACCGCGCTCAACTCGGCTTCGGCTCAGCATCGACTTTGTTGACCCAATCAAAATTCCAGCATCTTGCACTTGAATGCGTTTAATTTGTAAGCTTCGGTGAAGCAACTGATCTTGATATACTCTCCCATATGTATACTCGTGTATATGTTGTATGCCACAACGATATACAGCACCTATGGCAAGGCTATTGTAGGATACTCCCAGAAGGCGGTACCGGCTGATTAAGCCATTGCAACAAAAGGATTACATACATTGTAGCACTTTGATTGCTTGCGGGTAAGTTGAACCGTTTATTTACTTATTTCTATAGCTATATTTAGCATCAGTTACGACTTGAGTCACTTTAATTCTTAAATCTATAACGAATTATAAATATATACGAGTGTTGAAGTAATCTCTACAACCAAAATGTGTCAGCAATTGAAGTGTCATTTTGTCATGTCATTTTTTATACCATCAGAATTGATAATGTGCTTTTCTTTATTAGTTTTAATTACTGAATTGAAACCGTCGAGTTTAACAAGCACTTTATATGATGCAACTGGCTGAAGAAATTAGTTTTTATCAACAAGAACCTTTTATATATTGAGCGAAGTTTGTCCAATTTAAATTAGAGCTCAGTTTTCTTATTATTTTTTTATTTACAAAATTAAAATAATAATAATAATATTATAATTATGGAAAAAGTTTTCTTATTTTGAAAAGCTTCATCGTAAACTATTGAAACTATGCACTAGAAACGATCTTAAATTAATTTAATTTGTTCTTTAACAAAAGCATGATCAATGTTGTATGCCTTTATTATATATTGTATATTCTAAGGTCAATACTTTGTAAGGCTTTGATGTTGTACGCTCACAGGAATGCCTAGAACTCCGGGATCTCCTACGCTTGTTCGTAAAACTATTGGTCTTTGTGATTTGCATTATTGATTCCATTTGGACCAAGCTATTTGCCTTTTGCTTATCTATGCCAACTTCCTCCTGGGACGGTGTGCACTTAATAGGAGCCCACTGGCAACCAGGCAGACAGCAGCTAAGCTAATGCAGCTGCAGTTGTGGCAGTGTGGCAGAGTGGCAGGGCAACTGCCAGCTCCAATTGCAGCTCTAGATTGTTGCCGGTAGCGTTGTTGCAGATCGCTGGACAGGGCAACTCAGGGCGCAAGCCGGTTTAGAGAGGCAGAGTGAGCGTGGCGGGGGCCAAGTTGATTTATTCTAATCTGTATAAGCATTGCTATAATAAAGCAAAAGAGCGCCCACCGAGTGGACAATGGTTGGCCGCAGCAACAGCGGCTTTTGGTCAACTTGTCTGTTGTCTGCAAAAAAGGACAAGACCAAGATCAAATTGCCGTTCAGCCTGTTTCGCTCTCTATGTGTGTGTGTGTCTAGGCGTGTGTGTGCGGCTTTGGGCATTGGTCAATGCACATAATTGGATTTAAGCCCCCAGTGTAGACGCAGCTGCTGATTCTAATGACTCAGCAGCATTATCCCGTCTCCAAACTGGAGCAGTCCCAATAGGGGATTTGTGATCGCCGCTTGCCGCGAATGAAGTTGCATGCGTATCGAAGATAATAGTAGGCAGCGACCTGCAAAATTGTCGCCAACTCGTCGCCAACGTTATCAGCCAGTAAGTGTTTGGCCAACAGACAGGCCATGATAAATACTTACCACTCCAGCACCGCCAAGACAAAGCCAAATTTCTCGACAACTCGTCGTCAAACTTCAGGTTATTAAACTTTGTCTTGTGCTGCATTCGATATCTTATTATCGATAGCTGTAAGTTCAAAAGGATCAAGTAATAGATAATAAATAAAGTCACTCCAATTTTAAGTTTAATTAACAATTTGTCATTAAATTATTAAAAGTTCACTAATAATTAGCAAAGTAGTGGGCAGCATACAGATCTTAGCCACCGTCGTGTGAAGTGCGGATTTATTTGAATTTTGAGCATGCTTCGAACACGAAAAGTAAGTGGGTTTAAAAAAAAATTTTGAAAATTATTTTTTGGGGGAGTCAGAGGGATTGCAGTGGGGAGGAAAAATTGGAAATGAGTATGGATTTGGAAATGGGATGTTTGCCGTTGGCGAAATCACGTAATGCACCATGCAAAACATTGTTTAAACACTTGCCGCACAGACACTAGACACTTTTCATGGCTAGCTGAATTTCAAGCGTCTCCTTGAGCCGCTCCTCCTTCCTTAACTCGTCTTCAGTTCGTTCTTCTGCTGTTTTTCGCGCTTTGCTTGATTTTGTTTTAGTGTGTTTCATTTGCATTTTGAAATCGAGGCTTGAGAGACTGCGTTTTATTTAAATTTATTTTCCTAGAATGCTACAAGTCGGCGCATCGATGCGCAATTTGTTGTCTTGCGAGTTGCAACTTGACTTGACTACCACAGACAAGCCCGCAGTAGCCGAAGCCCAAGTTACAGTTGAAGGAAGTCAGGCTGCTGCCTGGTACAGCAGCATCTGCATCAGCGTATGAAAATTAATTGCTGCCACTCGTGACGATGCAACAGCAGCAGAAGCAAGCAGCAGGAGCAGCAACCTCTGTGTGTGTGTTGCAAGTTGCCGAGTGGGCGGCATATCGTTTAGATTTATGGCCCTCTCTGTCCGGGAGAGTGTCGCGTGATAAGTCTATAAAATGTACGTAACATTTGTACGTGCAAATGGCAGTGGGACGATTTGCATATCTCTGCCCCAAGTCGCAGCTCCCAGAGCATACAAGTTCCAAGTTCCAAGTGTAGGACTTTCATTACGAGCGTGCAAGCAACGACTCTGAATACGAGCGTGGTGAAAGGTGGGCAGTCGTCGGGTCCATCTGTGTTAATTGTATATCATATGAGGTAATTGCATTTTGGCCGTTGGTGAAAGGCCAGGGAACAGGGATTGACAACGGAGCCCAGCAAGAGGTGGGACGTGAGTTGAATGTAGTGGGGACAGTTACTCGCTAACAGGCAAAAATGCAACATGCAACAGTCAACAGGTGTGCTTAAGACCCAAATATATCCAAACAGATTTCAACCGCTGCAGCTCAATCAATTTCTTTGCCCCATATTCTTCCCTTCGCCTCTTCTGTCTCTCAAATATGCAAGCTTTGTTCAATCAACTTTTGCTTGATTTACAATTTCGAGCTGATGACATTTTAGCAGCGCTTTAGCAGTTTGCTGACAACAGCTGCAGCTTCTAGTCAACACACTGTCAGATGCTCGACACTGGCAGAAAGTGGAGCGAGCTTGACTCTGGGATACCTGCCATCCATAACATCTCATTTTATGCCTACATAATGACATTGAAATTGTATATTCTAAGAAGAAGACAAAAAAGGCAGTGATAAAATCAAACTAGAATAGATCTCGACTATGAAATACTTGTTGATTTGACCAACTTTCTAAGCATTAAGAGTTTAGGGTATTCATTTGGAGAACGATTGAGAGAAATTATTATTATTTATTATGCTATCAATAAAAAATTGTAAATTAAACAAGCAGCGTGATAACCTAAGACTATTGTCATTTTCATCATATCCATTATAGTAGCTTAGAACTACTATGTTCATATGGAAAATCAACTCTTCTTAAACAATTATATACCCTAGACTACCGGGTATATAAAAAATGCAAAAGTTGGAGCAGGAGCGGTTGTGCGTCTGTCGCTGGCTCCTTGTGACACATTGCTCCATTAATTTGATGGATTGTAAAGTTTTCCGCTTCAACAACTTTGTGTGCCGAAAAAAAGCAGGGCAGGAAAATTGCAAGAAAAATGGAGGGGGAGAAAACGCAAAGGAAACGGAAAAATTAAAGCGACACACAGAGACACAGAGAGCGAAATGTAGTAAACTGGCGCTGGCTGCCCAAGTGGACGCTTCACTGAGTTTTGTGTGTTAAATTGCCAGACAACAAAGCGACAGGACAACGCATCACATCCCATTGCCGTTGATAATAATGTTGGGGGGACATGACGAGCGCGGAGGTTGGAGGAACCACGGGGGTGGCGCTGAAATGGGTAGCGAAGATCGCTGAAAGAAGTTCATTTGCATTGTGGACACGGCCAGTAAAATTGGGCAATGCCCCATTTCAGATGATTCTTTAAAATAAAATTGTGTCAAAACTTTGGGGGCCTGGGGAGAATCTTCATTGCAACTTTATGTAAGAGATGACATTCTGAGGAACTAGTTCAAGTGAAAGGTTCCATCAATGGAGCTGCTTATTCAGCTTGAAGTTTTGTTTGTCAGCTCCCAAAAGTTATTACAAACTTATTGCGTATCTAGCTTTACATTTGTTTAATTTCTGTCGCTCTTATTTATGAACTGTTGTTTCTACTTGTATATTTGTAACTTTCATTATTTATTGTCATTGTCAATAGCTTTTTCGGCTGTCTTCAAACTGTGTTTAATCTATACCTGTAAGTGCTTCTCTGTCGCAGTCATTTTGTTGTATTTTGTCTTTTTATGCTCAGGATATTTCTCTAACGTGTTTTGCTACTTTAATATCTCTTTTTGCCTGCTCTATATATGTATATTTAGATTGGTAAATCGCTTTCCTCTATCGCGTTCTCCCTATATTTGTTTTACCTCTCATTTCTCATGTTCTACTATATTATTTTATTTACAATATACATTACATATTTTCCTATCACTAGTCTCTGCTTGTGTCTCTTTTGTTTTGTTCTTTCTCTCTGAATATTCTTTTTCTGCTCGTCTTTCTTCAATGAGCTTTTCTCCTTTGTTAGTTTGGCGATTTACAAGCGATTATGGTCAGTTCTTTGTTGTGCCAACTTAAATATGACAAGCGGTCTGCTTTGCTTGGGCTGCTCCAGCCACATATGGCTAGGCTGCTGCGCTCCTGCTGCTGTTGCATGTTGCAAGTGGCGGCAAGCTGCAGCTTGTGCTTGCGATTGACGACTCTTGATAGGCGATTTTTGCATAAAAGCAAAGCAAATGGCGACGCGTTGGCGGAAATGCGTTTTGAATCCTTGTTGCTGGAGTTGTTGTTGCTCTGCTGCTTTGCTGTGCTGTCTGCCTGTTGCCTATTGGCTGCCACATGGGTAACAGTTACCATTTTGGCTGGTGCATTGTCTGGACGCGGCTTTGTTTAATTGCGAGTTGCAGGGTCCAGTTGGTTGGATGGCCTCCTCGTTGGACTCTCAGCCTCTCTCTCTCTCCCTCTCTCTCTCTCTCTCTCTCTCTGTTTGTGACGCTGTCCATGCCTCATTCTGTGACTGCGCTTGTGCTGTGTGTCCCTGGAGGCATATGCAGCGGCATACATACGAGTGCGTCGTCGCATCGTTGCAATTGCAATTGAGAATCGGAGCACGCCTCGTGCACAAATTCCTCTATACCTATGCCCCAATGCGTCTGCCAACCTCCTGTTCTCCTCTTTCTCCTGCTCCTCCTGCGCTGGCTTCTTTCCTTTAGCTGTGTCCAGTTCCTGTTGTCGGGCACGCACAATGCGCGCATAATAATGAGGCATGTGGCAGGGGAGCCAACTGAGTCTGCAACTCTGCGACTCTCGACTGCGAAACCCGTTTAAACTACCCCTTTCCTGTTCGTCCGCAAAACTGCAACTTTGGCTTGCATTGCATTTTGTCATCAACGTGATAAATGCGATTTATGCCTGCCTCGCAGCCAATACCCAATGGAGCGGCATTAGAATGTCATTTGTCCATTTCGCTGGGTAGCCGAAAAGCTGTGCACCTCAAAGACGTGGGGGGAGGCGAGCGGTACCCGCCCTCAACCGTAGTTTCGCCAACTTATAGGCGAGCATTGCGTTTAGCTAAACGGATTAAGCCAAAACCTGCGCCTCAGCCGTAGCTGCTAACTGTTTTACTCTTTTACCACAACAAAGACCGCGGCCAGTTGGTCGCTGCGCAGCGCAATCCCGTCAAGAAGTTGTTTTAAATCGCGCACGAGTGAGCACAAAGATCCCAACCAAAGCCCTCACTGGCTCCTATCCTACAATCTCTACCGCTTTGTAGGCTGTAGTGCAGCCGCGCCCGTTTCGCGACCATGTCAACGTGTTGTGCTAGCCGCGGGTGCACAACAACAACAACGGTGGATAAGAAAGTCGAGCTTACACGACTACGAAATATTTGCTAGCTATTTAAAGGGATGGCAATTCTTTATAATTATTACTACCTTTGTTATTGTCTTTATCGTATCGCATGTAGAGGAGGGAATTTATATAAATGTTGTGTCTAACAGTGACCTTTTCAGCGCATTCAAGTGCATTTTCTGCTCACTAAAACAAGGTGCAGCAAAGTTGTCGACTGAGCTAATGGCTAATACGAGAACAGTTCCGGCTACAGTCTATGTCAAATGTAATAGAGTCTAAATAACAGCTGCAGTGTGGCAGCGTCAATTGGCATTAATTGATGCCAATTGAAGGGGCGAATGCATTTTCATCAGTCTAAAAGAAACTCAAGTGTCGCACCATTGTGCGTATGTGGTAGATGAGCTATGCAGATTATGCAGATCTGTTGCCTGGGAATACAACGAGTTGATCAGCTGACGTAGATTCGAGTAATTTGTAAAGCGAAAGCGAAGCATTGAGAACTGTTTTTGGTTGCCAATATACCTTAGTGCGTTTTAAGTACCGGGTATTTCAAGCAGTTCCGTCAGTTCAAGCCTTTCCTTTGCCTCGTTTAACCACCGAGCCGCCCTGAACTTTCATGCAATGCATTTCTATTGTTCTTAGCAGCAAAAGAGAGCGAGTCAGCGGGTAAGCGTAGCCAAAAAAAATTGAAGAAAATAAATAACAAAGCCAAGCGCAGCCCCCCGCTTGTCGTTACTCCTGTGGGGCACTCCTTGCAAACGTAACGAAGTCAACGTCGTCGCTGCCGCAAAATGAGCGCTTTATACCTACTTAGATCGCTATAAATTTGGCTTAAGGCAAGAAAAGTGTTGCCGTTGCCATTGCCGTGGTTGCCACAGCAGCGACGGCAGCTGCCCTGCTCCATTGTTGCACAGTGGTTCAAGCCCATTGACCAGCTCATTATAATAATTGCTTGACAATAATGAAATCAATTAATCTCAATGTGCGTTTGATTCTTGAGACCCAAGTTTAGCATTGATTCAAAACTTTCTGGCTGCATTAAATCGTTTTCCTTATTGGAAACTATATTTTCTTCTTTAGGTTAAAAGTATTTGAGGACCATAAACTAAAATGTCTATTCGAGATTTTATTAGATTTCACAAATATGTTTTTTTCTCCATTTATATTACCTATTTATTGTACAGCTATTACATTTTTTCTGATCGCATCGAATAATATTTGAACAAGTATTTAATTTGGAGTATTTATTGGTACATCAAAAAATGCGAAAATGTCGCTAAACTATATTTTTTTTTATATATTAATTATATAAGCCAAAATTATATTTGAAATCTTCGAATGAAGCTAATTGATTGCTTAATTTACAACTCCTTTGAAATTAATTTAAATTCGAATTTTTTCGCGCCATAATTAAGGAAACACATCGATTGCAACACAGTGTAGCAGGCAGAATGCTGTGGTTCGGTTTGGGCCAGCATCGACTTGTTGTCCCCTCTTGTTTATTCCGCTGTTCCCCCGCTGTCCACACGGCCGTTAGTGGAGCTTAGACGCCGCGCCGTTCCGCGCGTTGCCGCAAGTCCGCATGATTTATGCGATTATTCTTTTGCGCAGCGCCCAACTTTATTGTTTTATGTTTTTGTGGCCAATGTCTGTCCGAACGTCTGTCCGTCTGTCTCTCTGTCTGCTCGTTGGTTCGTTTGTGTTGGTTAGCTTGGTTTGGAGCCAGAACTGCACTATCATATCTTGTTGAACAGCCGCTGGCTCAGATTGCAGCTCGAAGTTCGCTCGCAGCTCAGCAGCTGTTTTAATGCTAGCGGTGGAAGTGTGTGCATGTGCAAGCAGTGTGCATGTGTGTGTGTTTGTGTTCAATTATTGGACATGCAGTATTATGGGGCACATGCACAGCTGTGTGGCAGGCATGCGCCGGGTTAATGTCTTGTTGGTTATTGCCACGTCGAGTCTGCGGAGTCCATTTGTAATTTGGCACTAACGGATTTGTTGATCCCATAAATTGCAATGCTGCCGGGGCCAGCGAGTGCCCGAGTGTGTGGCAGCCAGCAAATAGAAGACCATGTAGGCTGCGTAATTATTATGAACTGCAAGAGAGACAGCAAGGAGATAGATAGAGAGAGAGAGAGAAAGAGAGAGGTGGAAAGCCTATGTAGTTCATTAAGGCGTCAACGGGTTGGCGTCTTATAATAACTGTCAAGACTGTTGCAGCCTCTGTGATTTGCAGCAGCTGGCAATTAGGCAGCACAATTGGTGCAGCCGCATGTTGCAAGCATGCAAATCGCACTACCTTTTGCAGCGGCATCAGCATGGGCATCAGCATCAGGGACAGCATCGCGCGCCCATAAAAGTCGAATATGAATTACGCCTCAGTTTATCTAAAGGCAATTACACGAGTCTCTCTAAGCCAGATCTGGCTTGCTCGCCAGTTCGAGCCAAGTTCAGGCCTGTCGCTGGTCTATTTTTGGTAACTTGTCTAACAAGCTGCAGCTGCTGTTGCTGCTGCTTTGGCTGTGGCTGTGTTGCTTTTTGCTGCTTTTGGGCGTGTTCGATGCCGGGCAAAAAGCATAACTACTCGCATTTATAACCAATAAGAGCTGCGCTCTGGCGACCAGACCAAGATCGGGCTGACTGACTCAGCTGAGCCAACGCCTAGTCGAGCACAGTCTCCAACTCAGACCAGCAGCTGCTGTTGTTGCTGATGGAATTGAACTGGCTGTGAATTTGAAATTAAATGGGGGCGCAATCTCTCAAGTGTCCGTGTATTGCGACGTTGTTGCCACAAATTTCAGCACAACTCGACGGCTAGCACTGCAATTGCTTATTTACAACGTGCTAAAATTGTTCATTTAAACTAGACACGATATTTATATGATATTTTTGTGTGCCCGTTTCTTCTGTTTGCAGTCTACGGAGGCGTGCTCTGTTATTATTGTTATAATTAACGTTGGGTATGACGAGGGCATTGCCTGTGCTGCATATCAATGACTCTCTTGATTACTTGATTACTCTTGATTTCCTTGTCCGAGCTATGAATTTGCGATCTAGTTGTGCTTTAAAGAACATGCAGCTTGTCTTCATTTATTCCGTGTTCCATATAATTTATTTTTGTAAGTCTTTTATAAATCATTTACTTTTGCATTTATTCCTTTCCACTGTGCACTTTCTGTACTTAGTTTCTCAATTAAAATTGAATTTATGTGTATTTTTTATTATCACAGCTTAAGCTTTGAAATTTGTTGTTCAGTTCGTTATTGAAACATAATAAATATACCCTTATTTATAAAGACTAAATTGAATAAATGCTATTCATATTATATACGCACACGTTCAAATATTCATCAACATTCCAAGCTCTGCTTACTGCCACTTAATGACTATCGTGGTGTTTTTAAGGAACTTTAATTAAGAGGTATCCCCCGATTACAGCCATGGCATTATAGCTGCGACTGTCTGCGGTATAATTAAATGTGGGCACAGCAATCAGTCGAACCTTATTGAAATAATAACATTTATTTGCACAGCCAGCTGGGGCACAGGCTAATCGAGGTGCTGGACTCCAGTTCCAGTTTCAGTTTTTTTTCTTTTTTCTTTTCGAATTGCCACTTAAATTTGCATTTTCATATTGAGTGAGCGGCAGCTGCAACAGCAAAGGCAACAGTCAGGCAGCAGCAATCAGAGCAAGCGAGTGGTTTGACTAACTGGGAAAACTAGAAAACTGACTTGACTGCTTGATTCCCTGACTGCCGCTCGACGTCTATTTGCTGTGTGTTGTGTGCTGGCTGGTCGTCATCATAAATCGATAAAGGAAACGTTGCTGAGCGTGCCAAAAGTTGCCAATTAAAAGTGGCAGCACAATTTGCCGCGAACCGTTTCCTTCGCTGCCTGGGCTGTCTGCCACTTGTTGCACGACAGCCCGTCGCATTCGTAATGAGCACTGCGAGTGCTCGGGATGCCAGCGATAAGTAGCAGCAACAGCGGCAGTGGCAACACTGTGGCACTGCCATGCAAATTGTTGCAACTGTCCGCTGTCAATTGATAAGCGTTGCAAGGCGTTGAGTCGCTTTGCCACCAGCGACGCGTCGCAAACATTGCATGCCACCAAGAAGCAAAGCGCTTGGGTGTGGCTCGGAGCTCAATTTCCCAAGCAGGCCACAAATAAACAAGTTGCTCGGTTCACACAAATAAATTGGAATTGGAATTGAAAATTCCAAATTGGAAATTAGTTTTGATTTTTTCGTGTTTTTTTAGTGTTTTGTAGGCCGCACTTTCCAAGCGCTCACTTTTCATCAACGGTAGCTTTTGCTGCCACTTTTTTTTAATATATGTAAATTTCACAATATGAAAGAGACAACGAGACACAGGGGCAACAATTAACTGACAGCGGAGAGTAAGAGCGTGAGCGAGAGCTAGCCAATCAACTGGGCAACTGGGCAAAGAATTTTCTAATTTGCATATCCAAGGCATTAGCTGAATGCTCGCTCCTCGTTCGACTTTTCAACTTACTTTGCATAGATTTTCAGACTAAACAAATTGTTGTTGCTGTTGTGGTTGATGTTGTTGTCGCTGCCACTGCTGTTGCATTGTTTAAACTTAAAAAACATGCATCTACCGTTAAAAGCAACTAGAGAAAAAGCTTGTAACTTTGTCAAAGTGAAGCATCAATACCCCAAAACTCTCGCACTACGAGCGTCGCAACCGCAATACTCTTTAATTAAGAGTATATCTTTTCTTTCGAGCATATTTATGTCAATTTCAATGCACCAGGAACTATAAATCTTCATAGTTGATTCAGCTATAAATTATGCAATTTGCAGTATGTTATTAACACTTCAAAACTGCATCCAATCAATTTGCCATTATCAATTGAGAGTTTTACGAGCTTAGCTATAAATCTGGAATGCTTTCAGTGCTGCTTTGCGTGGTGATTTTAGAAAATGTATTTCAGCTGTTGACACTTCAGCTGCAATCTAAAATACTACTTGCAGTAGCTCAATTTTTTATAGCTTGACATCTTAGTTCTTAGTTTTTGACACTATTTGTGCTTGATTCTTATTTATGTATGCTCAGTTTTAGGAGAGTATTATTAGTTGGCCATGTAGTTAGCTGAAAATTAATTAAACTCAATATGTGGCAGCTGCCTTTGTTTCTGCAGAGATTCTTTGCTCATATTGTGTGTTGAGGTCTTTTTTTTTGTGTACAATTCTCATGTAAATGCCAAAAAGTTTTGAGCATTGTTCATGCACAACGGGTGAAAACGGTAAACATGTTGCTGTCAACATGCTGCAACATGGCAACATTTTTGAGGCAGTGCACTGCGCTTTCTAATCGCGCTACCCGATAAGGTGCAACCAAATGGGGCACACAGGAGGGGAGAGGTGAGGCAGCCGAGTATTCGCAATAAAAACCACATCAGCTGTCAGCGAATTGTTTTGTTGTTTTTATAGCAAGCGAAAACTTGCGATTCATTTTTGGCGTAATTTTTGTGCTGTGAGTTTGAAATACAGGTGAAAAATAGACAGGTGAACAGACTGGACAACTGCCGTTGCACTTGTTATTCATCCGACATAAAAGTATGCGGCAGCCAAACAATCCATTGATCCAACTAACCAGCAAACCGGGGGTAACCGGCAAACTAAGTAAAACTTATACAGATGTCAATTATTTTCGCCCGCAATTTTGGCGTTGCAACTTGCAGCATGGTGGCTAAATTGCAGCTCCATAGCTTGAGCTGGAGCTGAAGCTAGAGTTGTTGATGTTGTTGTTGTTTGTATAGCTTTTGCTGAGATTGCTCTAGTCATTGGCTGAACTCGTTATCGGTTTGGTTTCTACATGGCAAACACAATTCCAGCGTCAACTACGTGAGGCAGCTGCTTCTGCTGCTGTTGCTGCTGCCGCCGTTGTTGCCGCTTGTTGCAAAAGTTAGCCAGTCTGCGAGTCTTCGAGTCATCCAATTGTTGGCTCGGAAATTGCTTTGGCTTTGCCCATAAACATGTAGACAACGACATGGATGGACATGGCACTAGAGCTGCCTGAATGACTGCTGATCTATCTATATCTCGTACTCTCCAGCATATAATAATTGAATGATTGCATGGACTGCCAAATGATTTGCACGTCGTCATTTTCTCCATCGCCTCTCAGAGCTGCTTGTTATGAGCATCAATTGATCAATTGATTGCTCGGCCTCAACTCTCAACTGTGAAGGTGTCAAAACTATTCGCTGAGCACTCATTATTATTATAGCCTGCATTCAATGGGGCGCACTTTTTGGGGCGACTAATTGAGGTTGAATCATTAGAAAGTTCTTTGTTGTATGCATAGTTAAACTATCCATTGGAGTGTGTTAAGTTAAGAAGGTGAACGTTATCTATCTACTTGCGTCTTATATCAATTAACTCTATTACTAATCTATACCTTTATGGTGCTTTTTAAATCATAATTGTGATTTTATCTCATATTAACAAAGCACTTTTCTAATTACATCGTCTGTCTCTTGTGTTGCTATCGATGTTACTATGCACTTATTAAAATCTCTACAAACGTACTTTACTTTTAGGCTTTACAGACCTATTTTAGCTATATTCGTGTATAACTCCTTTTGTCCTTATCGTTTTACTAGCTCTAAACATTTCTCCATAAACTACAATTTGGTTGGTGTTTTTGAAAAACTTTCTAAGTACCGAAAGTTTTGCATTTCTCTCACCATTATAGAGTTTTACTGAATTCTAAATATTGCTTAAGCGTTATATCGCCATACTATCGTCGTAATTGTGTCCAGAGATAGCTCTCGTCCTTTCAACTAACTTCCAACTATTGCCGCAATATGTAGACTTGGGAAAGACCATCAATTATGCTGGCTAGAGGCACAGAAAGTATATATGTATCTGTGTGTGGAACACCCACAAGTGAAGCACTTGGAGCTCTCATTTGGGTTGAAAATTGCAAAATATTTGAACAAATGGCCTAATGGTTAAATGGCCAAAATGTCTGTCAAGTTCATTAAATTATTTAAAATGTTTTGTCTGTGTCAAGCCATGTGACTTATTACAGACGCAGTCCAGAGCCTAAACAACTGACGAATGTAATGGCCTGGCCAAAAGACAACGAACGACTCGAAACTCAAACTCAAACTGAAACTCAAACGAGGACGTGAACGTTGGATGTCGTCTTGGATGTGAATGCGAATGTTGATGTGAACGTGGACGTGGATGTGGACGTGGATGGGGGCATGGTCGTGAACGTTTGACAAGAAATTTATTTAAAAGACAACTAGAAACAAATAAATTTCAAGAGTATTGTAACCACAGCATGGCGCAGAGATGAATACAGATACATATACACAGCTACAGATGCAGATACTCGTACTCGCAGATAGATGGAGACGCCGTTGCCTATCGAGCGATAGGAATGCAGTCGCTGTCTCGCTGGCTTTGCCCCTGTGTCGTCTGTGTAGGAGTCTTCAATAGTGATAGCTTGTTTGAAATTCATTCATCAATGCTATCGATCGATCAGCGACTCGACTGGACTCGTAGTCATGTAAGAGCGCATGTAAATGGCTTCGCTTCAACAATGCAACATCAAATTTAATCAATTTATTGGCAACGAGGCATTGTCTTTTCGCCTTCTACTTGGTCTTGGGCTTATTTTTGGCTTTTTGGCTTATCCCTAGCTTAGGCAGCTACACTTTCTCCTCGCTCAGGTTTTTGCTTTGCCTTGCCAGTGCGCACAAAAAGCATAAATAAAGTTGCAAGTTTTTGGCACGTTGCCCAGCATAAAGTTCTGCACAGCAAAACCCAAATGAAAGTAATCGCAGGAAGTTTGCAGATAGCATGGATTGCAATGGAATCAGAGGACCACACCCAGTGACGCTTGCACAGTGGAACCAACAATTGTGGCACAATTTCATAAGGAAAATTTAAGTAAAGATTGTATCAGCATCGATAATTCATGCCACGTTCTAATATAGTGGAAAAGTACTGTGTAAATTTATGCAGCCTAAGTAAGTTTGGATGACAGCATCTTAAACTCAGACAACGTTGTCTATGCGTTGTGAGTAACTCAATGATTGTGATATAAAATTTGAAATTTAAAATTTTCTATGCAAATCACATATATTTACAACGTTTTTTTAAGCAACAATTTTTAAATAGCTAAGCGTTTTTTTTTTAATTTGCGCACGATTTATAAACTTTTTGTATATGCTGTAATCGGCACAAAGTACATGTCTAAACTGTCATTGAAAGTAATTCATATACAAAAACACACACTTAAATACATATATACATATAGACATTGAAAAACATGAAAAATAAAACCAAGCAATAAATGAAGAGTTAGCAAAATGGTAAAGAAACCTGCAGAAACCGTCGAAACGCTGATTACCAACAAAGAGATGGAGGAACGCACATACAAGTATTTTCAGCGCCTGCAGGATGTCAGTGTGAGTTGTGGCTACATCAGAGGTAAGCAAACGTCCAGCTACCCATGCGGACAAAGATACAACTGATCAGTGATCAAACCAGAGGCTACCACGGAGTGTGAGCGACTGGACCTGGAGAAAGCCAAGTTGGATCACTGGGCGCATTACCTACGTTGCGATGGTTTGCCTCGACCCCACTTGCCACCCGAGATGCGCACTTTTTTGGCCAAGAAGCGGCACTATCAGCAGTTCGACTATGATCACTATGTCGATTGGACTCTCTCGGTGGATGAGTGCACCATTCTCACGCAGAACATCTTTCGCACAGATAAAACGCGCAAGACCATCAAGGACACGATGGACGATCGTATCGGTGATCGGTATGAGAACGATATCACAATGTTTCTCGATACACTGGTCAAGATCGAGTGCATGCTGGACAATGAGACTGAAATGGCAACTATCGCCTTTGACACACAATTGGAGATCATGGAGGTGCGTGCAAATCAGTTAAAGTACTCATAATTCAAATTCTAGCTGATCTCTGCCAATGTTGCAGGCTCGCAGCGAGATCGAGAATGAAATCGACGCGAGCTTCGATCGCTTGACGTATCGCATTATACGAATGGACGGCGTTTACATGAAGTAGGTTTCTTACTTACATCATTTTACTACTGATCTTTTCGCACTGTTGCCGCGCAGCTCAAGCGATGCCATTGTGGCCACTTGGGGTCACATTTGTGATCGTTATACCATGGATATCTGGGGATTGCGTAATGTGCCCGTTCGCTTCGATCAAATGATGTAAGTGCGCGAGTTTAGTTTACGAGTTATAGTTTTTGTTGAAAGCTTTGGGCTTGTTTTTATAGCACACTATTGTTAAATGCATCTTTTACACAAATGCACTGATTATTCACTTAACTGAAATGTGCAAGGATGATACGATTTTTTTTATTTTTTTATTTTTGTGAGCACATAATTGTATAATTGTTTACATACATTTTGTGCAATATATTTTTAAACCATAAGTGTCGGCATTAAACAATTCTCGTTTAGTTGAACTTTACCACAAAACAGAACAACCCTGCTGTCCGAACTCTTATATGCAATAAACTTCTTTTGATGAAGTAAACTGCCGTAAGTTACGCTTACATAAAATATTATCCAGTCAACTTAGATGTGTAATAATTGTAGATGCAGTCACAATCGGTTTGCTTATACTCGATATTAATTCATGTACCTGAATGCGGTTGCTTATGAGACCTCTTCAATCTTAACGCTTCACAGCGCACCTCTGATGCTGGCCGAGCTGACGCGCGTTGGCGTCACTGTGCAGATGCCACTGAGCGTGCTCCACGACTGCCTCACGCTGCGCTGCATTCACACCAATTTCGACAACTACTCGCAGTATGCAAAGAGCTTTGACACGGTGATACCGGAGTCGATCAAGGATCTGACAGCTGGCATGCTTGACATCGAGGACTGCCTGGCTAATGAGTGGATATTTCAGCTGGATATTCAGGCAGAGCTGCTGGAAATGATGCTGCAGCGGCGTGAGGCATACGAGGAGATCATGCGCATCATTGCCGAACGCACCGAGAGGGCGGCCAAGGAGAAGAAGGCGAATGAGGGCAAGACCGTTAAACCCATTGTCATTCCCAAGGCACCCAAGGAGCCGCCTATGGTGCCGCCGGGAATGGTGCCAGATGCCCACTCCACATTTCTGGAACGGGAGCAGCAGCAGTACGTCGAGATGCTGGATGCGCTCTACAATCCGCAGAATCTCAAGATAAAGCAAGACGAGGTGAGCTGGCGTTCCGTAGTTTGGGCTACTAATAATAAGCGAATTGTTCTCGTAGATTAATCTGCGGCAGTACATTCTGCTGGGCGGCTTGTACTCGGTGATGTTTGTGCGACGACCAGCGAACACGCATTTCGAGAAGTTCAACATTATACTGCACGAGGATGGGAGAGTGTTGCATACAATGGAGCATGTGACTGTTAATTTGCATCCGGAACGGAATGATGATCTGTACGAACGGTCGTCGAGACCGACGCAGCGTGCTTCCAATATGTCACATCATCGCTCCAAGTCGCGTATGCGTCTCCAAATGGATGCCAAACAGCGCAGGACAACCAGGCTGGAGGACGATGAATTACCCTATTTTTTTGTGACACTGAATCTGGAGCCAGAGATGTGCAAGTGGGGCGAGCCCACCGTCTGTCAATACTTAACAGAAATGGAGGAAATCGAATCGGATATTTCGCTCATTATGGAGGAAAAAAAGGAGTCGATAAGCAAGAAGAAGCGATCGAAAAGTGATTCAGCAAAGAAGTCCGTGGAAATCGAGCTGCGTCAAAGCAATTACGTCAAAACAGGACAACGTGATGTACCGCTGGAAAATGTGTTTCGTCCCACGCTGATCTCGCTGTTGCGTCAGAGCAAACATGTTATGCCGGGTGTTCGGGTTATGCCCGTGTGCAATTTTGATTTGCTGAAGCAATTGAATCATCTAGAGATACGACAACTGGAGCGTTATGGTGTGCCACGCGTCATATCATCCTTCAAGTTCCCGATGGAAGTGCGCGAAGAGCTGGAACAGTTGCACGATCAGCGGCCCAAGAAGGGGAATATGCTAATACGGCGTCGCAGTGCCGATGTCGAGGAGACCATCGATTTTGGCGACATCGATTTCAGCTTTAAGGAACAATATGCACCGGAACGTATCTTTCCTGTTTTCGATAACGTCGAGACAGTCCACTATCCGGATGTGGCTGTGGAAGAGTTCGAGGAAGTGGAGAAGAAATCCATGTACGGCTTGCTAGACACGTTGGACGAAATCCGCTCCCAATATCACACCAACTATGCGGCAATCATGAATCAAGCGGACTTTGAAAATAAGAAACCACCGCCATCCAAAAAGGCGGTCATTCCCTTGCCAGAGAGTCGCTCGACGCTTCCGGGCAGAAGCAAGTCTGTGTTGGCAAAGCAGGGATCAACAACAAGAATCTCCTCGACGCGTACCAGTCACATGCGCACAAGTTTGTCCACTTCTGGATCCCGCAGTCTTAGCTCCTTTCACATTGCCGAACCAGAGTCTGACGAAGACAGCAGCAGTCATACTTCAGTCGTCGCCGAGGAGAAAGAGGAGAAACGCAAGGTTAAGGTCATACACTGGACAACGAAGTACATCATCACTAGCACCCTAAATCGAAACGAACGCACAATGACCATCAAAACGGATCGCCTGGGCATCTTTGGGTTGGCTTTTAAGCGCTACGAGCATTTTCCCTTTCGTGACTGGAGCATGCAGCCCAACGAGGAGAAGTAATTGTTCATAGACTTTACTTTCGTCATCAAATTATTTGCCTAAGTTGCCCTTTTTCTGCAGTCCCGATGAAATCACGCTGACTGTGGACACGTTTCATGCACGGGTCGTCCTCTATATTTCGGCAAAGGGCGTGAGGGGCTATGTGACCGACATTACCAAGGGATATGTAGCCCATCCGGTCAAGTATCTGGATATCAAAACTCCCATTGACGATTTTCGAGTGCTGCGCAAGGTAACGTTGAGCCAAACAACTTTCGGAATATAACTGAGTAGCTGCTATTCCTTAGAGGTTCTACGACAAGTGCATCAACATCTTTGCGGAGCACGATGCCAGCTACTACATCGACAACGGGTACTTCTCGGTGAAGCACGTGGCCACCGAGGATCACACGTATGACGCAATGGCTTTGCACTGCAAACTGATGAAATTCTATCGCTCCAGCTGGAATCGCTTAGCCACCCGTCGGAATATCCTGCTGTGTATGAAGAATGCCAAGGATCAGTCCGATTACACGGAGGTTACGGTGCGCATAACGCCCGATGCGGCGACCTTTGTGGAGGTTTCCGAACTCTGTTCCGATGATCTTGATGTGATCAAGCTGGAATATAAGAACACCTGGCGCAATATGAGCGTAAGTGCAGGGCAGTTTATAAATAAATACTTGACTGACTGGCTTCTCGCAGAACTATACGGATCTGCATCAGGCAATCACCTCGATGAATCCGCATGCGGTTGATGTGAGGAACAAGGATGCTCAGCTGTTGTTTCGTCTCAAGCGCATGTTGAGGGAAATCCACATTATGAATTTTTCCTAGAATGCTTTTTTAAAGTTGTACGCCGAAAAATTTGTCAATTTTTCAGCTTTTATTTGTAAAACACTTGCATACAACACGCACACACAAACGTACACAACACATACACACACATGTTGAAGAAAAAATAAAAGACAAAAAAATTAATTACAACACGCACACACAAACGTACACAACACATACACACACATGTTGAAGAAAAAATAAAAGACAAAAAAATTAATTACAAAATTTAAAAAAAAATTAACGAAAATGAAAAGTTCCAAAAAACAACCAAAAAAGAAGACAGATCGCTTAACCATTGAAGGTGTAGACGATAAACCTGCCGTGGAGCTCGGCCCCATGGTTTTCATCACAGAGTCTGAGTGGCAGGCGAGGGAGCAACGTCATATGCAGCGCATTCAGGACGTCAAGATCTGTGCGGGCTTTATCAGCGGTAAGTTCGTCCACGCGTAGACCATTGGCTATTAGTTCATTCAACTGTTCATTTCATTCACCCATGCAGAGTCCATTGAGGATAATGATAAGCTGCGGAAACTGCACAGCAAGCAAGAGCACTGGAATCGCTATGTGAACTGCGATGGTCTGCCTCGTGTCCAGGAGCCGCCCGATTTGCGACGCTTTATCGCTGAGCTTCGGCACATTGAGTGGAACGATGAGAAGTCTGTGGTCGATTGGGCCTTGTCGGTGGATGAGCGAAGCATCCTCACGCAGGACGTCGACGCACCGGATCTGACGCGTAAAGTGCTCGAACAGCAGCTGCGCCCCGACATCGGTAAGCTCTTCGACGAGTGCGTGCACCGTATTCTGGAAACCTGGGATCGCATTGAACGGCTGTTCGATTGTGACTTTGAGCTGGAGCAAATACCCTCGGATAGAGCGATCGAAATAGCCTTAGTGAGTGATTATAATGAGTAAATATTAAACAAATACAATATCTGTAGCTCCTTTACACAGATTCGAAGCGAACTCAGCCGAGAAATTGACTTGATGTTCGATAAGTTAACCTACCGCGTTATGTGTGCGCCCAACTCCTACAAGACGTGAGCATGCCGACAACTGCAAATTATGAACTTACTGCTATTCAAACCATATTCGCAGCTCGGTCGATGGCATCATGGAGAGCTATTGCTACCGGAGCTGCAATTACAACTTCGAAGTCTGGTGGCTAAGCGATGTGCCTATTCGCCTCAATTACTTGGAGTAAGCGCTACGAACTATTTTTTTTAAATTAGATATAAGGTATAGATAAATTTTGTTGTTCAGATTGCTTCTTAGTCTTTTCAGCAGTGAAGATATTTGCCAACTCCTTCCGTTTGCTTATCTGACTGTATTTATTGTAATACGCAGTTATCAAATGTGGAGACAATACTAGATTTTAGTTTATTTCCATTATTTCCACTATAAAATTTGGGAATTAAGTAAAGCTACAGACTATACTACTACTCGAATCATAAATCGCTAGTTCAGTAATTACCAATCGCTCATAGCTTTCTTATTTGCCCAGATTACCTCTGATGGTGGCCAAATTAAATTGTGTGGGCGTTAGCATACAGATGCCGATAAATGTGCTTAGCGAAAACCTGACGTTACGCTGCGTTCATACTTTCTTCGATCCGTATTCGGAGTTTGCCAAGAGTTATATTCTGGTGATCGATAAGTCGATCAACGATCTGAATGCCGGCATGACGGACATTGAGGACTGCCTGATCAACGAGTGGGTCATGCAGACGGCCATCATGAATTCGATGATCACACGCATGGAACAGAAGAACATCATCTACGAGGAGCATTTAAAGTACGATCACAATCACATTACGTTCGCATTTGCAATTAAATAAACAGCACTTGACAGGGAATTGGAGGCGAAAGTAGCGCACCTGAAAAATGATCCAGATGCGTTAATGAAGATCAAAGCACCCAAGGAACCACAAAAGTTACCCGAGGGTAAATTTCCCGATCCGTACAAGAGTTTCTTGGAGCAGGAGCAGACGGACTTTGAAGAGTTTTTGGAGCAGTATCTAAATCCATTGACTCTCAAATTGCAGCCTGATGAGGTAAGTCTGATAACAAGTGAAATTAATATATCTCACATCCAGAGTTTAAAGGGTTAGGATTAATAATTGTCTTAGAAAAGAGTCCAAGATTAATTGTGGTTGCCTGGGTTTTATTAATTTTGTAAAATTTAGTTTGGTCAACTGAATATTATAAACTTTGTCTAGCTTCTTACATTGTAGACCTATATTAAAAAGTTGGTTGATCTTATTATCATAGCAAACGTAGGGATTTAAGTTTAGTTGACCGACTATAACATTTAGGTAACACTTTCAGTTCGAAGTTTAGTTAGAATTCACTTTGAAATCTTGTTCTTAAATATTACAAAAAATTGTCCGTAAATTTCTGGGTAAAATTTGAAATTGGAAAAATATGTGGGCCGATCTGTGCAGCAAGGTAATAATGGTGACTGGCGCCGGTGCCGGGATTGGCAAAGCTGTGACCAAGAAGCTGGCCAAGTCTGACGCCAAAGTCATTGCGGTGGCACGACAAGAGAAGCAGCTGGCAAAGCTGTGCGAGGACAGTGAGAACATTAAACCATTGTTGCTCGACTTAGCCGATTGGCATGCTGTGCGTCAGGAGTTGGCTCAGTTGCCGCAACTAGACGGTTTGGTCAACAATGCCGGCATCGCCATCGTTAAACCCTTCGCGGAAATGACTGAAAAGGATTTCAATATGCTCTTCGATGTGAACATCAAGGCCGTGTTCAATGTCACACAGACTCTGGTGCGCCTTGGCAAGTTGCGCGATTCTAGCTCCATTGTGAACATGTCCTCATATGCCTCATCGCGCAGCTTCGATGGCAGCTCTCTGTACAGTGCCACAAAGGCAGCACTCGATGCTCTCACCAGATCACTGACACTCGAGCTGGCGCCACAAAAGATACGCGTCAACACCATCAATCCGACCGCTGTGATGACGCGCATGGGTCGCGAACATTGGTCGGATCCGGAGAAGGGTGGTCCGCTTCTGGAGCGCATACCGCTGAATCGATTTGGAGAGGTGCACGAGGTGGTCGACGCTGTCGGCTATCTGCTGAGCGATAGTTCGAGTTTCGTGAATGGCCATCACCTCATGCTCGAGGGCGGTTATTGCGTCACATAGATTCAGTCTTTTGTTGGAGTATTTTGCATCAAGATTTGTCGGTAGTTGTTCAGGAGTACATGTGTTAAAGCAGATTGAAATTGTTATATTCAGGTGGACTTATAACAGCAGTCATGTAAGGTAGCTTGTAAAGACTGCTTAATGTCGACAACTATCGCATAATAAAGTTGCAAATTTATAAAAAACATGAGAATCAAATAATATGGGATGAGTGGGAGAAAAAGAAATTTAAAACAATTATTCAATGCTCAGTAAGCACATTTTATACTCATGTTCATTTATTCTCATGAAATATGATTGATTTTGTTGCATCCTCGAGTTCATTAAGTGATAATGTGATATTTTAATCGACTGTCTATTGTTTGTTTTGACTAAATTATTTCACAATTGGTTCCCAGGTCTCTGAAAGTGGAATATATTTAATAACTGCCTTGCTACTCGTCTAGATCAATTTGAGGTGTTACAATATTTTGGGCGGCATCTTCTCCATGTCCTTTGTGCACAAGCCAAAACACACGGATTTCGCGACGTTCAACAGGACCTTTCACGATGAGAACCGATTGCTGTACACTTTGAAGGAAATGCACGCAGTTGGTACTGGTAAGGATAGGGATGCCGATGACAATGATATTGATAGTCGATTAGATAATGGAGAATATCGGGCATCGGCACGAAGCCGCAAATCGGTGCAATTTAGTCGTTCCCGATTGCAATTCGCACAGTCGACGAACTCGCCGAGCATAATGAATCTACACCTGGACGGCGATGATGTTAACTACTTCCATGTGAGCATCCAGCTGCCGGAGCAACTGTGTCTCTTCGGCGAACCGATAGCCTGTCAATATCTCGACGAAATGATCGACGAAGAGCTGCCCGAAATGGAGATAGTCGAAGATGTGGAAGAGCCACGCGGCAAGAAACGGAAAGCCAAGCGATCGGTGCGAAAGAAGACGGAAGGAACGATTGCCACTGACCTATCGATATTGAAGCGCATCAGTTCGCACAAGTCCAGGTCGAGCGATGATGATGATGTTCGCCTCGAATTTATACGGCCCCGACCGTCGAGCATAACACCAAAGACCGCATGGCCCCGCAACCTCTATCGAACATCGCGCCGATCCTCACTGCAAAACACCAGCCTGCGGAGCGGCAGCCAACCGGCTATGACATTGCGCAACTTTCAGCTGATGGATAAGCCACTGACCGCACTGCAGGTGTATGAGCTGAGGAAGCACTGTATACCACGCATGTTGTCCTCGTTCAAGTTCCCGATGGAGTTTAAGATGGAGAAAATGGTGGAGTTTGCGGAGCGACGCAGAGGCAACAAGATATTGCGGCGCGTCAACTTGGCGAATGATCATATGGATGCGGACGTTGCCAATGAACCGGAATACCTAAGCTATGCCAAACAACAGGGTCCGGAGCGTCTCTATCCCATTTTTGAGTGGCGCGAAAAAGTGCTGTATGAGCAGCCCTCGTTCGATGGATCATCGTCGTCCGATACACAGGTCAGGGTGGTGAAAATCGATCAGATGATGGAATCCTTTCTCGATCCGTCTAACGATCCGGGCAAACAATCGCTGTACAGTGTGCTGCAGAGTCTCGATCAAATTCAAAATCAATACGTTGCGCGTCCCACGCGACTGATGGAGCAACATAATTTCACAGCCAAGCACCGTGGACGTCACGATCACTCCTCGGTCATCCCCGGCAAGACGAAGAGCACTGTACGCATCTCAACGCTGACCAGCAAACTCTACCACATCGGCAGGAATTCGCGTACGCGCGTCTCCAATTACGACACGATTTCCTTCGACAGCGCGGGATCACAAAGCAGCACTTCACTGCACAGTCCGGGTGGACGGCTTGCCCAGAACTATATGACGCATGACGATGAAGAGCGGCCAAAGATCAACGTCAAGCATTGGACAACCAAGCACATTGTGGATATGCAGTTTAATGAGAAGACGTTCGTCGCCACCATCAAGACGGATCGTCTGGGTCTCTTTGGGTTCGCCTACAAGCGCTATGCGCACTTTCCATTTCGAGACTGGAAGCTGCAGCAGAGCGAGGAGCAGTAAGTGATCTGTGATTGTCCTGTGATGGACAACGTTCTAAGAACTTTCGTTGGCAGACCCAACGAGATCCTCTTCACACTAGATACCTACCATGTGCGGATATTCTTGTACATAACCAATGCCGGCGTACGTGGCTATGTGACAAAAATCACAAAAGAATTTGTTGCCAATCCGGTCAAGTATTTGGAAATCAAGCAGCCCATTTCTGACTATCGGGAGCTGCGTAAGGTAAGGGCTTAAACATAATAATAGCTTCGTCATGACTGTGTGCTTATTGGTAAAGTGACAAACGAAAGAGTTTTTTAGCTTTTGTTAGGTGCAATTAGAATAGTAGTAGTATAAACAAAGTAGGTGCCTTATAGACGTGCATACTTAGTGTTTGAATGTTTGCTCCTTAACTACTGCTTGTGATTACTGCCTACTGTAGCGGTTCATGGAGAAGAACATCAACATATTTGCGCAGAACGATGCCTGCTTCTACATCGAAAACGGCTACTTCAGTGAGAAGCATCTGGCAACGGAGCTGCACATCTATGATGCCTTCGCCGTCCACTGCAAGCTGTTGAAATTCTATCGATGTGATTGGAATCGACTGGCGTCACGTCGCAACATCGTTCTGTGTTTGCGCAATCCAAAGGATTTGAATGATGGCGCTGATGTCACAGTCAGAGTTACACCGGACAATTCGACATTTGTGGAAGTCTCGGAGCCATGCTCCCTCGATTTAGAGGAGGTTAAGCTGGACTATCAGCTCACTTGGCGTAACATTGGCGTAGGTTCGGCAAATATACATAATGGATTTCGATTAATGTACTTTGCTTCATAGAACTACTCGGACCTGCATCAGCTAATCAACTCGATGTATCCGCAGGCAACAGATCTGCGCAATCGGGATCCCAAACTCATCTACTACATACGCACCATATTCACCGAAGTGCGGCCCTTGAGTTTCTCTTAGTCACGCAGTGTGATGAAAATGCATTCGCCTCTTCAATTGGCATCAATTAAAGCCAATTGACTACGGCACTCTGTGAACTGTGTCGAACGTTCTTTCGACTCGCTTACGTTCCCGTATTAGCCGTTTTAGCATGGGACTTGCCTACAGTTAGTTAGTTTGCAATGGATGCTCTTTTAATATGGATCGTGGTGATGGCATCGTTGTTGTGCCACCAACAGCAGCAGTGTTACGCGGAGAATTGGTATGACATAGCCCTAAGGGAATATCCGGGCTTGGCTGACGTCATCGGACCGCCAAAGGTGCATCTTCGTGTGATTGGTGGAGATGCAACCACCAATGAGAAGTTGGGCGGATATCTGATCGCGCTGTTCTATATGGGCGATTTCATTTGCGGCGGAACTCTGGTGGAGCCTCGCATTGTGGTGTCCGCTGCACATTGTTTCGAAGGGCGTTCGAACAAAGTCGATTGGGTCGCTGCGGCCGGCATCACCAGCCTAAATGAAATGGGTGTTCGCTCAAATTTGCAAGAGTTCCTAACACCAGCCGTGTTCAGGGAGAGAAGCATGCACATGGATGTGTCTGTTTTGTTGCTGGAAGAGCCAATGGTGGGTCCGGGCATCAATGCGATTCCCCTCTGCAATACAACGCTCAACGAAGGACTGCATCTGAGTGTCTCCGGTTGGGGACTCATTAATCCCGTAGCCTCGACACCGCATCAAAGCATTCGGACCGCTGTGGTGCCCATCATAAAGAAAAGCAAATGCAAACAGGCCTATAAGAAATCGAGTGAGTTCCGTCATAATTTGCCAAAGTAGTGTTGCTTTTTGTTCAATGCGATTTTTTAGTTGCCCTAACCGACAGCATGTTCTGCGCTGGAGCTCTGGGTGTACGTGATGCCTGCACCTTCGATTCGGGCGGGCCTTTTGTCTATAAGCGCAAAGATAATGTCACTGAGCTCTGCGGCATCGTCTCATTTGGCATCAGCTGTGCGAGTCCCAAGTATCCTGGCGTCTACACGGATGTGAACTATGTTAGACCCTTCATAGAGCAGTGTATCGCCTATTTCAAAACAATAATGTAATAAAAAGAGATAGAAAAACTAGAATGAGAGAGAGGGAGAGAGAGAGAGAGAGAGCGAGAGAGAGAGAGACAGACAGAGGGCGATTTAGAAAGAAAACGTTGCTATAGCTGGGCGTATGCAACATTTTATTAATTAGGAACCGATCTCAAAACAACATGCCGTTCTGCTGTGATTGACAGTTGTAAGGAAACTTAATGAGCTCTGGACACTGTTCACGTCTCTTGTCTTTTTTTGCAGCTTTTAGTGCTTCGTCTTTTGGGTACTCTGCTTGTTGCAACTTTATATTTTGCTTTAATTGTTGTCATTATTTGCAGCAGTTTTGTCCCGTCAAGTTGCGTGCCACATTTGGGGGCATTGCGTGCCGCGGCAGCTCGATCATTGACCGATTCCAGTAATTGATTGGGCTCCAAAATGCTGAGCTCGGTTCTTGTCCTCCGATTTTGGGCAGGGCTTTTGATGCCTCGCGGGCGCAATTTTAGGAACAAACCGATCGAACGAACTTTTACTTTTGTTGCTGCATCAAAATGTAAATTAGCTGCCTGCGCGATCAGATGGGTTAAAGCACAGAGCGTCCTCTAGAGCGCCGGCATCGTATCAAAATTTATGTGGTCGAGAGAAGAATCATTGCATGACTGACGGCCTTTCGTCTTCGTGTATTTTCTTTTTGTTCTTGAATTCGAATTAGTTTAATAATACAATTAATTGTTATTTATAGCTTCCTCTGCGTCCTGCGTCGCAAACGCAAACGTTGTATTTATCGCTCTATCGCGAGGGTCGCTCCAAATATCTCCATTCGTCCTTTCGTGCCTAAATGGTCTTTTCCAGCACGCAAAGCCAATTTCCAGGCTTAGCGCTTAACTGTTTTCGGCCCGAAATACTTTTGGCATAATGATATAGGGCCGCAGAAATTGCGTCTTTCTTTTTTCTCTGTTTGCAATAGGTCGACGCCGTTTCAAATGTTGTAGGCCATGGCAAGCAAGACAGAAGGAAAGACTTTCGTATTAAAAGCAAATTTGGGGTCAAGGCTGAGGGAAAGTTGGGAGGAGGAGTCGTATATCGATGGGGATAGGAAGTGATTTAGACGCACGAAAGCTTGGAAGGATTAGGATGAATTGAGCAGAGTCTCGACGATAAAAATAGGCATTCAAATTTAGTACAGCTAAAGCACGATTCAGCATAAAATTTGGTGAATAACAGATGAGTAAACAGTTGACTAAATAGCCAGAGAGACTTGGGGAATTTTAAATTAAAGCTATAGGATTCAGACTCCTGCAGATACCCTCTAGGAAGTACAACAAAATGTCAACTGGACTGCTTAAGGCAGTCTCAGGTGTCGTGGCAGTTTTTGTAGCACCGCAAAGTTGAACGGGTTTTGCAACAACATAAATATAAAGTAGTTTGTGGTAGGCTGCGTATGTCACAGAACTATCTCTCGCTCTCTCCCTCTCTGCTGCCTCTCGGTTGGCATTAAGTTTATTTATCTGCTTTTAAATGGCATCTTCTTGGCGTGCATATAACTCTGGATGTCATGTAATGCGCACCAGAAACAAAGGCAACATAATGTAACAGCCGCAATAAGCAAGCTAAACAGGAGTTGCATTGGCAACGAGGGAAACGGTGAGGGGAAGTGTTGCAAGTTAACCACAGATAGTATGGCTACCATTTACAACAGATACTGCGAGTATTTTTACTAGTATCATAAATTTATGGCACATTGTAGCCAGCATAACGTGGCACCCCAACCAAACACCAGACGAAACCAAAGCAGCCTCAGTGGACCCCTGGACAGTGGAGAGATGCCCCATCTCGTTCTTTGGGGACTGGGGACTTCGCTGTGGCAGCAACAGGATTTCGGTAGTCCGAACAACATGCAAGCTGGCACCTACAGCGTCAATCTCGAGATTTACAGAGATGACTTTTCGGAGCATGCCTCAAACTGCGAAAAAAAAGTGTGTTCAATGTATGCGACTACTAGATGTCCTCTAAATAAAAGTGAGGATAACCAGAAGTGCGGATAAAATGTAGGAAATCTGTATATGGATTCTTATGAATATGAGCTTTATTTTGTTATTCGACAGTTTTTAGGCTTATGAAAATAAGTGTTAAATACACTGTACAGCATTTAATATTTATTTATAAGATTGCCTAATGTGCTGTAGAGAAACTGTCGACTACTTTAGTGCGATGTAATGTAAAAAATGTTTTTTGCTTACATTCCAGGGCATGTGAACTCGTTGGTTTGATATCTTTGAGCACTTTTGGACAATCGGCTGTTGTGAAGCTGCGACTTGGACCCTGGGGATCATAATATTGTCATGTAAGTGTTGCACGTTTTCTAGTTCAACTTGAGAGTCGTAACCCGACAATCAGACATATCGAATCAAATGCGCTGCTAGTTACTTCAGTTAGTGGCTTCATTCTGCTCTCGGTGCAGCTGGGAGCTGTTGTTAATTAATGAAACACATAGACAAGGCATTGTCAAAGGAGTGCGAGAGTTGAGCTGGGAGAAGGGGAGGAGGCTCTTGATCTGGAACAGGTTCGCTGGCGGGGTTTCTAAAGAAATGGAAATGGAAATACTTGCAGTGCTTCAGGTAAACAACCATTCTGAAGACTCGTCAAACACTTGATCAATAGCGGCTCAACAACAATAACCTCCGATGTGAGTGTGCGTGTGTTTTGTATCCCACAGATACATTTTATTATGCATCGTAGCTCGGTTTACGAGTTGAACTGAGCTGCCAAGCGTCGAGCGCGGCCGCCGTGTTTGCACAACTTAAAAGCCAATAAAATTTGTTGTTAATTGCTTTGGTAAATTGAAAATTAGGTTTTGGGAAACATCATCGCAGAACTATGCGTATGCCGGGTCCGGACTCTTGACTCGTATTTGTCCAATTGATTAGCTCGGTCCACTTTAATGACTTTTTCGAGAGCCGCCGCACAACTGCAACTAGACACATCGGATTGAATCAAGTCGCTTTGCCAAAAAAAACAAAAAAATAAAAAACGTTCAACATGAAAAAAAACTCATAAATTTAATCAGCTTAAATATAATTTAACTTATTTGTGTTTCTTTTTGTTGTTGGGGTTAGGTCAGGGGACTTCCCTCCAGTTCCTCCTCCGCTTCGCGCATAACCAACAAAAAATCGGTTAATTAAAGTTTTACAAAGTTGAAAAGCGATTTCATGCCGCGTTGAATCAACAAATTTGTAAACTTTTTCAAGCCAACCACATGGTTGCAAGGGGTAAGCGCTTTGAGAAACGGGGAGGGGCAAGAGGGTTAGCGGGCAAACGTTCATTATTTGTACTTATTTAAGTGCTTGATCATGCTGATATCATCACCTGGGCCACATTTCTTTGTCTCCTTCGGCGTACCTTCAATGCAATTAGCCTCTGCAGACGCCAGGTGGTCTCCCTCTCCCTGTCTCCCCTGCTTTGTCTCTGCACCCTCTCTCCCTTCGCTGAAATCTCAAATCGAAAATCTGTAAAAATGAGAAACGAATTTGGTATTACAGTTTTTGGGAGCAGCACCTTAACGAACGAGGAGTTTGAAGTCATCTTCTGCATTCAAGTCGAACCCGAAATCCTCTATTTCAATGCTAGAACCAAAGATAAGATCACACAGTAGTAGCTTCTCTCTGCTACTTTTTTAAAGACTTTGTGGGAATCCTTTTTTTAGAATCTTGCAATGTTCTGTGCGTAGCTTGAAATTCATGCTAAGTATATTTTCTTTTTGATAATTGATATACATATATACAGCGATTTTCAATGGTTTTTGTTTGATAGTCTCCAGTAACTAACTGGTTATAAAGAACGATTATAGAGATTATTCTTCGAAATTCTCGTTTATACAGAAATGTTGAAAGCTTTTGTGATTTCATGTCTCTTAAGTGATAATCAAAATTTAAAAGTGAAGAATTTAAAAATTGAGTAGAGTAATCTAAGATGTAGAATCAATTGAAATTATCAAGGTATTTGGTTTCTATTGTTTATAAGAATCGATTGAGAAATCTTAAACTTTATTGTAGCTGCTTTAAATAGAGCGTTGATGAATTTTTAACTTGTGATTGATATGTTATAAGCTAAACTTCCTTGCTTTCTCATCATTCAGAGTATTAAACATTAATGACTTTGGCAAACACTTCTTTTAAGTCGAGAGACCCAAGTTGGAGTTAGTGCAGCGAATGCTGTGTTGACAGTTATTGATCGATGATACCGAGGCAACACAATGTTGAAATTAATTTTTGATTCGTCTGCTGGCAGAGCCTTCAATGAGCTCAGCTCAAATGATTTGCGTTGAGTTCAGTTTGCGTTGCATTTAGTTGAGTTGAGTTGAGAGATGTTGTTAGCCCAATTGTAGCCAATCTTGCATTTTCGTTTATTTTGACTTTAAGCGTGCGACTAATGGCCACAGCCCCTGCTAGCTGCCAGCTGCCTCTGAGGCGACTCTGGGAGTCGCACAGTCACACAGCGAGTGTTCCACTAAGTGACACTGACTAATTCGGAATCATTAATCTGTAGGCTGCTTAGTGTCAGGTCGGTCGTGCCATCAATACGCATCACAAATCGAGATGGGCCAGAGAACAAATTGCGTGTTGGGCGAGTGTGTGGCATGATGTATGTTGGCGGGGAGTCGGTGGTTGCAGCTCCGCTGGATGCTCGTTGTATTTGCCTGCATCTGCATCTCTTGTTGCAACTCTTTTCTAGTAGACAAGCGGCGCAATCAAGTTGCGCGTCAAGCAGTCAGTCAGTCAGTCACTCTTGAGTCTGTCAGTCAACTGACTGCCCCTGTTCCTGCCGCTGCCGCTGCCACAGCCACAGCTGTTGCATGACTACCGGGCATCAATTTTTACCAGCCAGCGAACAGCGAACATGGAAATATACGCCAAAATGTGGAGCTGGAGCCAGCGAAATGAACACGTTGGGCAAAAGGCGCACGCGCACAGTCAACGCGCTCTTCCCCTCCCCCGCATTGAGAGCTGCATGCCCCGCTGTTGCATGGCGAACTCTTAAGCTAACCGCAGGGCGACTGCGCGCCCGTTTTCGATTAAAGTCAGTCACCAGTGTGGCAGAGCTGAGCGTGTGCCAGTCGAGAGCACTCGACTAGGCTGGTTGCATGCCCCACGGCCCACGGCCAGCAAGGCAGCGAGTCAGCGAGTCAGCGAGGCAGCGATTCGACGTTGCAAAGCTGCAAACGTTACCAACGCCTTCGGTTTACATTTTACAATCCTAACAAGGTTAGGCCAGCGATAAACGTGGCCACAACGCGCAGTAGAGAGTCGACTCGACTTGCGGCAGTGGCACATGCCTAACCAGTGCAACCTATGCAAACACACACACACACATAAACACACAGGCAGTTGCAGTTGCACATTAAAAATGAGGCATGAGCAGCAACGAGTCTGCCAAGCGACAGCGGGAGCGGCTCGAAGAGCGGGGAAGCGCTGTTTGACGATGTCTTTTTTGCGCTTTAGCAGAACAAGGTTGCACGCCCTGGAGCTGGGGTTGGAGCTGAAGCTGAAGTTGGGTCTACGTCCAGACTCGAGTTGAGTTGAGTCTCGGGCCTCTTTTAAATGCAATTCAGGCGAAAGGCGCACAAAGGGACAGCGAACAAGATGCCGAGTTGCTGATTGTGCGAGCAGCGCAGCGTAGTGGCGCAGTCACTGTCGCAGTCGATGTTGACGGCAACGGAGGGAGCTTTTGTTGCCGCCATACAAACATGGAATATGACAGGCAGCAGAGCAGAGAGCGAGTGCAGGCAGCATGCAAAGCATTGTCAAGTGAAGAAAATTCAAGCGACAAAAACGGAACGTGCAGGCGGCCGTCTGTTTGTGTGTTTGCTTGTGTTTGTGTTAGTGTTTGTGTGTGGGCAGCAACAGCGACAGCGACTGAGGGCAGCGAAACAATGGCGACAATAAAAATGCGATCGCACAACATGCCACACAGATAAGTTAACGCAAAGTGACAACGTACAACTTTTAATGGAATTGTCGTCGGCTCAGCGAGTGGAATGAGTGCAAGAGTCTCATGCACTCTTGTAGTTTATGGGCACAGGTCGCGTGCAAGGACGCAGGACTCACTGCTCCGGCAGCGAGTGTGAGGAAGAGAGGCAGAGCGAGCTAACGCCCACGAGAGTTGCTTAACCGATCATCGCCTTCGGCAGCTACCGTGGCACATGCCGAGGCGGAACTAACCAGTCAACGAGCGCAACCCACGACAACGACGACGGCGAACGAACGAACGAATGTGCAGTGTAGTGCGGAGAGCGAACGCAAGGGAGAGAGCACGCTCGGCTCTCTGCCGCTCCGATTGGAATACACTGTGCACGCGCTCTCCGATTGAAATGTGTGACTGTCGCGCTCGCACTGCTGCTTGGCGCGCCTCGCTTCCAATTGGAGCACACGGACCCGTTTGCTTTGGCTCTCGCGCTCTTTGACGTGTTCTCTCTCTGTGCCGTTTGTTTACAAAAATTGTGCGCGCTGGAAAGGTAAGCTCAGTGCGGCTGTGCGGCCGTTTCGTCAGTTGCTCAGCTAACTTGCCCGAAGCAAGACGTGCGCGCGCGCTGCTTGCAAAAATATTTTGCCTTGCAATACGAAAAGACACGAATATCTTGCAAAGGAACAAAGTGCGCAAAACAAGTGAATTCTTAAACAGTGTTCCCGAGTTTATTCGTTTTGTGTGTTTATTTGTGGATAGAGATTAGTGCGCGCGCTATTCGATATTCGATAGACGATCGATCAATCGATCGATGTTCGCGTAAACGCAGCGGACAACATATGATGAGCCTGACTGTGCTCTCGCTGCCGCAACGTTACAAACGCCTCCTCCAAGCCATGTCTCTCGCCGTCGCCGTTGTCTACATGACGCTTTTGCTCTATCAGAGCGCCTACGGATATCCGGGCATGCAAGTGAGTAATGTCTCTTGTTTCTCATACGCCGCAGATCGTTGCGTGGGTGTTTGATCCCCATTCAGTCGCTGCCTTCGCTGCTTTCCAGCTAACAGGCTTCCAATCGAGCAAATTTGCATGTGTATGTAGACATACACATACAATATACATCCCACTCCCTCTGCTGCCGGCTTCTACTCAACATCATTTCGTGCACTTTCATAAATCAACGCTGGCGACGTTTGCAGCTGCGCGCATGCGTCTCTCCGTCTCCCTATCCTGTCCTTGTCCCCCGCGCAACTGTTCGCCTCTCCTCTTCTCGACTGGAACCTTTTTGCGCCCTTGCCAATTTCTTCCAATGTTCCAAGTTTGCCGCTGCCTTTTGCCTTTCCTTGCCTTGCATATAAAACAGTTTCAGTTTTTAGCAATTTTATTTTGTTTTGTTGCTTTTTTTTTGTGTTTTGTTTTTTTGTTTTGTTTTTGCTGCGTTTCATTGCCGTCGGCAGCGCGTCGCCAAAGCTTTCAAGCTGCAATTCCCTCTCCGATTCCTTTTCCTGTTTCTTCGTCTTCTTCTTTCTCTGCACGTTGTTTTTGCTTTGGTTTTGCATAAATTTCTGTGTAATAAAATATTCCCCCTGCTTATATTACAAGCAGAGCTGAAAGTTGGCTGACCGCCCGGCTAGTTGAGCTTGTGGCCCGAGTGTGGGATCACAGTTAAACTACATGCTACAGTGCACTATACTATAGTATAGTATGTTAGTTGGAGTCGCTTCCCTTTACTCCCTTCCTCGCACTTTGCTCAATAAACTCACATCTTTATTATGCTAATTGCAAGCGAACTGAGCGCAGCTGTGGCGCAGAACTATAACAGAGACCGGCTAGATTGGATTACTATATCATTTACTAGATCATTAAGCCGACGATTTGCCATAGCTAATTGAGCAAAATTCCTCGACTGGCATGTGGTGCAACTATTGAAAGTTATGCATATATGTATAGTAAACTATTATTACTCGTTGTTGGGTTAGTTAGAATATATAATATAGACTAGTTTTGTGAGCATACTATATACATACATATGTATGTATGTACGACTAAAACATATATTACGCTTCTACACAAGTTTTTTTTTTACAAATGTGTCACACAGAATTATTATTTTCTTTGAAAAGTAGTTGTGGACGCAGTACAGTAGATATTATAGAAGTAGTGCATTTAATAATATATTATTATACTTGTAATTTTCTAATGCAATGTGATATTTTATGAACCATAAAGTGTAAAAGTGCAGACTAGTTTTATGTTGCCTTATATTAAATAAGCTTGTTCTACGATTTGTCCTTGGATTCCATTCGTTCTATATCGTGGATTAGAACCCATTTAAAATTGAATGATACAATTATTATTTTCTATGACACTTAACCGGATTAAGCTCCACAACCTGAAATCGACAAGTCAACTTTTGCATGAAAAACTAGTTAACTACGAAATTATATTATTTGAAATGGTTTGCTTAGTTAGACAACATTTATTATAATTTATATTACGATTTAAAATGACATTATATAGTAAATATCTAAATTAGGCGATCTTGTTTTGGCGCTCAGCAACTTTGATCTTTTAATTCAATTAGCGGCAATTCTGATGAAATAATAATAGCTTTAACAATTTGTTAAGCTTTCCACAACATTTTTATTAAGCGATGCCCTGCAGAGATTTGACTTTTAGTTCTTCTATAAAATGTCTTACCGGAAATTGTTGTCGTCGAGTTGGCGATTTCATTAGCAATGTTTTTTTTTTTTTATGTTTCGTCAGCAAAAGCAAATTTCTTGAGGCGTTGCTTTAAGTGAACGTTCTAATGCATTATTAATGCATTAGTTAAATTCCGCTGAAAGAGGAATTCGCCTGTTGACTTGACTTGACTTTTATGTTTGCTTTTGCAATCATTAAAAACTTTATGCCGTTTTAATTTCGACCAAGTTGTTGACGGCGTTGTTGTTGTTGTTGCGGGTTAACCGGAAACCAGCCAGAACTTTGTGTCTTATAGAGTTCTCAGCGTAATGTGATGAAACTAAATGCTGATTTCAAATTGTTGTGGTTGTTACTGTTTTCAATTGAAGTCGCTTTGCTCGGAGGTCTGTGACTTGTGTCAGCTCATTTGTAGCAGCTGCCATTGTTGTTATTTTTGTTGTTGTTGTGCGACCACATAAAATGCAATGCAATGTTGAAAATATATAATTTTTTGTATTTTCCTTTTTTTTTAAGTTTTGTTTTGTCAAACGTTGCGCAAATTGTTGCTTGGGTTTCTTGGAATTTTGCAGCTGACGCAGGCTTGGCGTATAAAGCCCGGCAATTGTCCGATTGCATGACCACTGTACACGCCCCAGCTAGCTGCCCCTTCATGCCCCTTTTTCCCAGATTGGTTTCAGTCGTCACTTTTGTTGTCGCGTGTTGCTGACGCATAAATCATAAATATGAAAATGCGAAATAATCGATAAATGAATTTGTTTATGCGAATTTGTTTAAAGTGGCGCGCAGAATGAGCTTCGCTTGTTGTTCGATTGTTGATTGATTCCGTGTACTTTGCCATGCGCATACAAAACAACAACAGCAGCAGCAACAACAACAATCGGCGAGTGCTTTGCATGCAAATCAAGTTTAAAAGTCTTCAAGGTAAAATGCGAAATACAAAAAAAAAAAGAACCGAAACAAAGTCAAAGAATATCACCGAAAAGTTGTTGCTGTTTGAGGCGCAGGTGCCGCTTGTTGCATGCCGCATGCAGCGTCCAGTCCAGCAGAAGCAGCTGCCTGTATACTGCTCCCCTCTATCTCTCTCTCTCTCCATTGGCCAAATAATCAGTGGTAACAGCAACAGCCGCTACTCGTACTACCCAAAAAGTTGACGACATTAAGCCGCGCCTGATAAAACTTGCAGTCCAAATGTATCCGAGTATCAGAGCAACTTTGTAGCTGCAGCTGGACAAAATGAAGACACTTCGAGAAATGAAACTAAACGCAAGTTGAACTTTTAAGCAGCTGTATTGATAGCCAATACTTAAGTTGTAGTTGTGTTGAGCAGATTAGCAGAGTTTGCGAAGTTTCTGTCGCACAATTTCTTGCTAGTAGTTTCGCTTAATAAGTTTTGGAGTTGTTTAAAATTAAAGCATAATTACATAAGTCTCTTTAATTCCGACTTCTCATCGAGCATGGAATTATGCTATAAGCTTCAAGTGAAACTAAAAATATTCTTTTTGGAAAATAGTTGATATTTCAGTAAAATTTATTAATTATTTTAGTAAGAGTTGAGTTCGTTGCTACATTTATTTAATAGTTTCCCTGAAAGCAATGTGAATAGGTTTTGCATGCCGACTTAATTATTTCACAGTGAGCTCAAAGATGTTTGAAGCAATTTAATTAATTAGAAATCAGAAATTTTGATTGAAGCATAAATACTACATAAATTAACAGTCGCTCTCTTGGTATTTAATACATATCGATTTTTTTCGCTCAGTGTAGTCTACTCAGCTGCTGGTCTTTTGGTCTTTTGGTGGTCGGCAGTTTACTTAATTGAGGCCCCGTCACAGGCTCAGGCTCAGGCTGAGAATCTTCCAATCTCCAATCTCTGTGTCTCTGCAGTCTCTTAGTGGCTGATATGTGACTTTGATTGTGTCTGTATCTTATCGTAGATTTGTATCTTTGGTTTAATATTGTTAAAACAGCATTTAATGAAGATTTTACCAGCTTTTCTCACCGTCGTCTTCTCACTCCAATTCATTTCATTTCACTCTCTCTCTGCATCTCACTCTCTGTCTCTTTCGTTGATTCTCGCTCTTCCTTCTGGGGGGAACAGCTGGAGTTCTGTTTTGTTGATTGAAAGGAATGAGCAGTGAGTTTATGGCATTTGAGGGAACTTCATTAATCTAGCGCCCTTTTTGGCCCGAGCACCTTTTGTATTTCTTTGTGGTTGTTGTTGCCTCTTATTAATTGACATGAAAATTGTTTATAAACATATTAATCATGTCCATAATGAAGCATTACACAATTGCCTCGACACGAAGCGTGTTCAATTTCGACTAGGCAAACGCCTGCGCGAACTCTGTGTGTTGAGGTGTGTGCGTGTAGCTTTTGTTGTGCCTGCCATTGTACCCTGTACTCATGACCTGGACGGGTGTAATAACTGCGTGACAAATGCAGCGGAGAACGAGGAGTAAATGGCGCAATATTTATCGAGCGTCAACTAGTCAATAGAGTCACACCTGGCTGTCTGTGTATCTGGAATAGGATGATCGCTATATTTATTCATGTTTGGCCCAATCTTCGTGTGGAATATTAGTGCATATCAAAAGTGTTTCTGTTGTTCTTTTCACTCTCTAAAAGACACAATTTAGACATATAGTTGACTAACTTGAATATGAAAATTTTTCGCTCTCTATCTCAAAGTAGATGAGAGCTAGATTTAGTTTATTTTGATACAAGTTGCCTGTAAAATATGTCTGGTTATCAGCACTGGTTGTGTAGTTTTTTTTTTTACTCTCCAAACACATCAGGCTTTTTGGTCATGTTCTCTTACAATTATTACCGGGTGTCTTGCAATCGAGCTTACTCGATTGTGGTTGTCGCTGTTGTTGTCTCTGCTGTATCTGGCACATTGTATCTTGTGTCTTGTAGTTTGTAACTTGCTCTGTGTGTGCGCAGGCGTGCTCGACAATAGCGCTTATATGGCCACACGTGTCTCCAGCCGAGGTGCACTTTCGTCCCTTCCCCTCCCGACCTCTTGCTCCCCTCTGAAGCGTTTCTTTACACTCTCTCGCAGTTAGTTGTGACTTTGTTGGCAATGCATTTGCAGAGCTCGCTGCATGTTCGCGTAATTCGCCAGGTTTGCTTGCAAGTTGCCCCTTTTAGCATATTTTGCATATACATGAGTATTACATCAGTCGTTGCAGGCAGCTGTGGCTGCAACAGGCTGCAACTAGTGCAACATTCTAATCTATGCAAGGCCTTTCGACTGTTGACTCAATTCTGTTTGGGTTTTTTTTAGCCCGCATGTTGTTAACCGGATTCGTAGTTGTTGCTGTTGTTGTTGTTCCCTTTTGGCCAAGTCGCTTTCACTGGCGCAGATCACGATTTGTTAGCCCCGTTTATTGGAGCGCTGCTTATCGCGGAATTAATTAATATTTCCAACGCTTTGATTGCTTTTCGCGCTCGCCTTCCGCACTTGCCACCTGTCAACGGCGTCCTCAGCTACGACGACTGCCTCTCGGCTTCTGTGGCTCATTAGGCGGTAGCTGGCAGCGTCTCATCTTTCTCTGCGCTCTTCGCCTCGGTGCCGCTTTGTGCCTCATTGTGTTGAGCACCGTTTGTCGATCGTGCCGCAATAAAATTGTATTGAGCCAAGTCTTTAGTCTATCAAACCCACAATATCGTGTGAAGCAGCAGCAGCAGCGGCAGCAGCAGTCGAAAGACCCGTTTACCATGTAATAAAAAGATCAACGGTAGATAGGCTGAGGAGCCAGCGGGGGATGGGGAAGAAAGAGTTTTAAAGATTGTGGACAAAGAAATGTTTCCATTTTCAGTTTGAGAAAATGCGCTGCGAATGAGCTATAAAAACTCTGAAACTGGCAGCTAAGCAAATGTGTGGGCCAGTTAGAGTGAGAGATAGAGAGAGGGAAGACAAGGATAGAGAGCGTGAGAGAGAGAGAGGGGGAAATGGAGACGGAGAGACAGTGGAGCCCAGAGGAAGCGCCTGCTGCTTTGCATTGCGGAAAAGGTCGAGTAAATTAACACTTGGCGCAAAAGCGCAGACAGAGAGAACCCAAAAACTACAACAACAATAACAACAAAAAAAAAAAACAGGCTCAAGTGCTGTCTTTGGCCTTTATCAGCTCACTTCAATCAAAACTCAAACAGCGAGCGATAGTAGCAAAGAGGAGTGCGCGGGGCAGATACAAGTGGAGAGAAAGAAGCGTAGAAGAAGCCGCATTCAAAGCAATTGAAGAATTGCCGCGCTTAACAAAAGCAAATGAACCTGTTATCAGTGGAAATTAATCAAAACTGAGCCTACAGAGCGCTTCAAGAGGGAGTGAAGAGCGAGAACGAGATGGGGGATGGTGGATGGGGAAGGGGAGCAAGTGGAGTTAGGGGGGTACAAGCTCAGAGCTAGAGGAGTTCCCAATCTCACTGTGATTGCCGATCAACAGCGTTCGCTTTGCTCGCTGTTCTTGTTGCGCTGTGTTTGCACTTACTCAGCATTTATGGCTCGCCGATTGTTGTTACGATACCCGGCAGTCGAAACATAGAAGGGTATGCCTCACTGCTGAGGACTGTTGCAGACAGACCGTGATCTCAAGGAACAGCTACTTGGAATTTTTTAATCAGAGTTAACAGTCCAAACAAGACAAATTCTTAAATCACGCAAACATCACAAAGTTTTTATGAAATATGTGATTTATTTTTAGAGTTTCTATCAAATTTGAATAAACAAATCGTAACCTTAATTTTCAAATAACCAGATTAAATTTGTTGACAATGAAACTTGCAATAAATAGGCTTTTTGGCTGTTAATAAGTCTATCCCCATGCTTCAGAACTCTCATAATTTTGTGTTATGTAGCAGGTATCTCATCGTCGAACACTTCGACTCTTGTTGTTGCTGCCTGTTTGTTGTGTGTTGTCTGCTGGCTGCTTGCCTGCAGCTCATTTGTTTGCCATTGTTGTTTACCAATTGAAGTTCGCCTTTTGTTTGCCAGGTGAAAATGCCTCTCGGCGCAGCAGCAGCAGCCTCGACTCGTCGTTGTACACAACAAATTTACATGCTCTCGCTCTAACCATTCTCTTCGCTCTCTTTCTTTTTCGTGCAGTTGCAGCCACAATTAAGCTCGAGTCTTCTGGATGGCAATGAACCTGCCGCAGTGACAACGACGACAACGACGACGACGTTGTCGACCACACAACATGCAAATGGCCCAGCACTTGTGGCAGTTGCATCCTCGCCATCGCCGTCGCCCATTACGCCCTCGCTGATCATACGCAAGGACATACACAGCTTCAACTTCAGCGACATCGAGGTGAGCGAGCGGCCAACGGCAACGCTGCTCACTGAGCTCGCCCGGCGCAGTCGCAACGGGGAGCTGCTCCATGATCTGTCGCAGCGAGCGGTGACAGCAACGCCGCAGCCACCGACGACGGAGCTGGATGACATTTTCATCAGCGTGAAGACGACGAAGAACTATCACGATACGCGTCTGGCGCTGATCATCAAGACCTGGTTTCAATTGGCTCGAGATCAGGTGAGTTAGTTAACCCCACAATTTGCTCGATTCGACACCACAAACAAAACACAAATCCAGATCGATTAACTGCTGAGCAATTTGTGCTCTGGTGTGGGCGACAAACACATTCAAATCCGCAAAGGTTGTTGCTCAGATTGAGATCAGAGCTTTGTCCAGGGATTTTAGTTGCCTGCTGCCCCTTTGGCTGCCCTCATCTTCTGCTGCTTTGTCTACTTTATTTTTGTGCTGGGGCTTGGCGCATTTGCATAATGAGTTTTTAAGCTGTTTGAATTGATTTTAGTTTTAGTTGTTTTTTTTTTTTTTGTTTTTCGCTTGGTTTTTTTTTCTTTTTGGCTCATTTGGCGATTTATGATTTTGTGGCTGTTGCTTAATTGGCCATTAAAATGTCTTCATAAGCCACAAGTTGCCATTATATATGGGCTTAACTCAATAATGATGATGTTGCTTGTAATGAATTCTATATACTCTTCAGTTTACTTAATCTCCTAATGGGGTAAATCGTGTGTAAAGTATTTATCTGCTAATAAGTTTAATCGTGTGTAAAGTATTTACAAAGGTATCAATTATAATGTAAGTTAAATGTGATCAATATATCAATTTCGGACCTCGACATGTGCAAGATTTAGAGCTACTATTTTTTATTTGGCTGTTGATTATTTTGAATTATTGATTTGTTTTTTCTGTGTTTTGTTTCTTGTTATTTCGTACTGAAAGTTCATTATGTAAATAGTTGATACTTAGTGGATTTAATTTGCTTAAAGGGTGTCTTCTATTCCAACACAACAAAATCTCTACAGCTCTCCCTTTTTGTTGTTTAATTTTGATTTTACTGGGTAAAACTTTGCCTCAACGGCAGTTTACGATTCATGCGAAAGGACATTCATATATGTATATATATATAGGTGTGTGGTTGTGTGTGCGTGTATATGAGTAATAGCCCTTGTTATTGTTGTTGTTGGTGTGCCAACTTATGCAAAATCACGCGTCACAAATGTGTTTTGTTATTGTTTACACGGAACTGCAGTCGACAAACCGAAAAAAACAACTTGGAAAAAAAGATAAAAACCAAAACATAAATAAATAAATAATCTCTACACAACGAGTACTTGATGTGTGTGTGTATGAGTGTGATTGTGAGTGTGTTCAACCTATTCAAAATTGTTAAAATGCCTGACAGGCACGTTTCAGGCCTTTGCTGCCAAAGCTGCAACGGATTGGGCCAGACGTGCAACGCGTTGCAGGCAGTCAAGAGAGACGGAGAGGATGGGGGAAGCAGCTAGACAATTTGTGCTGCCACAACGAGTTGCAGTTTCACACTGTTAAAGGAGCTGGTCGGCAGCATCAGCTTGCAGAAAGCAACATGCAACAATTGCCTCGAAAGTTTGATTTACTTTGAGCTGCTGCTGTTGCAGGCAGCCAATTATTTTGATGCAACAGCAACGATGCCAACAATGTGGAGCACAGACATCGACAACAGCAACAACTTGTTTGCTGCTGCAACAAAATGCGTTCAATTTGATTGGTTTGTGCGCCGCATTTGAAAACTATTTGCTGCTGCTGCTGATGCTGCTGTTGTTGACCCTCCCTCCGCCCTGCTCGTATGCTGCACATTATAAACGCTTGATTAATGTGCCCCTCGACTGCCCATTCCTATTCCCATTCCCATTCCTAATCCCATTCCCGTCAGCTCTCCTTAAAAGGCAGCTCTCCAACAGCAGCAAACAACACGTCCCCTGTCATTTCGCTCAGTTACTTGCATACCCTAGCCAAAGCTGCTATATTGTTGACGTAACAGGGCAGTTAACGCAGAGACCTCTCGAAATATCGTGTTTTGCAGCTCCTCCCCCCTCATAAGGACTTTCGTTTTTATTTTATTTTTTTATTTTTATATTATGGTGAAATGGCACTACTACTTTCTGAATGCCAAAGGACATCCTTCTAGTTCTTGAACTGACCGAGTTACAGACGATTTTGTGATTTTTTGCCAGGGGCATGCCTGCGGCTGTAAAATTTTTCGAGCAAATTTTTTATGCAATTCTGCACATATATTCTGCACATATTAAAATTTGTAATATATAATCTTGTTTTTGCGATCCTGGAAATATATGTCCTTTGACGTGGGCAAGGACATTCTGACCTAGATCTCTATGAAAGTCTATTTTTTATTTCAATCCGGCTTGTTAAAAATAATTTTGCATTTATTGAATAACTGTCCTGTTTTTGTGCTCTAAACAAAAAAAAAAGTATGAATTTACATTTTATATATTACATACATATTTAAGATAATATAATACATATTTAATATTTAAAACAAAATAAAACATTTTTAGCAGAAGTTGTTGCATGCTACAGTTCCGCATCTGTTTGCACTCCTTGGGTTTGTTTCCAATTTCGATTTTAAAGGTATATTTAAGCTGCAATTATAAGAGAAAAATACACAATTTGAAACCGTTGGAAATAAAATACATGGAATGTAAACAGGGTATTCAGTGAGTCGTTGATTTATGTTTTTATGGCTGAGACATAATTTGTTAGTTTAATCTTGTTTATGGTCATAAGACAATAACTCTGCTGTGTAGCCAGTTGTGTTGAATAACGTTGCAAGTGGCATTCAAATTATTCATGCCGCAAACAAATGAGCATAAATTACTGACAACAGTTGCTACCGCTGCCTCCCGTGATGCAGCCGGCAGAATCGCGACTTTGATTGAACGCTTTTCTCCCAAATATGCAACGCGCCAAATTGGCGGCAGCAACAGTAACAGCAACAGCAACAGCAACAAACTGTGGCAAGCTACTGTGGCAGCTCGAGTCTGCAACAACGTCAACTAGCTCTACTAGCTGTAACTCTTTAAAACAGGACTGGAACTGAGACTGAGACTGCGACTGAGACTGATGCTGTCTGGCAGGTTTGTCAGTCTACGTTTGGTCTGCCATCAGATTTGCATGCATAAATTTGCTGCTCGACTGTGGTTGCTTCTCGCTCATTTGTTTTCGGGTAAAAAGGACAAAACACACTGCACACACACAACAACACAGCAATATAACAGCACAACACAGAGTCGGATGTCAAATGTCAGTTGTTGGATTGTAGATTTATGCAGATAAATCGATGGACACAGCGCATTGACAGCAGCTATCCGTTGATGTGCTCGTTGCTTGGGTGGGTGCTGCGCGTCTTCCCATTTAGTTTTTAATGAGCCTAGCTGACTAAACTGACTGACTGTCGACCTGTCTGACTGTCGTACTGATTTAGCCGGAAAACATTTCATTTGCTGTTGTTGAGTGGCTCACATTTTATTAGCCACGGCAGTTGTCGTTAAATTTTGTTGAACAAGACGAACACGCAGTGTGTTGGCTTATTTGGCTTTTGGTCGTCATGCGTCATGTTGCTGCTGTTGCTGCTGCTTAATACTTATTCTCATTAACTGGGCTTAGTCAACTGGCCATGGCAAGTTGCGTTTGCGTTTGCGTTTAACGAGCTATGTATTCGTTGCCCGCTTGGGTCTCACTCTATTCCCTTTGCTTAACTTGTCAGCACGTTGTAAGCTGAGTCACAACTTGCGGCAAGTTGACATTGCCATCTTCTGGTTCAGCTACAACTTCTGCTCCAAGACCAACAAGACCAAGACCAAGTCCAACTCCAGGTCTACGTCCAATTCTATTCCCAGACTGTCGTTGCCTTTACCTCTGGTAGTCGCCTCTGTGTTGAGCTGTCAGCTGCACATAAATATGCTTAAGCATATGACAGTTGTCATACTGAGATCTGCCAACAACAACTGTTTGCCTGCCTGCTTTGCCATTCTCTTTTACTTTTCGCTCTCTCTTTCTCTCTCTTTCGATGTCCATTTTCATCTCTTTTGTGTGTGCATCACGTGGCGTATGCGCAACGAGCCGCTTGGCAATTAAAGCTCAATTGACAGCGCGTCCAAAGTGTGCCGCCAACGCACACACATACATCTCTCTACCCCCATCTCTCACTCTTCGCCCTTCCCTTCTCTCTCTATCTCTTTCCCTCCCTAGTGCAACCCGTGCCGCAGTTTTTGATTGTGGCCCGTTTTATGCTGCTTTTTTGGCGACCTTTTCAATGCGCTTCAATTTAATTTAATTCGCAATAAATTGAAAATTTTCCCATTGTCGCTGCGCAACAACGAACAACGACACCATTTTATTTTTTTCGGTTGCAACAAACACATACCTCACCTCGCCTGCTCTGTGCGCCTCTCTGTGTGTTTTCTGCTGTTGCCCGCATGCAACTTCCTGCTTAATGTTTCATTTCATATGCCATTTGCTCGAACAGTGCCTGCAAATAGTCAACGCAGTCAAGCAATTATTGTCAAGCATCCTCTCAATTGCAGCAACAACAGCAAGAACTTATATATTAAGAACTGCGAAAGCAACATCAATAAAAGTTGTTTTGCTTTAACTTTTCAATTTCTGTTATTCTCTTTGCGAAATGCATTTTGAAGACACAATTGATTACTTCATCGTTGGCCCATATATTTCAGTTTAAAGCAATTGATTTATTAAAATTCAACCCAACTCAAGCAACGACTGACATAATTTTCATTCATAGCGCTTTAAATTTAAATTAATTAATTGGTTCATTAAACATTCGCCTAAAGATAGCAGAGTTTAGTGTGTCTTGAAATTTGCGCTTATTTCAGCGCTTTTCATTAAATCCACATCAATTGATTAATTAAAGTGCAATATATACGCACCTTTTAGCTCGTGTATCTCGCAGATACACATCTCGTTCTCTATCTGCGCCTTCAATCAATTGGAAATCAACTAATTGATACATTTCATTCCGGTTGCTTGGGCAGCGCCTCATTAACGCAAATCTCGCAAGAACACTTTCTGACGCCCCGCCCCAAGAAACATGCCCAGCACTGTGCTGAGCGTGCGGTGCTGTGCCTTTGGGGCACACGCAATGTGGCAACAGCTGGCGAGACAAACGATTGTGGCTGCTAAACGGCAGAGTGGCAAAGGCAACATCAGAGAAGCGAAGGGAGGTAGGCAGGGTTAAACAGAGGTTAGGCTTCAACGTATAATTAAAATGTGAACCTTTAGTGGTTTTGCTTTTTTTTTTGACTACCAAATAGTCGAAACTGCGATTACGCAAATTGAGACACGTCCTTAGTTGAACAGCTTGCGGTTAGATAAACTAAAATTTATTTACATTTTCCGTAATATATTTTATTCATTGGCTCAAGAACTAGATACTATATTTTGTATGATATTATTTAGCCAATTTCTTTTTAATCTATAATTCTAATTATTAGTTGTCTATGTTAGCTTTAGATGCCCAAGCCATCAATTGAATTCTTTATATAACTATATCTCCATTGCTTTATCCTTAACGGCTATCATGGCTTATGTTGATATTTGATTTCATTGCACTTTGATTTAAAGCAACTTTCACTTGGCTCTGCCTGATCAAATTTAGAAAGCATCCAGTGTCCAGTGGCTCAGCACACGCCTCGCGAGCCGGCTCGCCTCATAGATTATACATTTTTGTTGGCCCAAAATGCACAAAAATGCAGACAAAGGCAGCTGGAAACCGCGACTGCTGCTTGCGCCATATGCATGGCCGGCCACAGCTGCAATTGCAGCGCCTCTGTGGCAGCCAGCATCTAGTATAAGCCTTCGTCTGGGCCACGCTGAAGCTGGTGGCGATCGACCGCACCCCACGTGCTTGGCTTGCTATTGAATTGAGTGGAACTAGAGTTGAGTGTCGAGTGGAGAGCCAGAGGGGGGTGGACATGGAGTTGGGAGTTGGCTGGTCCTTAAATGCAGCAAAGAGGCCAAAAAGCAAAACGCCAAATGCTGCAAAATGTGGCCACTACAAATGGTTGCTTGGTTTGTTGGTTGCCTGCAGCTGCAGTTAGAGACGAGACGAGACGCCATTGAAAATGTTGCCACTCTTGTTTTTTTTGTTGTTGTTAGACATTGTTGTTATTGTTGTTGTTGTTGTTGCTGTTGTTGGCCTATGCCGGCGACAGTCAGTTAGTTTGTTGGCCAGCTGTAGTTGTTGCAGTGCCTCCGCCGAAAACATAACGAATTGTTGTGGCAATCGCTTCGTTCCAATTGAATGCATGCCGCGCCGCAAAATGCGCGCCGCCACCTCAGCTTGCTCGCAACTTTCAACTCGCCAAAAATCTGTATCTGAATCCGTATCCGCGTATCCGTAACCAACAACATTTTCAACTACAGCTACAACAGCTCTACAGCTGCAGCAGCCATTTCATGATAAATTTGTTTTGCATTTAATGCTGACCTAAGCGAAATATTGTTCGCCAAATTTACAGACTCGCTGCGCCGCCGCCACCTCCTTCTCCTCCTCCCAACGCCCCTGACTCTCTTTCTCTTCGCTCTCTTTGTCAGTCTGTGTGTCATGGCATGCACTTGAATTATTTCAGGAGTTTGCAGTTAATCCAAATGTTATTTTGTTATTCTTTGCTTTCTATTGTTTGCTGTTCAAAACTAAACTGTTCAACTTATGAGATTCCTATTTGCCATACATTTTGTTTTAAATATTTGATACATATTCTGAAAATTTCAGTGAGTAGCTTTGCGCCTTTCATACCTAAATTGTATGACATTCTTTGAGCTTGGCACTTGACAGTTATGAACCTGCTTTTGGTTGGCTAATTACAGCGGCAATTTTGTAGCAAACAGCATTCGCTGACCAACTGCTCATTTGGCTAATTTACGAGTGGGCGCGCAACAATTGTGGAGAAGAAATAGGGGAAAAAAAGGGAGGCAACATGACCGAGTGCTGGCCGGTAAACCAATTAACTGGGCCAATAGTTGAAGCTAGAACGCACACTGCCTATGCTTATTTATGTGGCAGTTGCATCAGCGCGTTCAACTTGCTTCATAAATCTGCAACATGTTGTAATGTTGTTTGTCAACAATTTTAACAGTTTCAACAGTCACATAAATTAAATGCTAGTCAAGTGTCGGGATACTCGGCAACTGCAGCAGCAGCAGCAACAGCAGAAACAGCAAAGGCAACACGGGCAACACTTGCAACAACAACAAAAAGAACAGGAACATCATGCGGCAACATGGTGTTAACATTTCTCACCCCGCGGCGGGCAGAAGCTCTAGCCCAAAAATGAAAAGCGTCAGGGAGTGAGAGAGAATGAAAGGTAAAGGGGAAAAATCTCGTAAAAATCCATGAAAATTCAGCAGACGACGAAAAGTTTTCAGCTGCAGCAGCAACAGCATCAGCAGCAGTTGTTGTTGGATTTGTTGCAGTTGTGTGTTGTAAAGAACTCGAGTGGAGTTGAGTCAACTCGAGTCGACTCCAACTTCAACTTGAGTTCGAGCTGCGTTGACTTTCTAACTGTTTAAGCGTCGTTTTTCGCTCCAGTCGAAATGCTTGTGCAGCGGGCGTGCTTGTATTGTGTTATGGCTGCAACATGGGCCAACAACTACAACAACAGTTTGCTGTGCTTCGTGTTCGTGTTAGTTGTCAAAGCTTTAAAACGATTTTCGCCTGATTTGACACAGGCGAAGAAATAGTTATTAAAGGCAAAACCAATTGAGTTGTTACGCCAGCCAAACGAACGACAGCGACTCGGGAAGAAGACCAGTAGAAGGAAGTAGGAGGAGGAGAAGGTAGAGTGATATAAGAGGACAGACTTTCAAATAGCCGCAGCAACTGTCATTTTGGGCAATTAGGTTTGCGCTTATGTCAGCGAGATAGTTAGAGAACTTGCAAGAGGCAGACAGCGAAAGACAGAAGGAGAGAGAAGGCAGCGACTACTGGGAATAAAGTGACGGGGAACCCCTAACGTGGGCAGCGATGCATAAAAAACCAACAGCAGCAACCAGAATAACAACAACAACTTACACCTATAAGTGTCTTCATTCTAAACGCTAAAAGAAATGTCAATTTTAGACTGATTTCTTGTGCTAGAGTTTTACAGTGTTTTGTGTGCCTCAAAAGAAGAGTAGAACTGGGGGAATTAAGTCTGCACAATATACTTTGACTGAACATTTCGGGATGGCAAGTTGAGTATATTGTGGGTAACTTGGCTTCTGTAGTTGAGTACAAGTAGTTTGTCTAAGCATAGGGTATCTTGAAGTCAAACAAACTTCTTGACTCGCTCACTTGCTCTTCAAGTTTTTTTTGCTTCAGTTTCATCTTTAGTTTACCACAGTTTTTTCCCTACAGTTGCTCGTCTCGTTTCGTTTTCTTTTGGGTTTTTTGACGTATTTTTTTTCCGGCTAGTGTGTGTGGGAATTTTTCTTATCTGATTGTCTCGAAATCTTGTAAGAATGAACGCTTCTCCTACTCGCTTACTCGGTGGTATGTAGATTAGTCTACGCCTCCTAAATAGATGACTAAATAAAATGAAAAAGCAGCAGCAACAGAAGAAGAAGAAATGAAGTAAATTAAACTAGGTCTAAGTTCCCATGACTTGAGCCCAAAACACAAAACCCAAAAGACAAAAACCTAAACCTAAACCTAAACTTACAGTATGCAAATCTGAGCAACTTTCGCTGTCTCGATCTTCCAGCTTACATGATGATTAATCGCATTCTCTTTCTCGCTCTTGCAGACCTGGTTCTTCACAGACACCGACGATCATTATTATCAGGAGAAGACAAGTGAGTATTCCCAAGAGTGTGTTCCTTAATTGTCTGCTGTGTGCTGAGTGCATTTCCAAAACGAAGGAAATGAAAATCATAACTTACAATTTCGCAACGCTGCCCCAAAAATCAAATTGAAAATCGGGGAGCTGAAGCTAATGTTGGATGGTGAAGTTGTGTCGACCTCTTACCTTTCCCATTCCCATTCTTCGCGTCTGTCCCTCCAGTCCAGCTTCAATTTGTGCCTCGACCCAGCCACGCCCAGTTGTACGCCTAATCTTGGCCACTGTCTTGACCGCGAAGAGAAAGAGCACAAAACCGATTAAACTTTATACAAGTTCTGCGTGCGTGTGTGTGTGTGTTATGTGTTTACCTGCTCTTTGCTGCTCACCCGCATTTTAATTGAATTGCAGCTTTTTCTTTTATATTCTTTTTTCACTACTCTGCGTGCTTCGATTTTTGCGTGCCTCATCGTGTTGCAGCTGCAAGCGCTGCGAGACTTTTAATTAAAAAAAAAAAAACGAAAGAGATCGAAGCAGAAAAAAGTTCAAATTTCAAATTTGTATTTCATTTTTGCATAAACAGCACAGAGAGGACCCCTGTGTGTATGTGTGTGTGTGTGTGCTCTTGGGATCTTTTGAGGTCTCAAGTTTCAGGCGAGACTCGTTGCGCCGTTTCTTGCGGCCACATGAGGCATTTTGATTAGGCTGGACCAAAAAGGATTTTTCGGCTTGCTGCAAAACACGCATACAACATTTTTGAGTTATGTGCGAGTTGTTGCTGTTTGCCGTTGTTGTTGTCGCTGTCTGCGCTGCAACACAAAAGGATAATACGCGCATCTCCAGCATTGAGTCTCAAGTCTGTCCTTTGTCCCCTCCTATTGTGTGTGTGTGTGTGTGCTTTAAATATTTCAACAATTTTCATCCAATTAAGGCGCACAAGTTTTTGCTCTCCTTTTGATTTCAACACTCCACGCATATTCCCGTCTCCCCTTCTCGCGTTCTATGCTCTTCTATCTTTATCGGCGGCGTCTGTCAAACGAGATACAAAACGTATCCGCTGGATATGAGCGGCATTCTTGGCTAACAAGCTACTGTTTTTGGCCTCATCCTGGCCCTGATATGAGCATCGTTCTTCTTTTGGCCTTTTAGTTAATTAACATAGAAGTGGCCGCGTTCCCTCATCCTTCTCCTTCTCCTCCTCCTTCTCCTCCTCCTCTCCTCCTCTTCTTGTGTTCCTCACACCCCTGCACATCCCTTTTAGTTGCTTGTTGGCGCGTTGTTATTTTGCTTAATTACCAATCTTTATCAAATTCCCTGTTTTCTCTTGTGTCTTCCCCAGAGGGCCATCTTATAAACACAAAGTGCTCACAGGGCCACTTTCGGAAGGCTCTATGCTGTAAAATGTCCGCGGAACTCGATATCTTCCTGGAGAGCGGCAAGAAGTAAGTAAATTGCTCAACTATCAATACTTGATACATAAAACTTTAGCTTAATTGTAATTAAAGTATGAGCTCGAATTTACTTTCAAAACTAAATAATTTCCATTATCTGTGGTAATTGAAATCGAATTTTACTTCAAAGTAACAGACAACTCATGTATTTTTGAAGTTATTATAATTTTGAGGTATTTATTTGTCAGTTAAATTTGCGCCTCTTTTGTGGATATTCAACTATCAATTATTTTGATGACTATTAACATGTGTTGATAAAACTTGCTTAGTATTGTGAGCCTTAGTTTGCTATGCCAGAAATGCGCTCAAAGCAACCGCTTGCAATAATTGAATATAAATTTTGCAATTTCGCAATTTGATGCCACATTCTGTGGCATTAAAAGGGGAGGCCCGAAAGCGGTTGTCATATTTGCCCAGACTTAATGGCCGAATTCTTGGCTCAACTCGATTTACGGCTGCCCAAGTGCAATAACTTTTTGCTGTTTGTTGTTGTTATTCTCGTTGTAATTGTAGACTTTAATGCTTTTAATAAGCAACTGCTGCCCTAGCAACATCCCCATCTCCAAACGCATCGCCATCCGTCTGCTCGTCAACCAGTATTGCAGCTATCCATCTTTGCTATAAAAGCAAAGCAAACACCCAGTTTGGAGTCGCCTGCTTCGCTTGCAGCTGCCACATGCGTTCTAATTTGCGCAATTAAGACGCTGTGGCGCAATAGCAACTCCCCAGTTTATGCCTCTTGTTGCTGTGGCAGCCACTCAAAACTTGTCCAGCAAAACCACAAGGAAAAAAAACAAAAAAGAAAAAAAGAAGAGTGCAAGATGATGCTGAAAAGACACTTGAACTGCAACTGCAACTGCAACAGCAACAGCAACAGAGAGTGCAACAGCGTGCGCCCAAAGGAGCAGAGTCTAGAAATTCTTGAGCTTGTTTGTAATTACACTGGCAGCAACAAGAGCAGCGACAAGAGGAGTTGTTACAACAACAACAGCAGCAGCAGCAAATTGTTGTGCTGCAAGTTAAGAATATCTAGAACAACTCGGACATGCTGCCACTTTTGATGATGTGGCAGTGGATGAGGATGACGATGAGGATGAGGATGTTGCTGTTGTGGTTGTACTTGTTGTTGTTGCCCCCCGTTTTGGCTTAGAACTTGAAACTGTCATTATGAAAGCACCGAGCATGCAATCAATACACTAGCAACAACAACTACAGTAGCAGCAACAACAAATTGCAGACGGTCAGCTATGTGTTGCTGTTGTTGCTGCCTGTGCCGCAACTCCATAAAAAATAAAACAAAATAAATGGCGAAGCAAGCTAAATGTGCAGTTATGATCAAGATGAGGCAAACTGCCGCCGCTGGTGCTGCTGCTGCCTCAAAATGGTATCAGGTGGCACAAACGCACACAGCTTGGGCGCAGGCAGTTTCCTGTTTCAGGCCATCCTGCCGTTGGAGGCCAGCCTGCTGATTGGCAACGCTTAAATTTTGCGCAAGCTGCGAAATGTTGTGGAATAAGTGCAGCAGCAACATCAACAGCAACAACAACAACAACGGTAACAGCAGCAACAATTCCTGGCAAAAATATGGAAAGAGGTTAATTAACGTGCATTGAAACTGGCAATTATGGCGCTCGCTCACTCTTATTGTTGCTGCTGCTGTTGTTGTTGTTGTTGCGCTTTTATTGCCCCTTGATACGCACAGCAACATGTTGCTCTGTTTGCTGCTGGTGCTGCTGGGAAAAATGTGCTCACATCAGCGGGATGTCCGTTCTATTAAATGCAAATCAAGTTTATATCACACTCGAATAATGCTTTATTTTTGTGTTGTCTCTTTTTCTTTAACGTCTTGCCTCACGTCGCCTTTGCCCCACTTTTAATTACATTTTCATAAATTGTGTTGTGTTGTGTTTTGCACCACTGTGCGATGGCAACTTGTAAGACAACGATGCTGACGGTGTCTTGGCAACGCCTTTCGCTGTTGCCGCTGGTTGGGCTAATTGCAGTTCGCGTTGTCTATTATGAAGCCGAACAATTAGTGCAATTTAATTAAAATTACAACAAAGACAGCAACACGAACACCACTAACAACAACAACTGTTGCTACTATTGCAACGACAACAAACTGCAAGTCATAGAGGCTGCTGACTGCTGACTGCTGACTGCTGACTAGTCGACCTGGCACGTCAATCAGTTGCAGTCGCCGCCTCTGTCTCAGCAACAATTCAACTCCTATCTCTGCTCAGCCTGCTCTCCCTCCCCTCTGTTGTCCCTCTCTCTCTGTTCGCCCTTGCTTAATGCATGACGTCGCCAGCGTCAGTCTCAGCAGCAGCCACAATCATCAATTATAAGTCGTAGGGAAATTCTACTGGCGCAGGCATTTCTATAACACACACTCGCACACTCAATGGTTGAATGGTGGAGGCGCCTCCAAGTGTTGGCTGCAAGTTTTGGGTCATAGTCTCCCCTTCTCTCTGTGCTGCTGATCTGACCCCTGCTCTACGCTTGCTGTGCGACATTTTGGTTTTATAAATTAGTTTTTTATTCCACTTTAAATTCCACGCTTCGAAATTGGTTTCTTGTTTTACCATTTCAACGTTCATAACACTGGTTGCTTAAAGTGTAGACAAGCAGCATGAGTTAGTGCAGTTATTTGTGCTAAGACTCCGATTTTTTACTTGAACCTACATTTATTTATATTTTTTTTAGTTATTCTTATTTCTGACTTAACACATTTATATTTGCAACCTTGCCAATCAGTTGCTTACTATCTACACAGTCTAGAGCTGAATGTCGTCCGAGTTGTTTACTAGTTTTAGTTTGTTGCCTTTCAGTTGTTGCAACTACAGCGAGTCTTGTTGTCTGGCTGACTCGCTTATAGCGTTCTTAATTTGTTTTGTTTTTCTCGATTTATTTGTTTCAGTTCTAATTTATCTGTAGACTGTGTTTTTGCTGTTGTCAGTGTGCATGTGTTCATGTCTTGGGTGTGTTTCGGGGTTTCGCCTGTCGTGCCGCATTGAGTTGAGTTCATTCGAGTGCCACACCTAACAGCGAAACTAGCGAACGTGTGCGAATACATATCTCTATCAGTATCTGTATCTTTGCGTCTCATATCTCTCTCGCGACTGGCGACTTCGACTGGCGGCGACTGGCGACTCTCATGACGCATAAGGCACACATTGACTGTGTCGCTGTGCTGTAGGGCACGTAATTCGTTTCGTAATCAACATTTATCGATATTATAACGGCATATACATATCGTTTATTCAGTCCCTTCCTCCCTTGAATTTTTTTTTGGGAGTCGCTTCGTGTAATTACGACACGTAATATGCGTAATATTCACGGCATCAGCAACAAAATGGAGTTCAAAGAAAGCGAGTGTAAAGAGCAAAGCAGGCAAACAGGATTTGGACAGCGTGTGTAACAGCAACAATGCGTAGTTGCTGTTGCTGCCCTTGTTATTGTTATTGTTGTTGCTGCTGCTGCTGTTGCCTGATAATGTTGTTACAAATGCTTAATGATGAGTTGATTTCTTCCTTTATAATATTTTCTTACCGTTGCATGTTCGGTGGGAGTTGTTGTTGTCGATATGCTGTCGTTGCTGCTGTGAAAGTGCGTGGGAATTTGTTGCACATTACTCGTAATTCGCTCCCCATCAATGTTATTTCCCAGGCGTGTCGCTTCTTGCTTATTTACTTCCCCCTACATTTAGATACACAAAAGGGGGCAGCTAGCGAGAGGGATGGAGTCGGGGGGTTGGCATTGGCATTTTCCAACGTATGCGTCAACAATTGCAACAGCATTATGCACAATCCATCTAAGGCCTCAGTTTCAGCTGCGACAATTTTAATTGCTGTTGTTGCTACATTGCTTTTCTTTTGCGGTGTGGAAAACCTCATAAGCATTTGTCGCATACACACCACGAGTATATGATACTATATATGCTGTGCATGAAAAACCAGATGTTGTTGATGTGTGAGAAAATTTTCTTGGCTGCGTCAGACGCGTGTGAAGCGGCAGCAACGGTTGCATATGTGAGTGTGTGTGTTTGTGTTGCACTTAGTAGTTTAGGGGAAAGCAACGACACTGGAGCGCATCAATTTCATTTATTTGCCACTTGTGGCATCAACAGCAACAACAACAGCAATAGCGACAAGCCACAAAACTGTGCATAATGTCAATTATTCAATTGAAAGCAATGCAAGCTGAGAGCACAGTTGAGTGGCGGTGGAAGCAATGGATCCAGAGGCAGGGACAGGGACAGCGACAGGGGCAAGGCTAGCTGTGACAGGGTCGCAATCTTACAGTCGCAATTGATGCAGTTGCAGTTGCATTTGCAGTTCTGCTTCCCTCTTTCTCTGCACTGAGTTTTCATAAAACATTTCTTTTTTGCTGCAGCGGAAACGCACAATTGGAGATAGTTGGCATGCAGATGAAGTTGCAACTTGTAACTTGCAACATCCGGCGGAAAGCGGCGGCTGCTGTGGCAGCCACAAATCGCTTGTTCTACATTTCAATTAGAGCCGCCCACGAAACGACAGCGACAATGACAACGACAACGCCAACAACAACGGCAACAATTGGCGGCAATTTGGCATTCGTGCGGCTGCAAGATGCATTTGCACTTGCTGCTGTTGTTGCGCTTATTGTACTTACTTTGGCTTGACAAATGCATTTCAATTGTCGCCGCGCTGTGTTGCAATTGTTCAGTGAACGTGTCAAAGCAAAATGCAGCCAATGCTTTTGTATCTGTCAGATATAACAAGAGCATAAAAAAGAAGAAATAAACAGCAGGCGATCGTGATGTTGCACTCATAAATCTCTGACTCATGGCATTGCAACTGAAACTGCAACTGCAACTACAGCAACTCTCCCCCTTCTACTTCATCTTCTTGGTGCTGTTAATGAGCTGACGCGACTGTTGTTGTGGCTGTGGCTGATTTAAGTGCCAGCTTAATGTAAATATCTTGTTGTGCTGCTTGGCACATTGATTTGTATCAATCGCAAAAAGATACAATGCGAGTGCTCGGACATTCCATTTGCTTTTGCAGCTGACAGCTGACTTATTGCTAATTGCTAAACCAGCAACGGCAACGACAAGAGCAACGTCAGCCGCTTTTTTTCGATTTGTGAAATGAAAACAAAATCAGTTCGTCATCCTTTTTGCCACTCGGCGCGATCGCTTATCTCGCTTGCTTTGCGTTCCTTGCCTTGCCTCGACTGCCTGCCTGTCAAAATACTTTTAACGCCGACTGTGCTGCTCTCAACTGATCAACTGTTTGTTTCGTTCGCCTCTTGGTCGTCGACTCACGCTTAATGCGAAATCTATTAAGACTGCCCTGCATTTGCCGCTTGTGTTCGCTGTTCGCTTTTCGCTCTTCAACTTCGACTTGGTCTCGGACTTCGAAAAGTGCCCCGTCAATCATTTTTTATTATGGCTCCAGACATAAAACTCATTTCGCCTGCAGTGCAGCAAAGACGCCAACGCCCAGGGAACAACAAGAGCAACAGTAACAGCAACAGCTGCTGCCACAAAAGCTGCCCACATCAGCGACTTCAACGTGTAACAGCAGCAGCAGCCGCTCGAGTAATTGGAAAACTGCCATAAAAATAAACTAAAAAGGAAAAAATATAAAGTTTTGCACTCGTTTTGGCGTCTCGTTTTTCGCGGCCAATGGCCAAATACAACAAACAACTCAAACACACACACATACAACCCGTCTAGAAATGCGATGCAAGATAAACAAGACCCAAAGACACAAAAAAAAAGGAACAACACGAATAAAAAATAAACAAACGAAAAGGCAAAGCGTAGCAATATTTCGAGTTGTGCCACCAACGTTGCAGCTGCAGCTGCCACAGCGATCCCTAAACGCAGATCGATCGATCGATCGATATACCGAGCAGCAAATGAAAACATTTCCATTTTCATAAATGCTAAAGTGGAGGAAAACAAGCAGCGGAGCGAAGAACGCGTTAATTAAGCGGACAGAGCACATAAAATGTCAGCTAGATTTCAATTTGGTAAAATCCACAGGGAGAGACAGAGCGAGAGAGGTAGAGAAAAGTGGGGAGGGAGAAGGATATGCAGCGCGGAGACACGCATAATTAAGCGATATTAAAAGCGCATTTTTATGCGACACGAAGCGGCAAAAGAGGCAACGACGAGAATCAGCAAACAACTTGGCTGCCGTTTCGCACAGATATCGCATGTGGCAACCACACAATAATAGCAACAACAACAACAAATAGCATGCAATTTATGAATGCCACAACTACGATTAGCAGCGATTTCAACTCCTCCAACTTCTACCACTTCTATATGTCTTTCCCCCCGTTTGTGTGTTTATTGGAAAACACTCTTGCTCAACCAACAATCTGCTTCTCCTGCCTGTCCCCACCTCCCTTGGCAGCTTATGCAATAAAAATAATATTAAATTACCCCAACTAGACGCCAGGCAAACGTTTCGATATTATTGAATAGTTCGTTAGGGGCACTCAACTCAATGCTCCATCGGCAGCGCAAGAAGAAACACTCAGCAAACGTTGGTCAGCATGAGAGGGGGGATATGTAACCAAAACAACTCAACAGATAACTGTCTTCGGCTCTAAGCTAGCAACTGTTGAGTTTCAACACTTTCAGCGCAGCTATTTGTTAGACAGATTCTTTGGATAGTTTGCGCTTTTTACGAGCGAAGGCCGAAAATCTTTAGCATAGTTTAATCTAAATAAAACTTATATAGCCAAATATGCTTTTAATAGTTACGATTGGTAAATAAAATTCCTCGGTTCTTTATTCTCTCTGTGTGTAGTTAAACGCAACTTTCGGCCGTCCAATGTAGACTAAAATGAAATAAAAAGTTATCTAAATTAATTATTCACGTCAACTACTTCAATTTATTCAATAGCTAGCAATCTATCTGAACTGCGGATTGCGCTTCCTATCTCCACACACTCATAACTAAGTAGATACTTATAGTAGGACAGTTACACTTCCTGGGGGTTAATCAAAGAGCAATATATCTGGAGATCTAGTCGAGGTAGTCACAGTTTCAGCTTTAAGTGTCTCTTCAGCTTCCCTCTCGTTTCAATGGAAATCGAAAAGGGGAAAGGAGAAAGAGGGGAAGAACCCGTTCGATTGCCTCGACTGCATTTTAATGGCATCATTAGGCTCGCCGTTGGCTACCGGATATGGTTGATCGTTTGTCACTGCGGCTAATCCAAGAGAGACAAGACAGTAAAAGGGGGAGAATTGACCACAGCGGTCACTATGGAATGTCTCGCGTAATTACTATTTAAATTAGTGCACTTTTTTATGCGCACCTTTTGCTGTTTTTTCGCTGTTTTCTCAGTTTTTGCTTTATTGCTTGAAACGAAACGATTTTGCTGAGGAAGCTCAATTGGAGTAAATGGAATTGCGAACGCCGTAGATGGTGTCATTGGCATCCGGCAGCTTGCACACTTTGCCCGAGGGTCGATTCAAGCGTTGCTGTATCACATTCAGATCCAGGTTATTCACGCGCACCATCAGGGTCGGCTCCTTGTCGTTGGTGCGATACACCAGTGCCTTTTGGCAAGTGTTCTGCAGGTGAGGCGGTAAATCCTTTTCCGGTGCATCTGGCATGGGGCCGATGTTCACAGGACCGACATCGACGCCAATACGTGTGTTGCCGCACGAGATGCACTGAATGCCGGTGTTGACGAAGCCGGCGGCACGTGGACACGAGTCCTTGTCCTCGATCTTCGAGAGGCGCACTTCAATGTCATCGAAATGATCGCGTATGTACTTCTTAAGTGCCGGCATGTGCACCTTGTCGAGCTTGCTATCCAGCATGTCCTGTAACTCCTCCATCGTTCCGATGAACGTTAGATTATAGTTCTTGACCAGTTCGCGAAGATTCTCAATCTCAATAACGCATTGTTTGACGAGCTCGAGGCGTTCGAAGAGCGCCTCAGTTTTCTTGAGAAAGAGCTTGAGTTTCTCGTAGAATTTGGTGAGATCCCGTTTGATCTCCTCCATCTCTTCCATCATCGGGGAGGCAATGCGCCGCAGCAGCTTCTTCATAAAGTCCATGTTCTGCAGAAGGCTGCAGGCAATTTTGTTGTCCTCATCGCACACAGTGCACAGATCCTCACAGGGCGATGAGTATTGCTCCCAGATTTGCTTCTGATACTTCTTGCTGTTGACCTTGTTGCACACACGTATCTGCTTGAAATGTGCATCTAACTTCTCTTCGAGACATGCGATACGCTTCTCCATCGCCTCGACTTTCTCCAGTTCCGTCGAGATGGGCACAATGGTGGCCACATCGAAGGGCAGCGGCGATATCTTCGAACGCTCGAGCAGACGCTCCAAGCACTTGCCCTCGAAGCCGCCAATCTTGACCAGATCGTTCTGGCAATTCAGCTTCTTCATCAGCGCATCCAGGAGACTGTGCAACACTGCCACATTCACATGGTTCATCTCCGGCACGCCCAAAGCGATGCGTGCCAATTGCTCCAGGGTTAGTTCCATGTTGACCGCGAATATCAATTTTTCAATTTTAATAGTAGAATAGTAATGGAAAAATGCGGTGCATTCAATAAATCTACCAATAATTAATTAACTTGTGTTTTTAAATGTGTTGTTTACGTTTGCGTTGAATTTTTTATAATAACTGAATGTCATTTTTATATATTTTTCCAGATGGTTCTGTCACTTTGACGATGACAACTATGTCAATGTGCCGCGTCTGGTGAAGCTGCTGGATGAGTACAGTCCCAGCGTGGACTGGTATCTGGGCAAGCCGAGCATTTCCTCGCCGCTCGAGATTCACCTGGACAATGTAAGTTTTACTGCGTTGCAACCTTTTTTTTTCTATACGTGAAAAATAAAGTGCAGAAGGGTTTTTTGGATATGAAATGAAAACAAACAAGTAAGAAAGCTACAGTCGAGTGTGCTCGACTGTGATATACCCGCTACCCAGCTCAAATATACTAAAATATACCAATAAGTATTAAAATAAACTTGATCTGCGTAGGACATACACCAATACTGGTACCAAGTTTGGAATCTCTAGCTCTTATAGTCACTGAGATCTAGGTGTTCATACATACAGACGGACAGACGGACATGGCTATATCGACTCGGCTGGTGACCGTGACTTTATGGGGTCCTGATATATTATTTTATGGGGTCCGAGATGCTTCCTTCTGCCTGTTACATACATTTCCTGACGTCACAAAGCTATAATACCCTTCTACCCTATGGGTAGCGGGTATAAAAATGAACGAGGATACATTCTTCATGGAGTAGATAAAGCTGTCAATGTATCCTTAAAACGAATCGTTATCATATGAAATACCACGGGGTATTTTTAGATTTATTACTTGTGCCATAGTCTAGATCAACAAGGGTATCTCGTAGGCGAGCACTTGAGCACAGCAGCTTAGCTTCTGTTGTTTTCGCTTTATTTTTTGCACATTTTCCAATACTAGTAATTACATGCAGAGCTCGACTCGCGCTCTACGATCTTTCGATCGCCTTTCTCCTTGCTGCTGTAGATCAGCGGCCTGCATTATTTATGCGCCTGGCCGTGGCCATTTGTCTATGCCGCCATTTGGCTTCCAGCTGCCAGCGTGGGCTATCATTAATAACCGATATGATCTGGCGCAGACTACAACAACTACAGCTCGAGAGAGATTCAGTCAGGCTGTCTTTTGCCAGCTTGCCAGCCGTTCCCATTTCGCAGTGGCATTTGAAATATCACCAGCTGATCCCGTAATGAATGTGCATGCAACAGTTTTGTCGGCTTACTGACTCGCTGACTTGCCGATTGCTGTGGCTGTGGCTCTGGCTGCCACTACAACTACAGCTGTGGCATGGGGCATGTTGCAACACTCGCAGCAAATCAGTTTGTCTGATCCCTAATTGAAAGTCCAAACTTAACGCTTCATTAGGTCAGGCCAAGACCAAACGAGTTCTCAATTTTCTCCTCTTTCGACTCTGACGCTTGTATTAAGTTTCCCCCAACGCACATGTCCCATTTACATGGTCAATTAATCAAGCCATGTTTGGGGCAGTTTCTTAATTTTTGCCAAAAATCATACAAAAAAAAAATGTCCATTTTTATTTAAGTTTATCCTTTGCTCACCTCTTTCATAAGCCAGTTCTTCCGTTAACTTATCGTGCTCTCCACTTTGATCCTCTCTTATGTTTTGCAGAAGAATGCGACGACAAACAAGAAGATAACCTTTTGGTTTGCCACTGGCGGCGCTGGCTTCTGCCTCAGTCGCGCCCTCACCCTTAAGATGTTGCCTATAGCAGGTGGCGGCAAGTTTATTAGCATCGGCGATAAGATACGCTTTCCGGACGACGTCACAATGGGCTTCATCATAGGTGAGTGGACACTAACTCTTTCAACCCAAAAGGAACCACTTCAATTTATATATTATTTTCCTTTCCCTTTCTCTCTCTCACTCTGCAGAGCACCTGTTGAAGGTGCCGCTCACTGTGGTGGACAACTTCCACTCGCATTTGGAGCCCATGGAGGTGATACGTGCGGATACGTTCCAGGATCAGGTGTCCTTTAGCTATGCACACATGAAGAACCAATGGAATGTGATCAAAGTGGATGGCTTCGATCTCAAGACCGATCCCAAGCGCTTCTACTCGCTGCACTGTCGACTCTTTCCGTACTTCAGCTTCTGCCCGCCCTTATGAATGCCAAAATAACAACATAGGGTATCTAGGCTGTTGCAGGCGTCGACGCTTGCCGCCGATGTGGTTCAGAACCAAATGCGGCAAACGTCGACAAAAAAAGGAAAGGAAAGAACAGAAGGAAAAAAAAACAAATCTCACCACTGTGATGTAACAATTAAGTAATCGATAAACGATAACAGTTAACAGATAAAATAGCTCTTTTGTATATAGCGTATAAAAACTATTTAATAGATTTCAACTCGAACGTTGTGCTTCCTAGAGATTTAGATAAACACAGTTAGTTCTCTTCATGCCTTCCAAATACCAACGAAGATTACTACGCAACTACTAAGCTTAAGTTAACGTTTTTGCAATTTAAAACAAACAAACAATTTAAATCAACACTCTCCAAGTGCTTCCTTCTTTTTGTAGCGTTAAGTCTTCCATTGCAGCTTAGCCGTAGTTAATGTTAATGGTCTAGTCTATGTTTAAGTTGACTCATCAGAAATAAATCTAACCGCAGTCTAATAAATTTATCGACTAAGCTGTGTGTATATACGAATATATGCTAAAAATAAATATATATATTTATGTATATTGTAATTGTAACGAATAGTGTATGCTAAGCAATGTTTAAATCCTTTTTGTTAATTTTTAGTTTGCTTAAATAAAAACCATGTAATCAGAAAAAGCTGTTTTTTTATTTACACTGTTTCGAATTGGCGTCAACTTGACTCTTTCCCAAAAAATTTGAATTACAATTATATGTGGGTGAAATATGTTGGTAAAATCATTGGCTAGGTACAGCCCCCATTGTATTTATGCAATTTTTCAGCTTATCGTGTCGCTTGCAGCAGCAACAGTTGTAGTCGCAGTTGTTGTCGTTGTCGTACTTTGTTGTGGCAGCTTATCGCTTAACATTCTGTGTGTTGCTGATGTTGCATTTTGCATTTTCGTTAACAAAAATTCGTTGTTAATTAACGCTAAAAGCCATGTTAAGGCCGCTAAAGCGTTAACTTTTAACGATATGGATCAGAGAGTCGCCATAGGCAGTGAGAGAGTCGGGCAGACAGACAGACAGGCGGACTGCCAGACAACAGCAGACGGACATTGACATGTCCATGTCCATGTCCTGTGCAGTCAAAGTCACATACAGGAAGGCGCACAGACACAACACACACAGTTGAGGGTGCCTCTGGTTCACGACGTCGACGTCGATGACATGTTGTGCATTTTTATAAAAGACTCACTCGAGAGTATCTATTCTCCATTCTTCAGCCTCAGCTTCTTGTTGCCATCTCTTCTCTCTCTGCCTTTATCTCTGTCTCTCTTTTCGCTGATATGTTAAACAGTTCTGGGCAATTATTTTTTGCTGCTGCTGTTGCTTCCTTTCGTTTAACTGCAAAGTTGACTGCGATTTTTAGCTGCTTTTATGCAGATAATCAGTTTTTAGTCCATGTCCACGTTGAGCTGGCACAGCTGGGAGCGCGCTTTGGCTTTAATCAATGAATATAAGTCTGAGGCCAGCTCTGGCCAGTTTAATGCTGAGAGTCGGGGCCCATGTCCATGTCTCGCTTGACTGTTACTGCAATTTTTGTGTCTTGTTCGTTTTAATTGCAAGTGAAATCCTTGTCAGCGTTGTCCTACGCCCCGCCTGCCGTCTGTCTGTCTGTCCGTCTATCCACGTCACAGCATCGTTGATAATGAATTAATTATCATATATTAAAAGTCGAAGTTGGCTTCGTCGTCGTATAGAGATTATCTGCTCACCTGGGCACGCCTTTGCATATTTTATGGATTTTTTAAGTAATGAACTTCAGGGTCAGACAGCGAGATAAACATTTTGGGACTTTACTGGCGCACGCAGCTCGCTTCGATTTTCCACTCATTCATCATGTTAAAGCCACAAAAATCTCAACCAAACTAAGACCTCAAAGCACACACGTTCACATAAACATAGCGAACACCAGTGGCACACGCACATACACATGCAGACTGCCGCTGTTGCCGCTAACAAAAGATACATTTCTTTTTGTGGCGCCGCCCACGCGGAGCGTCAAAAGTATCTCAACTTCGAGTCATTTAATTTGTGGTTAGGCTGCATTCATTAGATACAAATGTAGCTGCGGCGCCATTTATATTTATGTAAAATCATAATTTTAATTGAATTCTCGACTTTGCCTGCTCAGCTCAAAAGATACAAAAGTATCTCGCGAGCTGTGTATTTTTAGGCAAGACAACTCGATTCATTTATATGCAGAACAGGCAGCGAGGCGCAAATTACACGAACAGACGAATAAGGCTCAAAGATGGCTCGATAATAATAAGGCCAAGGCGAAGGAGAAGCAGAAGCAGAAGAAGGTGGAGAAGGCGACGCCAAGTACGCGTATCTTATGAATGCACGCAGCTCGTCAATGCGTGCCCAAAGCATCTGTAAGATGCTTATCTCTCGCGCGTTTGCTCGTTGTCAACCAATTTTGGATGCTCGGCGAAATGCCAAAGCCCCAAAAATGGCCAAGCAAATAACTTCTTGTGAGTGGAAGACATGCAGTCATTCAATCAGTTGGTCATCCAGTCAGTTTCTTATTCGTTGCAGGCAGCTAGCCATAAATTAGTCCAACTGGCAGGAGATGCAGCGCAGCAGACACTACACCCAAAGCGTTGCAAGCTCAGCACAATTTATGTGGTGCAGCAAAACGATCGAGTCAGTCTCTGCTTGCCGTTGCTGCCACACAGCAGGTGCATCAAACAACAACAACAACAACAGTAACAACAGGCAACAGCAGCAGGAAGAATCGCGCAGTAGCTTAGCTGGTTTTCTTCTTGTCTATAATTGCAAAGTGAACTCAGCGCTGGGATCATAACTTAAAGTCAGCCAGTGCAGTTTATGGGGCAACTTTACTAAATTATGGTTACCTCCCGTTGCAACAACAGCGATGCGGCAGCTGCAGCTGCAAGCTATTACTGCCCACTTCCTTAGTCAAATCGCAGCACATCTCGCAATCTAAATCTTCAATCTCAGAGTTAAACCGTTCGAGCTTACAACTTGATTAGTAGGACATGTGCCATAGCCTTAACAAATTTACGCCGAATTTGCCACACGAACGTGCTCCTTCGCTCCCCACCCCCAACAAGAGTGAAGAAAACGTAAAAAAATGAAAGAAAACATTTTTGACAAAAGCGGCCGACGCACGATGCTTATCGGGGGAATGCGCTCCACAAAGGCAACGCCAAAAAGGCACTTGGCCTGAAACTACTCGGTCACATACTCCGTCTCAGCCACAGACTGGAGCTGACGTTATGATACCTCGTAGTCAGAGGCGAAGACAGGTATTTTACGCGTAAATACGGTTATAAACAGAGATTTTTAAGAAGCATCTCTTTATCGAGTATTAATAAATCATACTAAAATAACCGATGAATATGTAATGTTCATTGCATATAATCTTCATCTGTTGTTATTTCTGTGCGTTTGGTCATAGGTAAGAGTTAAAGTGCGTAGTAATCGTTTTTAATGTAGACCATATCAATTTATGTTTTCAAGATTCAAACTATAATTTAAATAAACCTTATTTTGAGAGGAGTTTAGCGGGTGCTTCGTAGTTGAGCAGACTCGACTGTCGATTTTCTTGTTGTCGCTGTTGTTTTCATTGTTGTTGTTGTTGTTGTTATTGTTGTCGCTGTTGATGGTCCGCTGATGGCCCCTTTTGTGGTTGTAATTGTTGCCTGAACGTGCGACGTTTCATCAACAGCAATAACGTCAACAACAGTCGAAGCAACAACAATAGGAACAGCAAAACGACATGCGATAAAGATAAAGTACGAGTTTGTTGTATGCCCCGTGTGCTGCTTTGCTGCTTTGCTGCTCACTCTGCTGCTGGGGCGTTTGACCTGGTAAATGTTTGCGCCTGCGCAACGTTTACAGCCTACACACAACGTACACACACACCACGCACAACAATCACAGCGGCAAACAAAAGCAAATGACGCGCTTATCAGTTGATATTAATCAGGCGTTGCCTTTCGCCTTTGTGGCACGCACTTCACTCGCAAGTTGACTTAGAACACACACGCACACTATCCCATACACACATACACACACACACACATGCTCACAATCCCTTACACTCGCTCACCTTTCAGCGCCAGTCTCTGACTTGTTGTGTGTTTCCAACGAATTTGTTTGCGCTTTCAAAAACTACGAGAGTTTATTTTCTGTGGTTCCGTTTAATGTTTTTCCTTTTGCCTAGTGATTCGCTGCTTGTCATTTCGTTTTCCACTTTTATGTTCTTATCAGTTTTGGGCCAACTCAAGAGTTTGGCTCTTGCCGTTTTTCCTTGGAAGCCTGTTGAAAGTGCGGTAGCCTCGAATGTATCTCAAGGTTTGCATCTCAACAACAAGAACTACTCAAGTGGCCAGTGGGCGTGCCACACACACGCACATTCACACACGCTTCACTCTCATATATGTACATAAAGAAAGAATCAAGTCAGCTGCACGCCCACTTTGGCCAGCATTCCAGCGCCTATAATTATAAACCATAATGGCAACTGCAAAAAAATGGAAAAATGGAGAAGCCCAAGCAACAAGCTCTCAGCTTCAGTTTGTGCTTCAGCTCCAGCTACATCTCTCAACTCCAGTTCTCAAGTGTTTAATTGCTGAAACGCTCTGTTGAAAATAGCTGCGAGCTATGTGAAACTCACTGTTGTTACTGTTGTCCCTCCTCCACTGCCAGTCCACTCCGCCATCTCCCCAGCTACACTCCATTCCTACACTTGCCACACTGCTGCTGTTGCTTCTGTTTGGCCTTCGTTTCTCTACGCGATAATTACAGCATTTTGTTGTATCAATTTGTTAATGAACTCAAGACTTCTTTTTCGGAGTTGCCTGCCTTATGGAATTATTATACCCTATGAACATTACATAAAGAGCGGCATTTGCAACCAATGAACTAAACCTAAATTGCCTGAACAACTTGACTTTGCTGGAATATTTATACAACTAATTTACTCTTCCTATTTAACATAATTTAAAGTATATGAAAACCTTAATCATTAACATTAATTTCAGAAGATTTCTTTTTTAGATTATTCCTGCTATTCTTATTTATAAAATAATTCTTATTTTGTTATTAATTGTCTTTTGTGTGTACAAATTTAAATAAAGATAAAAACAAATAAAAACTGACTGAATTGGAACGGATTTGATTGTCTTAGAAATATGCTCTAAATATGCTCAGATATTAATAAGATCTCTTTATCTTTGAAATACTATTAACAGGGCATTTGCTAGTCGTGGCTCGCATGTTTGCATAGCTTAGCGAGTCATACTTATTATATTTCAAACAAAGTCAGAATTGATGTCTTTTTTATGAGATGCTTTGCGTCGGGGCACTTGAATCAATTTGAAGCTGAAACTGAAGCTGAAGCTCAGCGAGAGCTGAGGCCAAAAGCCTCCAGATGTTGCGTAGTTCATAAACTTCACACATTTCGGAATGGAAATGGGAATGAGTATGAGAATGGGGCTGTTAGTGAGGCTGTTTGGCAGGCAGCTGCCTCCTCGTCATAATCATATACTACAAACAAACATTTTATAACATTTTGGCGCTTGCTATATGTCTGCATGTCCAATTGGCAGTCTGTATGTCTGTCTCTCTGTCTGTCTGTCCTTCTGCCCGGTTGTCTGCTGTCGTTGTAGCTGCCTCTGAAGTTGGTGTCATTATTATGAACATAAAATATTTCATTTCATTTTTATTCGCTCAACGTTGGGATCTTTTGGGATCTTCAGCTGTCTCCGAAATGGTTTATGTTTTGTTGTTATAGTTGTTGCCTCTTGCCTGCTCTTACTCTGCTTTTGTTTTCCCCATTGTGTTGCACATAAATTTTGGCAAAGCGTTTTTGATCTGCCCGACAGTTTGCTTGCGTCATGATTCACGGCAATATTTGGACAGAGCCTCGACAAACACACAAAAGGCATCCGTTTGTTGTAAGATGCCTCTCTGTCCGACTGTCAGTCTGGCAGCTTGTGAAGCGTTTGCCACACTTGTACACACAAATTCTTAACCCTACCTGGTTCTGCCCCTCCCACACATAATGCTTGTATATGAAAATGTTTTGTAGCAACTTGACAGTAAAAGATTCCAAGCCCAACTATTCTATGCCACGTTTCGATTACTGTGTGGCAAATTGTTAAAAGACGCTTAAAGTGGACACAAGTTGAAGAGAGTAGGACAGAAGAGAATACAAATAGCTAGAGCAACGGGTCGATTCAAAAATGCTTTGCTCAGCACTGGAATATTCAAAATTCTCGAACTAAATTCTGTCGCCAATAAAAAGTCCAAGTGAGGCAGCAATTGCCCACTGCACAGTGGGAAATAACACATACAATTTTGCAGAAATGCTGCATTTAGAGTCAATATTGAAAGTGTATATTATTCTGCAAACAATCAAATTCCAATAAATGTTGATTTTATAACTTTAAGTAAATTGCATCTATTTTCCTCTGATAAGAATTGGAATTTGTTGTGTCAACATTTTATTTGATGATATTTTCAATTATGCCAGTCTTATCTATTGTGTATTGACTTACTCGATTTATTTGTTTATTTTTGGCTCATGGTGCTCCACTGTGCATTGGGTGCGCTTCATGCTTCAGTGGATTTACGTGTGCCAATGACAAAAGCCAATAACACAATGCATTTTAAATACTAGTTGTCTCCAACATGGACACATGGGGCGAGGGGGCCAGTGGTGGGGTGGCATGTGGCACAATCAACAATACAAACACAGACAAAAGCGGAGCACAAGCCAGCCAACCAGCCTGCCAGCTGAAAAACGGCGACGAGTTGAACGTTAATTAAAAAAATGCGTTGGCAAAATTTAAATGCAATTGCTACACAATAAACTAAGAGAGCGCTCTGGAGCAAGTTGTGAGGGGTGCGGGAGTGGCATGGAACAGCGGAAACTGTGGACAATTGTCACGCGCCATAAAATCAAGCAACTGCAACAACAGCTACAGCGACAACGCTTCGTATGCGTGATATCTGTCTCGTCGTCGGTTTGGTGAAAGGGTTAACGCTGCATCGAGGGTGGCCAGCGAGTGAAGAGAGGGTTGCTGGTGGGGGTGTGGCATGTGTCAGTCGTGCGGCAACAACAGTTAGCAACACAATTTCGTCTGCTAATTGAAATAAATTAAAACGACCGAATTAAACGACGAAATTATGCTCCATGCAAAAAGTTTAGTATTGAGGGTAGAAAAGAGAGAAAGAGAGGGTGCAAGAGACAGAGAGAAATGCATGCAAAAGCAGAGAGGAGCGAAGGCAACTGTGGGACCACAACAAGGTAAAAAGTTGTGACCCAACTAAAGTTAAAGTTGGCCAAACGACAACTACAAGCATAGCTATAACAAAAAAAAGGACAAATTGAGCGTGGAGAATCAAGGACACCGGAAAATACCCTGGAATCAGAACAGCAAGCTAGTCTACTAATAAAATAAGCCAAAAACGTTAATGTTAACTTCCAATCACTTCCACATATTATTACTATTATTCACTATTTTTACAGTTTCTGTTATTCCCAGCTCGCGTTCTTTGTTCCCGGTTTGCATCATCACATCACTGTGCTAGCCATTGTCTAGTAGGTATTAAAAGTGAACAACTGTAAATGGTTTTTCACAGTTTTCCATGGCAAAACTTTGTCTCAATGCAGTTTCACTAATAAAAGTCGTTTGCGGGTGCCTCGCTCTACTGGCTGACGATGGCAATAAGCGACATTAAGTGCCCGGAACGTGACTGCAACCACAATGCACACATTAGCCCCACACACACCCCCAAAACACACACACACAACGATCGGCTGACACAGCTGTTCCATTCACATAGGAGCAGAGTATGCCTCTGAGAGAATGAACTGGATTCATGTAAATATTGACACGAATACGATGCGTTTGTCTAGGACACAAATCGAGCAGGATTCAGTAGGGGTGGAAGGGATGAAAGCGGGTAGGCTAACAGTACACAGCAACAGATAGAAGCTATGATGCCCACTTTACCCTTTGGTCGGTATCAGAGCATCCAGTTTATTTTCGGGTGTATTTTGTTTGCCAGCCCGGAAGAGTAATCCATTTGCTGGACTAATGGCTCTGCGGTCACAGACGCCATACTCCTCTCTCTTCCACTCCCCACAGATGGCATATAGCAAGGGCCGAAGCAGTTCCAATTCGATATAAAGAAGGCATAAAATGAGAATCAACTCGCACTAAATCTACAAATTGAAAATGCGCGATTTAAATTTCAAGCGAACATAAAACAAATTAGGAATATGAGGCTTGAATGTGCTAGACAACGAAACACCCGGTATACATTTATAAATATAATAAAATAAAAACAGATTTAATTATAAGTAATATAATATGTTAGGATTGTCGCAATGTTAGACAACCAATACGATATGTTTGACCATTAAATTAAGAGTGAATGTGACACCTGGTGTCATTTGCTGCATAAGATGCTCAAAACTTCAAAAAAACTTTTTATTTATGAATTCTGCGGTCAGTTCATTAATTTGTAACACCCTTGCATCCTACCATTTACCGGGTATAATCAGAAGAACTTTAAGAGTCACTCAAAAACACTCGCTCTCTATCTCTCTCCGTGTTATTGCTCTGACAATGAGTGTCTGTTGATTGATGTCACAACATTAAAGAGGCGGCCAATTAAGCGAAATCTATCAACGGAGTGCGGTAAAGTTGTCATTGGAGTCGGAGGCAGGCCGTCATTCCATTCCATTCCATTCGATGCCACAGCTAGCATTCCCTGCGTGTGGCAGGCAGACGGGCAGTTTTTCACAGAGATTTTTGGTGTGCTCCGAAATTGATAAATGACACTTTTATGGCTGAAATAAACACGCAAGCAGACAGCAGCTTCACCTCTCTCTCCTTCACATTCGCATTCACATTCTCACTCTCTCGCTGCGTCGCCCATTTGAGTCCAGCTTAAATGCTCGCACTCTGATTAATCAGCCACAATCATCTGATGTTTTAAGCAGCTTAAAATGCCTCCATCTCGCTGGCCCCTGTTTCCTCACACTCTGCCTTCCTTTCCCTTCCCTTCTCACTTCCCTCTGACAGCTCTCTGAAGTGCAAATGAATTTTGATGGCCCAATACTTGGCTTTTTGGGGAATTGAGGATTGGGAATAGGTTGTTGTAGTTGTTGCTTTGTTTGTTCATTTCGTGGATTTGGAGTTCATTAAATTGCCATTTAAATTCTTTATTTTATTTTGATTTGATTTCTCATTTCGTCTCGTTGCGAGACTAATAAACAAAAAGACGCTCGTTAAACATTTAACAATGCGCACAATTTTTATGTAAATTCCCGAAATGACTTCTTGTCAGATTTTTAGGCGCCCAGGATCAGTATGTTCAGCATCCTTTCTATGCCACATCCTTTATTTATTTTTGTGAGTGTCTGTCTTTTATTTTTTTTAATTTAAAATCGAATAAATTTTCATGAAATTCCAGTTAAAAATGTCAAAAACTGATTGATAGCTGGCAGACAGACGAATGAAGAACACAGAGAAGAGCTGAGAAGCGAAGAGAGCGACCTGAGGCCAAGTTCGTATCCTGTTTCAGTGCTTGCTGCGAGTCTTTGCCTTCTACTTCTGCTTGTACTTCTCCTTCGTCTACAACTCGTTCGGCACCTGCAGACACAGACACAAAACAGACCAGGTTGCAGTGCGGTGCCCTGTGAAAGGTCTCTACGCTCAGTCTCCGGTGAGTCTCTCTCCCCTGAACTTATCTCCGTCTAGTGCGCAATCTCTTAAAGAAAATCAAAAATTAATCACTTTTTGCTGCGTTGCAGTTGCAGCTACGCAGATACGCAGCCAACAGATGTGGCAACCATACTCGAGCTCTGCTTTGAGCCACTTTATCGGTAGTTTCATTGGGGCGTTGTTGAAGGCGTTGCAAGTTTGATGTGCAACCAAATTGGTTTTTCTGCTCGCCACTCTTTGTTGCCACTCACAATGCCAGCTACTTCCGGTTACTTCCATCTCTCTCTCTCTCTTTCCGTGTCTCTCGCTTTGTCTGTTTTTGTCTGTTCTTGTTGTGGTTCCTCTTATCAAATCTCTGCTTATCAAATGTGTTGATAATTAACAAGTTCTTATCACTGTCGCTGACCTTGAGGCAGTCCTCACTTCCAACAGACACTGTTGCACATCGCAACGTGCGGCTTTGTCCCTTTGATTCGTGTTGTGGCACAGCTAATGAGCAATTGTTGTGCTTCAAGCGGTTAGATCAATAAATTATAAATTAAAGAAATCCATTTTCGTTCCTTTTCTCTTGTTGTGTTTTTCTTTCGCGTCGTATTGTGCACCAAAAACTTGGCTTAAGAATTTCATGCAGTAGTCATTAAGCTGCGTCAACAGGGAGCGGCAGGGCAAGTATAGAGCGAGACAGGAACAACGAGTTGCGCCTAAAGTGGGGAACCCACTGATGACTTTTGGAATTTTGATTAGGAGCACAGACATGTTCAAAAGGATTTTTGTTAACGCGCTTCGGACTTTGAAAAATGCTCAAGGGATCAGAGCGCGAGAGAAAGAGATACAGAAACCGCAGCGAGCAACGTATCCATTGTATTGATGTGTCTTTGGCTGCTGTTTCGCCTCTCGCTGTTGTTGTTTGAAATATGCAAGCAATTTGATGCCAATTAAGCGACTCTTCGCTGACCCAAAGAGGAACTGAGAGAGGAAGGAGGTGTAGCAGTGATGCCAAGTTTGTCATTCGATAGAATTTAACATATTCAACAAGTGTGCCAATCGTTAAGCGATTAAGCAGGCAAACAGTGAGCACACACAGAGAAATGCAAACTTAAATCTATCAATTGGAATTGACCAAAATTGACAACAGACAATATTTTGATTCGGATAAATTACTTCCATCAATAACAAAACAGAATTGATCAGCAAAGTATTTACGTTTCCAGTTTTTGTTGTTCGGTTAAAAAAACTAATAATAAAAACCAATGAAAATAATCAAATTCCTTATGCTGAATTCGAATTGAAATTTATAAATTGACCAAATTTTTATTTTCATGTCAGATAGTATAAATAAATTCATTATCAATCGAATTGATTTTTTTTCACAGTGCATATTGCAGTCAACTTCATATTTTGCTAGTTGTCCCAAAAGTCATGCATTCAAGTCGCGCATTTTAATGACTGTTTGCAATTAGCTGCACTGTCAGTGAAGGCGGAAGCTAAGACTAAGGAGGGGCTAAAAAAGCTATGCAGAGTCAGTGAAGTAAAGTGTATCCTGGGAAATGGTTGCAGCTTCTTTGACTTCGATTTCGACTGCAACTTCAAAGTTTAATGCCACAACAGACAGTTGCACTTAAGGCGAGAACGAGCCAAGTACAGTGGCAGCGGCAGGGGCAGGTTCTTTTGACCATTTTCAACACCTTCCAAGGCTTTTCGGCCACCCAGCTGCATATCGTCTAATGCTTTTCATTTTTTTCTTTCTTTTTTTTGAGTCAAAAGCCATTTCCGCTATTTAACATTGCAGCCAGCAAAGACTGAGGCAGCCAGTATGGACTATGGACTATGGACTGTGGCAGTTGGCAGAATTGGCTCATAAAACTTGGATAGCTGCCGTTGCAGTGGCTGCAACCTGGTGGCACCACAGTTTATTACACCAGCCGGTAGGGGCAAACGGCTAACGCAGCGAAACGAGTTCAAGTTTATGGCGCAAAGATGTCAGGAATGCGAATGTGGCCAGCGCAGCTCAAACATCAAAAAAACAAAGTCGTCAACGTCAATTAGTCACACGTTGCAAGTAGCTCGTCGCTCACCCAATCTCAACTACGCGCCCCTCTCTTGCAATACATTAGAGAACCAATCGATTTGTGGCAACCAACAATAGCACAAGCAAGAGAAACTAATTCGAGTTCAGTTTGTTCTTGGCCAACTTCACAACTCATAATCAAGCTGCATGCTGCATGCAGCATGCGTGTGGCAACAACAAAACTCAGCCCCACTTGCAACCAACATCTACACTGTGAGAAAGAAGCTGCTTGATATATATTACTGATTACTTAATTTATTATTTGTGTGTGATTAGTAAGAAGAAAGTGATATTTACACAAGGTGAGATATTATAAAACTTGAAATGATCAGTAAGTAAACATCTTGAAATTGTTTTTAAGTCAGTATTATTTTTAAATAATCGTTATTTCTTTGTTGTAATGCAATTTCAATTGCATTTGGCTCGTGACAAAATCACGTTTACAATTACAAGAAAATTAAATACAAATAATTTTTCTCTCTGTTGACTGGAATCGAAGCTCGTCGATTCGATTTGATGCGATGCTGTGCGAGTTGAGTCAAGTCCAGTTCAGTTCCGTCCATCTCAGTGGCTGTCAGCAGTCCGAAGTCTGTAGTCTAGTGTCCAGTTGAGTGTCCATGCCACATGCCCCGTCTATAGTAGTAGTTACAATTGCTGCTTGGGCAGGCTGTGCGACGTGGCGCGCTAATTCGATTTCCTACTGGCAACACTTGCGGTTGCCACGACGAGTGCTCCATGGAAATTGACTGCGACGCTGCGCATAGAAATGGGGCATGGACTGTAGACTACGACTGCCGACAGAGGTAAGTTGCCTTGGCTAAGCTGCCTACCACATTCGCTCCATTTGCAATTTGCATAATTACCGTTGTTGGACTTTAATGCGGAGCTGCATCCGACATATCGAAAACGTGGCCAGAGCTCACGTGAGTGGCAAGTGGCAAGTTGCAAGTGGCAGCCACTCTTTTTGTGTTTTTGGCCTGCAACAACTTTTCATTAGTTTTAATTGGTGGCCAATGAGGAAGAAATTTGTAGGGCTGTACACATTGCAAAAGGGGTGGTGCGGGGAAGGAAATTTGGACACAACAACTGTTACCACACATCGTACTCTCGCTCAGGTGGCGAGCTGCTGTGGCAAGCAGGCGACCCACTGCCCAACCCAGTCAACGAATTGAACAACAACCGAAACATGATGTTGCATGCAACCCACACACACACACACACACACACACACACACAAACACACACGCATACACACACTCTTTTGTTTATCTACAAGTTTGCTGCTAAACTTTCAGCTATAGTAGAAATATGGCTAAACTCGTAGTTTGCATTGAGCAATGCTGCGGTCAGCTTGCAAGTTGCGGCAGCTGAGCGAGGGGCAGAGTTGGAGGCGTGGCACTTGTGGCAAACTGAGCAGGAGCAGCCACCGCAACGATTGCAACATAGAGGGCCAGCTATGAGCGAGGGCAAAGGCGGTAGAGACATCTATGCAGTTAACGCGATACTTGTGCGAGAATTAAAGAATCCCAGTTTCTATCATAGCAAGTTCAATATCTAATTAAAAAGAGAGCTGCGATAAGTTGGTGGCAGCTTAACTTAGATCGGTTATGAATAACACGATAAGAGACGAATTAAGGATGATCAATAAACCACAATTGGTCAAATTAAGAATTAAATATAAACTAAATAAAGATGTATTACACTTAATTATGTAAATATTTATAGTATTCTAAATCTATTTAAGTTACACACTGCAAGCTAACGCATAACTCTTAATTTAGAGAATTTACAATAAATCATAATAGCTTCATTAAGTTAAGCCTAGTGAAATGTTTTCTTAGTCATGCTTTGACATCAGGCATGTAGCAACATTTAATGTAGATTCCAGCAGCAAAGTAACTGCTGTCTGGAATTTAAATCCAAATTAATTAGCTCATTTGTTTGTGTGGCAGCAGAAAAATAAATTAAATTCCTTAATTTTTGCACAGAATTATTCTGGGAATTCATAAATCTCAAATTTCCGTCACAGAGTGATAGAGCGAGAGAAAGGGAGGGAGAGAGAGAGAGAGAGGAAAGTTGAACCTTTAGATTTTATTTTTTTTGTTTGGTTTTTTAGTTGAGTAGGGTACAAGAAACTTATACGCTCTTCTGTCTATTTGCCAATATTTCGTTCATTTCTTTGCTTTTGCTTTTCTTTTCGCTTTTGGGATTTTGTTCTCGAGGTTGAAGCTGTGGAGTTTGGGAACAAGTTTCAGTGCAGAAAAGGAACTTGCTTGGAGTTTAAGCTGAGACTGTGGCTGTGACTGCGGCTGAAACTGAAGGTTGACATTGAATGCTTAGTCGCTGGCCGCCTAATGTTCATGTCGCGGTTCACATTCGATTTCATTTCCAATTTATTTTAGTCTCGAGGTTTTGCAGTTCTTCAGCTCTTAAGTGCCCCAGTTCAGTTCAGTTTATTTTTTTTTTTTTTTTGTTTTTGCGAGCTGTGGCCTAATCGGATTTGTCGCTTTAATGAAGCGCATGAAAATAAGTTGCAAGAAATGCGCCGAAATTCGCGCTAATGAAACCAACTTTAAGTAACATTCACATTTTTTCATATTTCTTTGCACTTGGCGTGGGTTTTTTGGTGTTTCTCTGGATCTCTTGGAGTCTGGGGCGTGTCCTGTCGGCTGCCGGTAGCTGTCATGTTCTGATTATTTTAATTTGACACTTTTTGCCGGCAAAAACGAAACGAAATGAAACTTCATTAAAAAATTGTCAACGCGTGCAAAAAGAGAAAACCAAACGAGCCAAAAAGCTGACAAAAACAATGTGTTGCACCGATAACAAAGACAACAACACAACGAGGACGACCAAGAGAAAGGGGAAAGAGAAGGAGAAGGCGAAACGACACATCGACTGTTACTTTGTCAGATGACAGTTGTCGCAACTCCTCCTCCGGCTTTCACACTCTGCATTTTTGCATTAATGTCACAATAAGAAAAAATGGCAAGTTTCATATTTTAAATTCATCAACAAATTTCGAATATTTCCTGTGGCCAAACGGAATTTAAAACAAGTTCCCAGCCAAAGGTCATCCATCCTTTATAGCACACAGTTCGTAAGAGCGATATACATATGTGTATATTGACAGATAGAGAGAGTGAGAGGGCGTCCAATCAAGTGTTAAATTTGGTAATCCATTTTTCGGATCTGGCAGTCGGGCTAGTTAATTTCGTATGTGTGTGTTCCAGACCTTTGCATGCCATGTTGGCCATGCTGGCCATGTTAGCCTTGTTGGTTGGCAGCTGGTTTAATCGCTTAAGCCTCTGTCTATGCCGAATATAATTAGACGAGCTATTGAGCCGTAAAGCCTTGGCATCAAGTGGCACCCAAAACGACCAAACCGTCCCAAAACACCCAACAACTGGTATTCTACTTAGTTGAACTTGATTTGATTTTGAGGCGAGTAGTTACGTCTGAAAACGGTGGGATCGAAAATGAACATAAAGAACGCTTTAACTCAATGACATTAGCTTAGTTAGCATCATAGCAGTACCTACACTACAGAGTTCATTAAGCACACAGGGACTCCAATCAAACTTCAATAAGCAAAAAAAACAAGAACCAAGTTTGGAACTAATTGGTAATCAACTTATTATGAGAATTTAAGTTGTTTGCAATCGATTGATTAAACACGAATTTAAAACTAATTTAACTTTCGACTTCACGTGCCCATTAAATAGTAAATTAACAATTATTATTTTGAAGCTCATTAAAGGTGACCACATCATCGATTCTATTTTGAAAATATTAATTTAAAATATTATTTAAAATAAAAGTTGATAGTTAAGTAAATGGCATGATTTCAAGAAGATCTGCCTAACTGCTTTTAAAAGTAATTTAAAGTGTGGCATTATAAATTGCAGTGTAATTTACAACTTGCCTGTCGATATAAATTAAATTAATTGCTACCCGCCTCTAAAACTAAAGCAAATTCACAACTTTAAACGCTTATTCGCTACAGTTAGAGTTTGGCTTCTGTTTCTGTGTCTCGCACTCAATTTGAGGTGTCGTTTTCAGGCCGTGTCATTGTGATTTGTTGGCCAATTACTTGACGTATTTCTTAGGCCGCAACTTCCTGCCCGACTAGTCACAACGGCAATCACCTTAAAGTTCGGCTCAGTTGGTAAAAAAAAAAGCCAAGAGAAAAGTATCTTGGCCAATCATTCAAGTTAACAATTAACGAACAAATGTCAAACAACAAATCAATCAGAAAGGGCATTAACTGTGGGTATTACTGTATTCTCGTACTCTATTCCAGTAATGGGCAACAATTTGTTCTTATTTTTGTTGTTGTTTTTTTTGTAGGCTGAACACATGCGTTGCCAATGCCATTAATCATCTCGAAAGCCGACGAAAAAGGGCGCAACTGGCAGCAGTTGCAATTAGACGAGCAGCAAGGCGACACTTTGAGGTCAAAGGCAGAGGTAAATTGAGATTGGAAAATCAAAATGAATGAAAAGAACAGGTAATAGAAGCACACCGTCGATTTATTTGGTTTCATTTGATTTGGCTTTTCGTTGTCAGTGTGTTTTGCCTACGTGATTTGCTAAACGAGCCAAGGATTAGTCGCTGGAAAATAAATAGGGGAAAAAGTGTCAGGTAATGAAAATAAACGAGAGCGAATGAAGAAGGAAACCTGAGAGAAAATGCGAGTTGGATTAAAGTCGTTGCTAATGGTTGAGTGAAGTTGATGAGTGCATTTTAAATAGAAATTAAAATTTAAATAGCAGCGACCATTAAGCAATATCCTTATATCCTGTGGGCAACGAAGGTCCTTGCTCCAGCGCGCGACAAACATTCGCTTGCATTGCACACAAAGTTCACAGGCCAGAGGACACAGGATGCAGTATCCCAAAGGATAACTGAGCGACTAAATGCGCCTGGGGATGCAACAACTGTCTGAGTGTGTGTGCGGATACCTCTCTGTGGATTTGGCTAATGCTCTCCCTCACTTGGTGTGTGAGTTAGACTGTGTGTATGTATGTGCTTGCGTGTTAGTGTGCGTGTTGTCGTTTGCGTCGCTTTATTCAATTAGTTACATCCGATTATTACCTGCGTGGCAGCTTTCCCACCTACCCAAGCCACTCCCTCCCCTTCGAAGTGGCCTCGCATTCATGTGGCTGATGGCACAAGGGGACAACTAACACACACACGCCATACACACAAACACCACTGTATGCGTGTAAGTTATGGAATGTTGTGTGTTGAACAATTTCCAGCTGAGCGCATCGCTTGTAATATTACAAAATAATTTCCAAACCGCATTCACAGCGCACAAAGTTTACCGCGTTACTGTGGTGGACTGGGGGTGTGAGTGGCTGAGGGGTTGCGAGTGGGGAGGGGTTGTGGCCAGTCACACCCACTGAGGCCATTGACAGCATGAGCAGCCATTAAATACAAAATGGACCCGAGTGCAAATTAAATTTTGTGTAAAAGCAAAGAAAACACAAAACGAACAGCTAACAGCTAACTGAGAACTGAGAACTGAGAACTGAGCGAGAACTCATTAAAAGTTGATCTGCGCCTGCATTTTAGATATATAAATATAAACAATTTATGTTTTGCTTTTGTTGATCTCGCAGTTGTTCTTCGCTCTTGTTGTGTGTGCTTTTAACTGTAATTGCGGATTTCATTTGCATAAATATTTTAATTCGCTTTGTGCTGACCAAAAAACTTTTATCCCATTGAGCTTCGCGCGGCCGCCGCGACAGCTTAAACCTGCGTCTGTGTCGGTGTCTGCGTTTGAATTTGTGTTGGACGTCTAAAATATCTCGCTCGTTTTGGGTGCTTAAAGTGCTGCATACTTTTAAGCTGCCAGCTAATTCGAGTGATTTCTGTATTTAACAGCGTGCTGCTAAATGCTTCATTTAAATGTCTGCATACTTTCAGGCTGAATTAACTGCATGCATTTAATAGTCATCTTCAATATTTATTTCGTATTTAAAGTGATGCATACTTTTAAACTGGTCGCTTAACCGAAAGTCTAACAGCGCGCTGTTAGGCTACGCATTAAAAGCGTTGCATAGTTTGCGGCTGCAAGCAATTCAATTTGGATTTAAATAAATGATAAATTATTATATTTTTTTATATTTAACAGGTGCTACATATCCTATCATTTCACGCTTAACTCATCGAGATTTTCTTTGCGTAGCATCGCGAAAAAAACATTTATTTCGGTAATTCAAATATGTAAATGGCTTGCATAGTCGTAATCATAATTCTTTGCATGCGGATTTTATCGGCGAGTGACAGAGACAGGAGACAATTTTTGCAATTAAAATGGGACAGGTAATTTATTCATAGGGCTTGCTGGTTGGCGCTTGATTTATGACGCAGACAAATTCCATTTGTATCCTTGTCAAATGTTGCAGCAACAAATTGGAAACAGCCACACAATGACATCTGGCATATGTTATGGGCATTTTTCCATTTCCCATTTGCAACAGCTTCTCTGCTTTACTTTTGTCCACTTTCTTCTCACTCTCTTTGCCAATTTTCCACCCTCCCCCGATACGAAGATGATGACTGTAATCACAGTAATAAGCTGATAGCAGAATGGCAGGCCAAACAAACACAAAAAGGGAGTTCGTTCGAGCCGGACGAAATAAAGTAAGTAACAAAGTTTTTTTTTGTTCTCAAGATGACAAGAGAAAAGATATAAAATAAATAAAGACGCGGGTCAGGCGCAACAACAGCAAGAAATAAAATGGGAAAACTTTTTGTTAAGACTTAAGACTGTAAGCTGTAATAATAACTTTCGATTGGCACGCCCACATTGAACGCCCACAATTAGCTACATTCGAGCTGAGAACAGGCCAAAGAAGGTTTACTTAATAATTTAATGGAATTGATTATTATTTAAGTGCGGACAAGCCAATTCCCCTTCAAATCGAATACTGTTGTATGTGTACATATATGTATGTGTGTATTTTATTGTGTAGCCAAAAGAGTCCCCTGTGTAATAAGAAAGATAAATGCTGGAATCGATGGGATATAAGAAGGGTAGATAACTTGAGCAGCTTGGGTCTCTCACACAATGGCGGAAAGAAATCAATTTAAAATACGTTAAGCAAGAACAAGGGCAGGGACAACGAAAATAGAGTGGGGCACATGAAGTAAGCGGGGCGGTATTCAACGTCCGGCGGAGGGTATTAATATTTATATCGCATCTGTCGGCACAAAGAATTCAATAAAAAAAATATGTGCAATAAATAAACGTGAAAAATGCGGGCACAAAAAATACATCGAAATCGATGCTCACAGCTCAGGACATTGCCCAGACGATGCCATGGAGATGGAAATGGCAGCAGGATGCCGGTCTACAGATCAGCCAGGACATTGCTCTGTAAATACAAGCAGCAGCGGCAGCAGCAACAACAGGCGAATCCTCATCAAAGGCCAACTACTAAAGGACGCCAGAGAATTGCAGGTTTGCCACAGACAAGAAAATGTTGCCCTTTTCTCTTGTTGTAGCATTTGGTTGTAGTTGCCATGCAACAACGTGGCATAGGTTGTAACTCCGCACTTCACACACACTTGCAATTAAGCGTTGCATTTATCACACAAAATAATTCACTTGGCCACGCCCCCCAGAAATCCGAAGCCAACTCCAAAGCCATGCGAAGACAATGGTGGGCGGGGAGCAGCTTCTTAAAATTCATGAGGCGTTGACTGGTGTAACTGTAAATTACATTTATACGCAGCTCAAACAGCACTCCAAAGTATCTAGAGAGAAAGGCGGATAGAGTTGTGGTAACACAGTTGTCAGTGCAAACACACTCACACAGGCACATTCCTTGTTCCGTGTGTGTGTATGTACTTAGTTGTGGCTGTAGGTGGAGCTGCTGCTGTTGGTCAGCAAACTGTTGAAAAATGCATTGCAGTCTGGCCAGCAGAGAATGGCAAAAAAGAAGACACATCGCCGCAGGATACACAATGGACATGCCCAAGAACAAGTGTGTCTCCCACTCTATGTTTGTGTGCTTGGCTGCTACAGCTTCTTGGCAGAACATGCGCCGCAATTTCGCATCGTTTACACTGTCAAAACGACAGTAAAAGTCGACGAAAATAACAACGAGCCAAGGTTAGATTTTATGGCATAATTAGCACACGTTTTTGTTACCTCAAGCATCACACACACACATACACGCACATGCACACGCAGACATCTCACCAAGAATTTTAACGTTGCCCCTAAAAGAGTGCTACAATTTTTTCATTGGCGGTTGTTACCAATGAAATTTGAGACTCACTTTGATGACGCTATAGATTGCTTGCTTGCTGGAGTACAGAGTGATGTCAAGAAGTAGAAAGAGACAGTTAGAGCGAGAGGAGCGAAGAAGTCAGTAGATTGGGGCAGTTGGACGACGTTGATTTGGCAGTGAGCGGCTAGTTGGGGCATCAGCGTGACAAAGTCGATTATTTTCGTCTCAAGTGACAGCAAACAAGACTTAAATTACGGAATAGTTAACTGGGAATTTTGCGGACAGGCGGCTGGCTGAAGAAATTGGACGACAGGCAGGGATTGCTAGTGGAAAAGGGGAGAAGGGTGGCAGAGCAAGCGAACGCGAAGCAGGGGGAGACAGGAAATAATGAATAAAATGAATGGCTTATCTTTTGTTGACATTCTCGGTCTGTGACAACATTGACCAGTTGTCGCACGCACACACACACACATACACACAGACACACACACACATACACATATAGACTTGGGGCAGACATGTTTGGGACTCGTTAGCGCCCTTCAAAGGCATAAAAGAAAAGCAGGAAAATTTCTACAAGCTGACTCAGCAAGCACACAAGAAGATTGTTGCCTCCTTTGCCCCATAAGTTGTTGCCGTTGTCGTTCTTGGTGTCGGTGTATGAGTGTGTGCATGTTTATTGTGCAATAAGCTGTTCTTCCTTTCCCTTTTCGCTCCTTCTCTCTCTCTCTCTCTCTCTCTCTGGAGCTGTTGGTCTCTCGCTCTGTCGCACACAACTTGCTGTGCGTAAATCCGCTTTTAATGAAAAGAAAACTCATCTGGGGTTTTTATGTGTGTGGTCGACGGCTTGGCCTCGCTCTCCTCATTCGTCTTGGCATCGACTACAGCTGTGCCTGTCACACACACTCACACACTTGCAGGACACACTCTCACACACACACAGACACTTGCAAGCAGCTCGTTACAAAGGGCAACAGTTAATGCCGAGCAACTAAATAAATCTTGTTTTATTACACAAAAGGCGAATATGGGCAACGTTGTGTTACGTTCTTTTTGGCCAGTAGCAGGCTGCTTGCCCCACCAAAATTGGTAATGCTTAAGCAGTACACCCCGCAACCCGCAGTCCGCACCACGCATCCAAAAGGATTCTACACCCACTTAGCAGTTGGTATATCCTTGAAAATCACTAAATAATCGAATTGGTTTAGACACGTCTGCGGCAAACGCTCCATAAACATGTCAATTTGAGCAGCTTCATTGTCCTGCTCCAGGTCAGTATCTCTCATTTTACCTCCTCCGCTCTCCCTTTTCCCATTTGCCTTTATATCGCATTCGTTCTTCTTCATATTTATCACTCTTTGCATTTGCCTTTGCTAATCATATTTAAAGCATTTTCACTTTCTACAGAGCAACTTTTGTCTGTGATTTATGTAAGCTCTCGTCCCTCCCTCGCGCTCTCTACTTTTTTGACCCATTTCGCAGTTGACCCAATGAGCTGTCACACCGGACCCCGCAACCAGCATTCTGTGGGCAATCCAATTGAGCAAGCTTTCTCTCTCTCTCTCTCTCTCTCACTCTCGCTATTCCGTTCTCTCTGCAGCATTATCAGCCGCATTGCAGCTTCCAATTTATGACCTGCCTCCAACTGGCAACTGCTACTAATTCCCCTCTCGCACTCTCTTCATCCCATGGATACTTGCAGCTGCGTCGGCGGCTTTCAAATGAATTTTGACGTAATTGTAATAAATTGTTGGTCAGCCGAGGCCTGGACTAACTTTGCTGGCAACTCGTTTAGGTTTGAGTTTGCATTTCCCCTTTTCGCTTTGCACAAGCCCATGAACATTTCTATATGATGACTGTTTGAAAAACTAACGAATACCCTGTAAATACTTGCTGATGTAGTTTATAAATTGCACTCAATAAAAATCGTTAAACTAAGTATTCCACATTTAGTAAGATAATTGATTATTTAATGTAACTCCCCTTTTTGTAAGCCACAGGAACCTTTTTGTCACTTTCTTTAGGGTATTTAAGTCATTGCAAAATGCAAATAACGAACTGCAAGCGCATGGATAAATTTATGTTTGCCCAAATTCAATGGCCATGAAATGACTGAAATGTGGATGCCAGCAAGCAAGGCGTAAGATCAGCCAGAGTGAGACAGTTACGACTGATAGACAGAGGCAGCTACAACGTCAGCGAAAGCGAGAGCTTAACTCTAAGCAACAGGAATGAATAAAGTTTTCTGGCAACGCGCAGCGAACTTTAGTTGTAAAAGTCTGCGGCAATTCGGTTGAGCAGAGCAAATCAAATTCGAATTCTGAACTCGACAATAGATTAAGCACAAACTGAAAAAGAACAGTAATTTACTTAGACAGACAATTCAGTTCATTATCATTTTCATTGGGACTTTCCACAAGCTGGGCTTAATTAAAAGTTGACAAAAATTCCAATTCTCATTTGTGCATTTGGGAGCCTAAACAAATAGGCTGATTAGAAAGTGGACAACACGCATACATGTTGAGCCTATTATGTGTGTCCTGAGTTCGCCTGTTGCCTAGAGTTGCCAAGTGTTTGCACAGCTCAGCCACAAATGTGCCATCTACTTGCACGACAACAGTCGATACACGGGAGGCGAAGTGAGGCGAGACGAAACAGTTTCTCTTGGTAATTTGCATAAAAAGGTTGCTAATTTCTGTTGCAAGAATAGCAGGGAAAAGTGAAAGAACAAGGAAAGGGGAAGGGCAAGAGGAGAGTCAGGAAAATAAGGGGTAAGGCCTGCTAGGCTAGGCAAAAATGTGCTCGTTAGAAATGGGAAAGCAGTTGACAGGCACCGATGACTGCCAGGACACACTCATTACTGCTGAGCAATCAGCTTTAAAGGTGCCAAATCAGCAAAAAAAAGCTGAGAGAAAAACGTAGAGGAAAACTGAGTGAAAAACAAACAGAAAGAATGATACAGAGAGAGAGAGAGAGAGAGAGAGAGAGGGAAAGAGAGAAAGGGAAGTGGTGCAAAGAACAAGCAGAACTTTGTTTAGCTCTTAAATATTTGGCAAGTCCCGACGCGACTTTTGCTTAAACAAAAGTTAAATGGCAAAGTTTCTTTGGCCAAAAAACAATTCGCGCGCATTTAACCTGAACGAAACAAAAAGTTGTTGACCCCGCAAGGGGAGAAGGATGACAGAGAGGGGAGAGCGACGCCAGAGGGTAGAGACAAGTTAGTGAAATGTTTGCAACATTTTAGCATTCAGCATTTTGAATATTTGGAACATTTCTATTATGAAAGGCGCAAACTTTGTGCAGCTGCTGCATTTGATACTGAAATGTTGCATGCCCCACACTAATTACAAATACAGCTGCTGTCGAGGGGTGAGTTGAGGAAGGTGAAGAGAAATCCAAATGTGTTGAATGTCAACTCAAGACAATGCTCGCAATAAAAGCCAACGGAGCATGTCAAAAGCAATTTATGTGTGTGGCCTTTGGCTGCATTCGAGGCGCCTCGTTCGCTGCCTTGCCACAAGCAAAAGCGGGGGGAGACAGGTGGTAGTCGCTGACAACGTGTGACAAGTCTTTGCGGCTGGCTGGAGTTGCAACAAAGTGCACAGCACAAATGGCATAATAAGTGTGCGCAGGGGTTGCGGAACAAGAAAGAGATGCAAACAATGTTTGTCAGTTTGACAGCTGCAAATCCAACAAGCAACAATGCAAACTGAGCGAAGGGAGAGCGGGGGCAAAAGTGGGGAGCCTCTGGAATTTAATTGCAATTCAATGCATACGACCAGAAACAAAGGGCAGACGCAGTGAAGCAGTCAGGGCGTCATTTAGTCACTCATTCAGTCAGTGTGCTGTCCTGAGCTGTTGAGCGAATCTAATTGACAAACTCCCTGTTGATGTCGACAAGGGGCACCAGGGCGGGATGAAATTGGTAATACAAGTCTCGCGCTTTTCTTTCAATTTAGGCAACAAGTCGAAATCGTCGATATATATTCTCAAACACACACACACGCATAATTATAACTGCTCTGCTTTTCACAGTTCACAGCCAGCTCAAGGTCACTGCTGACAGAGTGTTAGCCCCACATCTATGTATGTGTGTGTGTGTGTTACAGATGTTTGGCCTCCTCTCCACCGTAGGCATTCCAAGGTCTACGCCTACGCACTGCGTGGGCAAGACCAACGCCTAAAAATGTAACCACCACAAAAAACAAAATAGAAACTCGAGTCCATTTGCACAGCAATCCACAGCTGCTGCTGCTGTTACTCATCCCCTTACTCTTCGGCTTGTTGTTGTTGTTGTTGTCGCTCAATAAACGTTTATGCATTGCGAGTCTGGCCAAATATTTATTTTGGTTTATCAATCATACGCACCGTGGTGCGACTCACTGTCATACTGGGAACAGTTTCAGCACAGCCCCAATTGCGCAGACTCCGCGACCAAGGAGCACGTGTAACACGTGGCTTTCATTTAACAGCCTGCCTACAGCTTGTTTACAGCGCCATTACATTGCACTACTTGGGCCAAGGCTAAGGCTGGTCCATAACTCACACATTCAAATCCTCACACATACACATACATGCACGTGCACACACGCACACGCACACACATAAAAAACTTTAATGCTGCTGACAAGCAAATGCTTTTTGCAAAACTTTCTTACAGTGCACCCTGGCGACCAGTTCGCAGTTCTCGCCTTCATTTCAGCCACAGTTGCAGTTTCTCAACACTTCTCTCCATTCACCAAGCTCTTTGTTTGCCTCTGTGCGTGTGAGAGTGTGTGCTGATCAGCTTGTGGCGGAGTCTAGACCCCAAAACATAAAGTCAATCAAGTTCAAAGCGTGCTGAGATGGTCATTGGCCGCTGACTGAGAATTGAATGTGGTGACAAATAATACAAAATAAGTCGACGCTTAAGTACTCTCTGTGTACATATTAGAAACATTAGCTTTATATGCATTTAGTATAGATAGAAGAAAAGTTTTTTAAAAAAATAAAAAAAAAACTGGATTCTTAATATTTACCATGAAGTATACTAGTCTAGAACAATTTGCCCTATAGTAGAGATTCCTGAGGAACATAATATATAAAACAGTTTTAAAATCATGACGATACCATTTAAAACAAAATAAATTTGCATTTTTTTACTCAGCACATTTTAAAAGCAAATATGCAGTATTGTCATACTCAAGACATTCTCAATTCGCAAGTTGTTCAGTTCCCGGTATTGTAACCGTGCAGATGTAATAAAATCACGACTAGAAATTGCTCTAAAAAATGTGCATCCATTGGAAATGTTATAACACTCTCTACACTCAAGTTATCTTGGCAATGCTTCATTCCCATTTGAGCCCTCAATAGATGCGAGCAATAAATGCGGGAGTTAGACATGCAGCTGTTGAGCTGAATCAATTTAATTTATCAGTTTTATAGGGTACAATGATGGCAACAAATCAAGCTGTCAGTTGCCTGTTCGCAGCCTTTCGTGTGTCTGACATTGCCTTTCTTCTTTGGCCTTGAACTGCGCGTCACCTTTGAACTCTGTGCGTGGGCTGTTTTTCTTATTGTGTTTCTTTTTTTTTCTTTTCCCTAAGAGAGAGACTTTAAGAAGAGGAAGAGAAGAAGTAGCTTTCACTGCATACCTGTCGCCGAAAGGGCAATTAAAATAAAGTGTAAAGTTTATGAGGCAGGCTGAAGACGACGCAGGGAGCTTGCATAAACATTCGCAACATAGTTGGCTTCAGCTTAACTTTAAATTAAAAGTTAAACACACGCAGCTTGAGTGTGCTACACCGAGATAGGTGGGGGGAAGCGAGCAGTGACAGTGGCTGCTGTGGCAAGTGGTGGTCGCAAGTGACATGACAAGCATGTGGCAACAGGCGGGACGAACGTTTAATGAAAACAAATTAATCGCATTATGTTTACATACTGAGAACGAGTGGGTTGACACAGTCAGAGTGACAAACAGACAGAAACAGAGCGAGAGAGATATATCGATTGGGAAAGAGAGAGGTGACAGAGATAGCGACTGCCTTTGTGCAAACAGATAAAAGCACAAAGTGTTGACATTGTTAAGAGTGTAACAATAAACACAAATAGCTTCGGAAGTTGAAAATCATAGACACAGCAGATACCCTGTAAAAAAAGGACCCAAATTAAGTTAAATGACTGTAGTAAAATAAACTATTTAATATCCCAGCTTGGCTAGCTAAGAAATAATGTAAACTACTAAAAACCCATTTACATGTAAAACTAACAAAATATGTGCACTTTACAGGGTAAGTTGTGACATTTATGCGTAAAAATTGATGTTACAGCTAGTCAAATAAAAATTATTATTTCTGCGTGCGGCAATTAACTTTTTTAATCAAAACTCTTAATGTTCACTCTGCCTTTGTCTGCATCTGGGCTTATTTTGCCATTGAAAGTGCTCTCAACTGCAATTTTAAATAATAATTCATGGTTGGCCAAGTGTTCAGCTTCATTATGGCCCACAAAAATGGCCATCAACGCAATTATCAGTGAGCGAATATGACAAAACCAGTATAAAAACAAGTAAGAAAGCTGCAGTCGAGTGTTCTCGACTGTGATATACCGGCTACCCAGCTCAAATATACTAAAATATACCAAAAGGTATTTTCCATCACATCCTAGATATTGCATAAAATATAAAATGTACCATGCACGGTCACATTGTTCACCAGAAACAAGCCACGTGCAGCTGCTTATGGATTTTCCCATACAAAACTGTTTCTTAAATAACTTCCAAATTTTTCATCCGATCGCAACCAAATTCTCGGGAATCATGGAGACTGTTATTATCTTTGTATGTACCAAAACTAAAATAAACTTGATCTGCGTAGGACATACACCAATACTGGTACCAAGTTTGGAATCTCTAGCTCAATAGTCTCTGAGATCTAGGTGTTCATACAGACATACAGACAGACGGACAGACGGGCATGGCTATATCGACTCGGCTGGTGACCCTGACCAAGAATATATATACTTTATGGGGTCGGAAATGCTTCCTTCTCCTGTTACTACATTTCTGATTCACAAAGCATAATACCCTTCTACCCTATGGGTAGCGGGTATAACAAGATAGCTAGAGAAGGGAAAAGCAGACAGCTCTATGAAGATGTCAAGTACAAAAATAAACTTGATGAATGCCAAACAAGTTGGCAGCAAAGTCAGTTTCAAGTTACAAGGACAAACTTTCTGGCGCAAAATCAGTAAATAATGCATATAACAAGCCCAACAAGAGCAACAACAAAAATAGACAATGCCAAATAATTTTAATTATTATGAACTGTGAAAATTAGACATTCATTTGGGTCGCTGGCAGCTACGACATCAACAACAACAAGAACAACAGTTCCGGAAAATGGAAAACAACTTGCAACTTTTTCATGCTCAAATGAACTTTTGCGAACTCAACCGTTGTTTGTGTATGAATAAGTGTGCGCGTTTATGTGTCAGTCACGTGTGCGACAGTCATAAACGTTTCGTGCCAATTCGATGCAGACAGCGAGCGAAATACTCGCGCTTGTTTCGAGGCCGCGCACAAAAGTAGGCAACACAAATTTGCTTCGCGTTGTCTGCGCGCTCAGCAATTGAAATTCGCATCTTGGCGCACAAAAGTAGGCAACGATAATTACATGTAATATTACAAGACGTTCTGTGTGAGCCTGTATGTGTTTGTGTGTGAGAGAGTGTGTGAGTAAGGGGTCGGAGTTGTAACTTGGGCGTGTCTCTGTGTCTAATGTCAGCTGCTACCCCGGTTGCTGTCGCTGCTGCTGTGTATTCAATATCAATTCATGTAAATTTAATTACGCATGCCCGCGTCTTGTTTGCATGTTCCTTCCTACACACACACACACACATGACGGTGCTTGGGTGCAGTAGCAGGGGCGGGAACATGAATGTTATAGTCATGTTGTTTGCGCATATCTGATTTCAGCCGGCAACAGCAAATGGCAGTAGTCAGGGGCGTCGCAAACTAATTAAAGTGTTCACTGCCAAACAACAACGGCAACAACAACAGCGACAATTTGCAACATGCGCCTCCTCGCCGTGGCTTTAATTGTGGGAGTGCCGACAAATGTCTCGGGCTGCGTGCCACAAAATTATTTCATGGCCTTTGACAAAACTTTTTCGCCGTCACGCTATTAAAGTAAATTCAACGCGTTTTATGTTGCTTATTAAATCATTTGGCTCTTTGAGGAGCCGAAAACTCAACTTTTAATACATTCGGAAATTGTATTGCAATTAGCAAATTCAGTTGCAGTTGCATGGCAAGAACAACAACGTTCTCCTTGACTTCACTTCTTCTTCTTCTGCTTCGCTTTGTTGCCAAGTAATTTGCAAGCTTTTCTTTTGTTTTTGAGTTTATTTTTCCTTTTCGTTTTCTTGCGATTAAATAATAACAACAAAAATAAAGCGCCACCAAGTTGATGCAAAGTTTCGCAACAAAGTGTTGCAAGCAGGCTAAACAAACAGCTATATAGTAGCTGCAGCAAGCTGTAAGTCATTTCCCACTACCATACTACCATTACTTGCATTGTCAGGTAAAGTTGAAATGCAAAAAGTAAATTTCTAGCACGGTAGCCAAAACTTTTGATAAGCTCAAAACGTAAGAAATGAAATTCAAATTCAAATTCAAATTCAAATTGGAATTGAGCTTTAGGTTTTAGTATGATGCTAAAAGAACGTTGCACTTTAAAGCGAAATACACACAAAACTTTACGCATAAATAAAGTTGACTGCCTCTGTCGATTTGTATTCTTTTTATACCCGGTACCCATAGGGTAGAAGGGTATTATAGCTTTGTGACTTCAGGAAATGTATGTAACAGGCAGAAGGAAGCATTTCCGACCCCAGAAAGTATATATATTCTTGGTCAGGGTCACCAGCCGTGTCAATATAGCTATGCCCGTCTGTCCGTCTGTCTCTATGAACACCTGGATCTCAAAGACTATAAGAGCTAGAGATTTCAAACTTGGTACCAGTATTGGTGTATGTCCTACGCAGATCAACTTTATTTTAGATTTCTGCCGTGCCCCTTTCCGCCCCCTAAAATCGAAAAAAACGATTTACTAGCGCAATTTTAAAGATAGAGTCTCCAGTTTTGGTAGATATGAAGATAATAAGTCTTGATGATTCCCGAGAATTTGGTCGCGATCGGATGAAAAACTGAACGGGTATATCACAGTCGAGCACACTCGACTGTAGATTTCATACTTTTTTACTCTGCTGCTGCGACTGCAGCTGGCAGCAATCGCCATCGGGGAGGAGCCAAAACTCGTTATCCTTTAATTCTCGCTAGCAGCATGGAGTCCTTGCCAAAGCCAGTCAATGTACGAGTATTGGCAGCTGATAGGCAGCCCATTCAAGGGGAAAGTCAGAGGCTGCTGTGAGGCAACCGATGATGGACAGCTTCCCTTCGTCGTATTATCCGTGCCACATTGCGCTTTTGTTGCAATATTTACATAATGCTGCCTGATTGATGTTTGACTGTTTGCTGTTTACTGCTCGCTGCTTGCCACACTTTGCTATTGGTAATGAAAAGCAGGCTAAGAGAATGCCAAAGGATTGGCAGATGACAACGATTCACAACTTGTAAACACAACACAAGGCGCCGTTCTATTTGCACATCTACAGCAAATATTGGTAAGTGGCACAAGGCAACTCATCAGCAACAGCAGCAGCAACAACAACAACAACGATAACTATAATAACAACAACAACTTAGTCAAATCGATGGCCTGCTTGTGCTTCCCTTTTTCCTCAGCCTCGACTTCATTTGCTGCTGCTGCTCAGCGTAAATAGTTTTTGGTTTTTGCTTATTGTTGTCTACTTTCCCATCTTCAATCTATCACATGCCGCTTCCCTTCCTCATTCCCCTTTCCTATCCGCTATAAGCAGCTGGCACTGCGCCAAATCCAGCATCCAGCAAAGCCAAGAACATTTTCAGAGCTGTTGGCAGCTGGCTGGCCTTTTGTTTACCAACCTTTGCAACGACTTGCAGCATTCCTTGAGCATTCCACAAAATACACTCACATACCAAAATAGACTTCCCACCAAAAGGTGCAGGAATGAATCGTGAATCGCATGCATAGACAATTCTTAAGTAGCTAACTGTCTTAAAATTAAATATACATATGTATATTGCATTACACTGTCGCCTATTTTGATGATTATATAATTACCTTAAAATTTGGTTGAGCTTCAAAGGTGGCATGTAAAAATATTATGAATATTAAACAAAATTAATCATAATAGGCTTTGCTCCCATTTGACATTGCTTCAGAAGTGAAGCGTACTATCAATTCATTCGAAGATTTCTAATAGTAGGCAATCACATTACAAATCTTTTTTGTTTGTTTTGTATTTTCGAATCTTTGGTACCATTTTGATAAAAACATTTTACACTTTTATACGAAATCTTTTTGAGAAATGGACTCAGGCGATAAACCAAATCCGAAAAGGATGTACAATAACTTGCCCGATATTTGCTACCGATGCGATTGCTGCAAGGAATGCTTTGACTACTTCTTTACTGGCTGGATCTACAGCGAACCAGATATTGCAAAGCTACGCTGCTGTCCCATGGCTGCCGCCGTAAAGTTCCGGCCGATGTGCATACAGAGACCTAGAAAGCTGTTGCGTGCCATGCCTAGACCACGTGCTCACCCCAGACCAGGATAAATGGTAGCTTTTGTCAGTCGTTTTATGTGAGATGAAATTGTAGCAGTTGCATTTTACATGGGCAGTAACAGGAGAGCAAATTTTAATTCAACTATATATTTTAATTTGTTTTCTAAAATGGAAAATAAATTCAAGTCTTGTATCAAATATTCGATATATTCAAAAAAAAAACCGACACGAAAACTGTTTTAGCCGATGTGGAAGAATATTTCGGATACGTCATGGATGACTGCAGTTTATGAGCAATTTGCAGCCTCATCCCCTTTTTTCGTCATGCTCTTATCATCAGCGGGTTGAACTTAATCAATGCACTCAAGCAAAACATCAAAGACACCCTAATCCATAGCAACCTTTCTGCATTGCGAAGTATGGAAGGACTGCAGTTATTGAGGGTCACTGGGCCTGATGTTTATTAAATTATATTAATATTAAATATTTGCATGTCGACAGCGTGGGCTGGATGTGGCAGTATCAGAGCTTAGTGCATTGATGCAACTCGTGCCATATTTCAATTTTGTGTTGTTGCCATTCCGTCGGCTGCAACAGTTTGGTTTGGCCTTTGCCCTCACAGCATTGCAGTCGCTTCCTCGTCTCTCTTCCTCTCTGTATACTTCATCCCTATGTCGATGGCAGACGAGGGATTTGGAGTGCCGGAAACGGGGAAAACATACGGGCTGACAGGATGTCAGCGAGAGATTTGCCATCGCATTGCCATGGCTGCCTTTGAGGCTGCGATATCGAAATGAAAACTAAACAAATGCCACACAATTCCCTCCCACCCACACTGCGTACCTCCCTCTTCTTGCTGTGCCTGCACCTTTGACAATTCCCCGAAGCCAGCTGACGGGCTGTGTTGATTTAAAGCACAAATTGCGAATTGCAAATTTCGCGTTGCGTTGCAGTTAGAAAAATTACGTATACGCTACGTAAAACGTAACAGCGCCCTTTACGACAATTTACATTTATTGCCAACCATTTCAAAGGAGCCCCCAAATGAAGAACCCAGGGAGGGGGAAGAGTGTCTGAAATTGCTGCCAGTTTCTATTATATTGTTAAACTAACATTGGCCTCGCTTGACTGTTTGCTGATGCTGTTCGTTGCCTTTGTTAGTGTTATTTGTTATTGTTGTTCTTGTTGTTGGTGTTGTGGCATACACAAACACTTGGCATGAATTATGGATGGGAGCAGAGCGAAAGGAGCAAAAAGGGAACACGACGAAATGCGAGAATATAGAACACAATGGCAGATAAGCTGTCAACGGGTTGAGAGTTGCCAATTTGATGGCTCATTGTTGGTTTGCCGCCATTCGAGACATTTTTGAAGCTCAACGAAAACAACAAAAACAGCTGCCTACCCTCATCAAAGAAGTCCATTGAATTAAAATTTTGTTTCGTATCGTAATTACAATCGTATAAATTACGTAATGAATCTAAATTGCAAAGTTGGTTTGAGTTGCACGACAATTACATTGGTTGTATTTAATTAATTTGAAATTTTAATTAATTTTAAAATTTAATTATACTTATTGAACTATTGTATATCGAAAAAAGTACAACTTGATATGCAAAGGCAAAATCTATTGACACAGTTTGTGTCCTATTTTCAACATAAAGTGGACTGAAATGGTGATTATATAGTTTATAATAATTATAGTTTATGTATAATTATGTGCAAAAGTTTGACAGTTTAGCATGTAATCGGAAATACTAGTTAGTGCAATTAGAGTATTCGAACGTCTACAGGCATTTCGTTTTGCTATTCTTGCATATTTTGTGTTTATGTTGTGCATAATTTGTTCGTCCTTCGGCACCCCTTAGCAACGCAAGGACATTAACCCAACTCACTTTCGCATAATGAATTTTCAACGAGGCGACGAGACAAAATTTATGAGGTTTACAAATCATTTTTCATGCGAAAGCCAGCCCCAGAAGCAAAAGGCAAATTTGTTGCAATGCGGCCACACAAAGCTGTTAATTATTTTGTAGCCTATTAACAAAAAGCAGCTCAAGGATCTAAGCCTAATGATGGTTCCCCCCCTACATACGCGCTCTTTTGAGAGCAAGTTTTGCGAGGACAACTGCACTCGACGACACTTGGCGCAACAATTTCCGAATGTTGCAGTTTGCGTCACTTTGTTGTCAGTTTGGAGCCACATTATTCTCCCTCGCCACCTATAGCCACCTCGTCCAATCCCCCTTCCCTTTAGTTCGGTAACAGCTGGACAGCCTGGCGCCATTTAGAAGGCACATTAATCAATTTAGCCGTCAGCAGCAGCAACAGCAGCCAAGCGAAACCGAAAGCTAACTTTGGGGCCAGCGTTCATGTAAATTATAACGCTGGCGTTCCGTGTCCGGACTTCGGGCACAAGTATTCCTCTCCTTTTAGCTATCCAGTGCCTTGGCTTCTCTCTAAGTGTGTATCCGTATGTAAGTGTATGTTTAGTTTTGTGTGGTGCAATTTTGGTCTGGCGCCAGTTAAAAACTTAATTAAAACCATAACAAAACAAAGCAATGCCAACAACATTTTGTTGCCAAACTTGGCGTTGTTCCTATAAAATCTTTGGCCTCCTCTGAGTCCTCTGCCCAGTTTGTACCGCAAATGACTGAGGATGAATGAAAAACATTTTCATTTACACACATGTTCAGCATTTAGATGCAATTAAAGTGCAAAATGGGCATCAAAATGAATGAATAAATGTAAATGAAAATGAAAAGGACTCATGGATTCTCTATTCTTAAACAGCATTATAACTGGTGCAGGAGCAGGAAGAAGAGAAGCAGCGAAATGAATTGTAGAGGGTCGTTCAACGTGTCGTTGCTTCTTTTGTGCATTTGAAATTTAATTAACACACACACACAAATTCACACTCACCCACAAGAACAATAACAACAAGTGACAGTGAGAGGGCGACATGAAGGGAGAGAAAGCAAAAAACTGCAGCAAAAAAAACTAATAAAAACTCATTGCAAAGAGTTTTTGATGAGGCAAACGAGAAGGACAACGTGAACAACACACCAAGGAGCCAGCAAAAAAGAATGACAGGACAAGACAGAACTACAGCTTCCGCTGTGGCGATGGCTGCTAATTCAACGCCTGTTGCTATTGTCAGCGCAAACGAAACCAAACCAAACCAAACCAAACAAAACGAAATGTCGCAAAGAGAATGCAAGGATCCAGCAAGGATGCAGCAGGATGCCAGCTGCCAGCTTTTCTCTCAGATGTTGCCATATTTTTGCTGCTATTGTTATTTATTCTCTAATGAATGTCAACTTTGGAGTGCAAGTGTTTTTTGTATGGGAGAAGAAGGGGGAAAACTTTTAGCTTTTTGCGCTCAAAAGTCAAAATTAATCAGGCAAAAAGTTTGCTGATCAAGTTTAATGGCCAATTATGACGGACCCGCTTAGATAGATACTGCATAAAATACATAGTTTTGGGCATTAATTAAACGTTATGTACATTCGCTTGAAGCCCCCAAGATGCACAAAGTGCTCGCGAAAAGCAGTAATAAAAAAACAAAGATTGTTTGGCCAACGTTGAAAAAGAGTTGTAAACATAGTGGACACCCACAGCCAGACATCTAGCCGAGATGAACGATGAAGGATGAACAACGATTGCTGAGCAACGAGCAAATTGAGGGAAATTGAAAACAGCGAAAAGTGAACAAAATGAACTTGAATGCCATAGATAAAGCAATAATGCTTTGCGAGCCTTAAAGTAGTTGCTGCACTTATAGCCTTCCAATCTTAAGGACTCGATGCTGTGGGAAATCAAGCGTTAAATTTGTGAACTTGTTGCCAACATTTTAAACACTTAACGACCGTCTAACGAGGCACACTGCCTTTTGGGCACGCCCACCACTTTTCATAGCATCAGACAAACTGCAGCTGTTCGAAATTAAATCGTCTTTCATTATTTATACTCTGTGATTTCCCCAGACTCTGCTTTCTCTTCCCCTCCCTCTCCCTCCCTCACACTTGTAGTCATGTTGTCTGTTAGTTGGTCCAAATATTTGCAGCTCTCAACAGTTTCCCATGGGACTTTTATGAACATTTTGACGATTTCGATTTTACAAAGTCAATATTTACACATTGCCCGATCCAAAAGTGTCCTGGCCCTGCATGCCTTCCATTCACCCGTTGTCCTCGTCCTCGTCGTCGTCCATTTGTGCATTTTGGTCACAGTTTATTGGATGTGCAGTTAACCAAAAATAAATCGCATATCGGATTCTCCCGTTAGTGGCAGCAACGGCAGCACATAAACCGCTTAGCACAAAATTACTCATACGTCAAGTGGCAGCAAGTGAAACGCAGATTTTTGTTTCTTCCATTTGTGCTACAGTTGCTAGTCGACCCAGTTCATGTTCATGTGACTAGAACACGCAGCACGCCCGGGCATCATCTTGAACATCGTCATAAGCCGCTACTGTTCTACTTTATGGCTATATTTGGCCCTGTTTTGTTGTGTTTTTTATTTCCACAGTATTTTTCTAGTTTATTTTTTTATTTTTCTGTCATTTTCAATTTGGCTAATCGACAGACTCGCTGCCCCGCCTGATTCACTCCGTTGTTTATTGCGGGTCCACGTTGTTGTCTACAATTGTTCTAGATAGCCACGTGGTTTGGCAGCTCGCTAACTAACCAACTGTCCGTCTGCCGTGCGCCAAAAACAACTGCAGTGACCCACATAGAAAACCAGAGCCAAAGCCAAAAACCACACTCAAAAACTAATGGTAAGCCAAAAACAGGCTAGGCTCTCCAACGTTTCGACAGCAAGCCGCCTGCGTTATACTCTTACCCAGCCAAGGACTTAACGGATTTGGCAGTTGCACAAACGAAACCAAGCTCATGGTTATCAATTCATAATACCCATTCAGCAACACAGTGATTGTGTGGTTTTCAGCTGGCATTACGGAACCAACCATATTGCGCGAGGGTCGTCACGACCACAACGGAATTAATTGAAAAGTGAAAGCCAACAAGTATGCTACAGTTTTACTTTTCCCCCAACTGATAAAAGGCTTGCATAATTTAAGATCCTTGTTAGATAACTGCATCTAATTATATGTAATTGTGAGGCTTGCAAATCTGTCCACTCAACTGCAAGCTGTCTTGTTGCAAATCTAGCGCAAGGCTGCAGTAAAATTCCTGACACATTTTCCCCCATCCATCTATCCGCCCATTGGCATTCGCAACTAATTCGACGAGCAGCCAATTTGAAGCCAATTGCGAATGTGAACAGCACAAAAAAGTTTTTCAACAACTCGACAACTATGTAAGTGAGTGGCAACAATAACAATAACAACAACAACAACTGCAACAAGGAAAATTGCTTGTACATTGAAATTGAATTATATGTTGAGGGGGCGACTGAAATTTCGCTGCGAAATGCGCTTACAAAACTAGCATCAGCACAAACAACTAGACATCAACAGCAACAACAACCACGGGCGGCAACAGCTCACAACGTCACTTCAACAACTTTCGTTTGCTGCCCCATATGTGTGAGTGTTTGTATGTATGTGTGTGTGTGTGTGTGTGCTGCAGCTGGAGCAGAGGTCGCGCTGCGTAGGCGGAGTTCGCCTCGTGCATATTTCAGAACTAACAATTGTTGTTGCCATTCGACGTCGTTGCTGTTACTGTTGTTGTTGTCGTTGTTTTTGTGCTGGCGCTGGTCGAAAAGCTGTTAAAAAAGAAGAAGCGGCTGCAAAGTTTACTCGTTTTTCTGCTCTTTTTTGGCGTTAAACTCGCCGAGCGGCCACTGAAATTGATTACCGATAACGCCAAAAAGGATAATGGACTTTTGTCCAGCTGCAACTGATGCAGGACAACACAAACAAAAAATTAAAGGCGATATGCGGAAGGGAATATGAGCAACCCGGCGGCAAACTAACGAAATGTTGAAAAGGAAGCAGCCCCAAAAAAGAAAAAGTGAACAGCAAAAAAATAAACGGAAAAAGTTGAAAATATGGTCCACGGGGCAAGATATCGGGAATTGGAAAATGCTGAGGCGAAAATTCAAAATGGACTAAAAGGATGCTGCAGCATATTGCACCCACCTCAGCAGCGAACAGTATCAAAGCATCAGAGTAAACGCCACATCCAACTAGCGACAGGCAAAGGCGATTATGGCGAGAGCTTGGGGTTTTGAGTGCGGTTCACGAGAAGCGCAGAGAGCGGCGCTTGACTTGATTCCCGGAACAGCTGTCGAGATTCGCAGGCTGCTTAGTTTAAATACTTAACTGGCAACTAGTATGCAAAGCATGCAGATTCTATTTCCATACTGTAAATTCGTTGACGACAAATTGTGGAAGAGCTATATACATAAATATATGAGTAATTATATTATGAATGCAGAGCATCACGTCGGTTATACTCGTAAAGTTTACAAATTTATTTAAGCCGAATTTCAGATTTAACTATATTCTAAATTTAATAATTTAATGACCCGTAATAAAAAATTCAAATTTAAAATAGGCTTTTACTTTAGATCCTCAAGATTTTCTAATATTTCCTCTGCAAATATTACTCTCAAATTTTATAAAATTAAAGATCAATGGTTGCCGGTCCCAATTATTGAGATTTGTGAGTTTTTCCATATTAAATGATTTAAGCATATTTTCACATGCAATTCAAATAATTGAATCAATGCATTTTATGTCTAAAGTGTACTCTGTAGGGTAATAAATAATCTAAATTCTCGTAGTTAGGGTTAAACAATTTCAATTAAAAATCGTGTGCATAACAAACTTTCATAATTTTTCATTTGAAAATATTAACCAATGTCTATAAATTCTATCTATTTTTAGATAGTTATGAATTTATAAACAATATTTTGAAAGCTGGTAGCAGCATAAACGCAACCATCTATATTTTATTTATTTGTTGTGGTTTTGCTTGCCACATTTTCATACACAAAACGGAACTGTTCTAAAAGAGTTGCCGTTTTCGCTGTGGTTTTATTGGCTTCCCCGAAATGTTGGCCGCAACCCCACACACCGACCAACTGACCTGCTTTGCCCCTTTGTTGGGGCAGAAGAATCGCTGAAATTTACATTTGGTCAGCAAAGCGAACAATTTGCTGGAGTTATTTGCGTAAAAATGGAAAGAGAAAAAAACGCACGAAATTGCTAGAGATAGCGAAGAACGTTAAGAGTTAAGGGGGTCGGTATAGAGGCAAGAGACAGCGCTTGGCGATGGCACATTATTTGCATAGCTCATAATTATGCGCCGGACTCATATGTATGTAGAAGCAACATTTGGTCGCTGGCCACATCCTGTGCTGCGTGCTCAAGTGCAAAAGATTTTTCCTGCATTATCTGAAAGGCAAACACAAATGAACGGAACAAAGGCTGACAGGCGGAGGGGGGCATGACGGTAGAGTTTTGGCAATTTGTAACATTTTGCTCATTACACACACAATGGGGAAGAAATTTGTGTGCGCAGGAGAGTGTGTTTGTGTGAAACTTCCGTTTGCATAAAAATGGCGCCAGTTAAGAGCGAACGAAAAAAAAAAGTAAAAAGAAAGCGAAAATCTAATAAAACATGTTTTAAAAACGAAGTAGAGCAAAACGACGCGCACAAGTGAAGTGGCATTAAGCGAAACGAGGAGAGGAGTTTTACAGGGGTGAGAAGGTTACAAAAACACCCAGCGTGTTTAACGAGCCATTTGCCGCTTTGGCGCTGAACCTGCTAATTGAATTAGAGTCGCTGCAGGATGTTGAATATGAGCAAAAGCACGAGCACAAGGAGCAGCAAAGAGGAATCGCCATTTGCAGAAGCAGCAACAGTAGCTGAAACAGGAGCAGCAACAACAACGGCAGCGAAGATTCTGCGGGTTGCGGGTGCCCTCTAAACGTTTTGGCATGCCTCATGCCTCCGGCTTACTGTTTTGCCCGCAGGATTCAATTAAGTGTAAGTGCGGACCGCCCACCCACACACACACAACCTTATATGTTACACTAGCAGCTACTCTCAGCCTGCCACTGATAACACAGCGTATGTGTACTGTGTGTAAACTTTAGTACTATCAAAGGTTCTAAGACTCGCATACTTCAGCTCAAAGCGCTGCAACAGTTTTCATACACAAACTTACACACACACACATACTCGCCTTTTTCTCTAATGAGCCAAGTTGGCTAATATAGCGAAACTAAACTTGTCGTCTATGGCACTTGCCACATCAGTTGTGATAAACGAAACGATTGACGATTGCCCATAAAGATGTGAAGCTGCTTCAGCCAAGGAACAAAACGTGGTCTTCAGCGAAATCACTAAGGCAACACGACAAGCGACGCCTACGCAGCCATCGCTTCTGTCACTGTCTTTGCCGCAGGCATTTTGGCGGAGGCGTTGCTTACAAAATAAGATGCCTTAAAAGATGTCAAATCAATCCGAAAAGCAATGCGTGTAATACCCTAACATGGTTAGCCAGATCCTTAAGTTGCACAGATGTTAAAGAAAATGTTTAAGTAAGTTCATTTCATTGGGTAACATCAAAACAGTTTAAGAACTCAATTAATATAATGGACAGAAAGTGGAATTCGGTGTTGATATGCCTTTAAAATTACGTTTGAAATAAAAGTTTACCGACAATTAAAAAAAGAGGATTGGTTGCACGCATAGTTATAATACCATTATAATATTATATTAGATATATTGACGACTTATCAATAGTTTCACAATGACAACACAATGGTTCTTTTTATGCCGTAATTCTTGTCCATTTGTCTTGCTTATCAGCACTTAAAGCTTTTTTTTTGCTTGTTTGTAAGGCGTCTTCTCTGAAAAGAATTCGGTAAGCGTTAAAAAATGGGTTCAGTTGTGATAAGGATTTAAACAGTCTGCGCTAAGCGTTAGTATTTATTATGTCTTCAGGGTATGAATAGCTCAAACTTTGCAAAAAAGCACTACACACATAGAATGACATTTTATATATACTTTGCAAACTCAGCTTCGATTGTCATTCATCATTCGATGTTCATTGATAAAAATCAATATCAAGCCGCGCAATGCATATATTCATGATGATCACCGTGACTCTACGGTTTATGTTATTATACTTAGCTGTCCAACTCTCCCAAAACCATGTAGTTGTTGCTGCTACTTTAATCGATGGCATAGAAATACAAGTTGGCAATCGAATTAACTTATCCTTAAATAGGAAACTTTTAATTAGTTATTAGGAATGTTGGCAAACGAATGATTTATTTCAACCAACTGTCGGTTGACAACTGCAAGTTGCAATTGCAACAGCATTTTCAATTTCAGCGCCCTTTTTTCTTTTTTATGCAACTTTGTTCGCCATCTTTGGCTATGGAATTTATCAACTGAAAGTCACAAAATGGAAAATTGGAAATTGTTGGCCGAGAATTGGCTGGAGGGGATTGGTGGTGTTGCCTTTCAGTAGCTGGTAGGGTGGACAACAAGGGAGAGGAGCCACTGAAATTGAGGCTATTTCATTATTAAATTCCAAAAGTGCTGGAAGGCGGCACAGTCATGCGTCGTTGATGAGAAGAGGTGGGTGGTGTTGAGCGGGGTAAGCAACATTTGGCTTTGGCTCGTTGAGATTTTCCAGGGAAAGCACAAAAAATAGCAACAACAAGAACAAAAACAAAAGTGAAATGAAAAACTTGGAGAAAATGACTTGAAACCAATCAGCGTGAAAATTGTTGTCGACTAACAAGAACGCAAGGACATACGCAGTTTATATGAACGTGTCTCTCCCTCCGTAGTATGTTGGTAAGTGTATTTGTGTGTGTGTTTAGGTTATTCAGTTTCCTGCCTTTTTGGATTTCTGTAAATTGAGTCGTACTTTTGTAATGGTCTCAAACTCACAAATAATGCCGCAGGCCTTTCAATTTGTCGTCAACAATTGAAATTGGCAAACTGAAACCACTTGACAACTTGGCTTCAATTTAATATATTTATACATATATATTCGTATTCAATATGTTTTAAATGTTTCATTTCGGGTCAATTTGCAGTTACTTTTTATCGCAACACACGCAGCCACGTGGCGTATGCGTAATTTTATTTATAGGCGCCAAACACGTTGGACGTTGACCAGCCCCTCAATGCTGTTCTGCCTGCTGCTAACCCACGTAAACAGACCTAAAAATACACCAACTCACAGCGCACGCAATGTAAACAAAAAACCCAACAGAGAGTGAAAATGAGAAACAATGCGAGAGAGATAGAAGCTGAGCAGCAGCAGCAGCAAGCAGCAACAGTGTGACGTGAACTGTGACCAAACCATAGCAAAGGCGCCTGCGCCGCCAACGACGTGATACACAAAACTGTTACCAGTATTTCACAGCGACTGCTGCTGTTGCTGTTAGCTCTGCTACTACAAATGCTGCTGCTGCGGCAGAGCTTTGGTCACATGCGAGTTTCAGTTTCAGTTTAGTTTTGGCAGCGAGAACGACAACGTTGTTGCTAGCTTGTGTACAACAGACGATTCGCTAGCGAAGCGAAAACATTTTATGCGCGCCGTAATAAAAGTGTAAGTGCCAGTATCTAAATGTAACGTAACCATCTCGAGTGAGCGTTAAAGTGTGGTAATTGTGCAAATCGAAATGCAAAAATGAGAAGTGACAAAAAGTGTTGCATACTTTCGCGAGCGCGCGCGCTGCTTAAAAATCAATGAAAAGCGAAAGTGAAAACATACACAAATACAGTTACAGCATACAGCCAGTGCCACAGTCACAGATACAGATACGGCGCACAGCTGCTCAAACGCACACATATATACACACACATAAATACATATTCTGAAGTGAAAGCGAGAGGAAACGAGCTCAACGCTTTTTTGACGTCATTAATTCGTATACGTACAGTGTTTGCTCTGTGTGTATTGTTGTGTATTGAGTCTGTGTGTGTGTATGTGTTTCTGAGAGAGTGTCGAATTTAACAAATTAGCTACACAAATTAGCAACAACAGTAGCATGGACGGACAGCGGGTAGTGAGGGGAATTGTGTGCGCCCAAAAAAAAAACCAAAAAAAAAAATAAATAAAAAGTGTTGCATAACCTGCAGGCGCAACGAGACAAAAACTCGTGACTTACATAGAGGCAAATGCAGGCAAAACTCTCGCTTGATGTCCTTGAATGTTGTTATGCATAAAATGTGAGCTAGACAACGTTGGTTGACTCTGCTTATGCTCCTCAGTCAGTCAGTCCGTCAGTCTGCCCGCCTGTATGTCAGTCAGTCTTGTCAGTTAGCGACTGAATGAGTGAGTTAGGCATTCAGTTGAGATTCGTGTGTGGCGCTGTTTCCCCCTCTGGCATTGGCACTTGGCTCTATTTATCTTTTTGCTTAAGCATAAACAAGAATTCACGGCACGCCAACTTTGAAAACAACTCAACACATATGTTTCTCGGTGTGTTTGTTTGTGTTTGAGTGCGAGGAAAATTCGCCTCAGCTCAACTCTCAGTGTGGTTCAGTTCAGTTCAGCTGAGTTCAGTTCAGTTACCAGTTTTCTAGGTCGGCTTTGGCATGGCTTTTGCAAGGGTTAAAGGTTGCATGTTACGTTGGCTTGGCAGCTTTTCGCTTGCAGCTTGCGGCTTGCAACGGAATCGCCTTTTGCTGTTACTTTGTTTTTGGTTTGGATTCTGTTCAACATTTTGCGTAATTGGGTTGCGCCCCACACAGCGCAGCATTGAGTCCTTGAACTGTTTTACAGACATACGAGTACACACACGTGCTGTGCAACGCCCGCGCCGCGTCACATGTGCAAACAGCTTTAAGTTCATTGTTCCTCTCTTTCTTTCTCTCTCTCTCTCTCTCCCTCTCTCTGTCTATCCTTAGATATCTCTGTTTTATCGGGACGCTGTCTTTAAGCTTTATGTACATCGCAGCTGAGTCAGCAGCATTGGACAGCAGCGTTATTTATATGGCTGGGCCAGAACCTCTTGTTCCTGTTTCGGTTCTGTGGGTCCGAGCAACCCTTTAGGGGCACAGACCATTAACCAAATTGCCTCAAATACTCTCAAATGGTCGCAAATACTTTAAATTATTGAAATGTGTAGGCCGCAGACTGTGAAAAGCGCACAGTTAAAACAAATAATGGCAAAAAGGCCTTGCCAAATGCTACAAACCCCAATGCCAATGCCACCATCGCCGCGCCAACCCCAGTCATCTCTTTCGACAAGGCCTACAGCTCTCCTACGGCTCTTTGGGGGCTCATAAATCTTGCTTAGCGCCTCAAATTTCGAGAAAGCTACCTTTTTCGTTGAGTTGCTGCTTTTCTTTCGCAATATTTGCGGTTGGTCAAAGTTCTGGCTGCCTGCTCCCCCTTTGGCACTCTTCCCTTTCTGTTTCGTTCTGCTTTTTGCTCCCAAAAATAGACCCTATCAAAGGGTTGCTTTATTATTTCTTGTACGGCATTTTAATTATTTTAAATGTTGCAAATAGTTAACTCATAAATTCTTGACCATTTGTAATATTCAAGGACTTGGTCAACCAGAAACCTTTGCTAATTTGTTCATTGAAAATAAATAATAAACAATGAAAAAGAGAGAGGACAGGATACATTTGATTTATGCGAATATTCATTTATTCATTCAATCGCAAACCGGAGCGAGCTTACATTTTGCCTCCATAGCCATTAAAAATCCATTTCGTCAGTTTTTTTTATCAGCTTGTAATTTTTTGTTGCTTTTTTTTTTTTGTTTTACTTGCATATATAGAGCACAACTTGTGCATAAATTTGAATGTTAATTAGTAAATGATGATCATAAAAATTTAATCAACATTCTCCCCAAGCGAAATGACCAAAGGAATTAATGAAATCTTTTTGAAAACTGATGAGAGGATAAAATATGTTAATATAAATTGTTTGTTGCATGAGTTGCATAAAGAGCATGGCAGGCAAAACGACACAAACCAAAAAACCCTATGGAAATATTGAGAACTACAGATACTGCTTAATCACATGAAACTTTCTACACATTTGGCAAACACAAAATTTTAATTTCAGAAGTGTTTATAGCGACCTTTTTTATGTTCTTCTTCAAACATTCAGACAACGTTATAACTTTTACTTATTTATGACACTTTCCCAAATAAGCATTTGTCCATTGTTTGACCATTTAAATGAATTGGCGTAAAAACTAAGTTAATTATGCAAATGCACATAATATTTATCGCAATTTTTCAGCATTTTCCCTTACTCCTCTATTTAGTTTTTTTTTTCATTTAAAATTGCCTCATCAGGCACTTCAGTTTCTGCAATTGAAGTCAAGCAACGACAGAATACAAATAATTTGCATAATTTGCATTAACAAAACACAGTGCTATACGCACAAAATAGCCCTCCAAACAGTTTATACAAACGGCGTACATAAATTTCATGCAATCAAATTGAATTTTGTGGGTGTTTAATGGTTTCGGTTATATAAATTTATACTTTTGGTCGTCGACGATTTATAAAAATAAATTTAATATGCATATTTAAATGGCAATTGACAACAACAATGACAAATTTTGCAAAAACACAAACATAACGTACACAATTCAGTATCAGTGGCGTTTCCAGCTGTATCTGAATGTAGTGTGCTTTGTAGCTGCAGCTGTATCGGATAACAATTATGACAGCCTTTTCATTTAGTGAGTCTAGAGATACAATCGTTCAGTGTATGAGCATATGATGTGTTTCTGAAGTGTTGGATTCAAAATGAGCAACTAGACGTATATGTGATATAGTTTGCAACTCGACTCAACCAACAACAACATCAAAAGGTATCAGCAGCAACAACAATCTTGGGAAGCTCTGCATGGCAAAATGAGTAAGTGGATTATACAATATTATATGCAGTATTTGGATCTCTTTTTAAGTGCCAGCTCAAGACTTGCTCAATTAAATGTTAATGCAATTAAATTATATTCAATATTATGTCTACGAAGCAACTTAATTGGCTGCAAAACGCTTTTTGTCTAAACTCTACCAAAAATCATTGTAACTCAATTCTGTTAATGCTAAATGCTACAGAGCACTTTAGACAGCAGCAGCAACATAACAATAGGACCAACAATAATACAAACTAAGCGCATTAAACTTAAATACTTGACAGGCTAGTGAAAATGCTCCCATTCCCTCTCTCATTCTCATTTTTGCCCCATTTTTGGGCCAAGTCAAGCAAAAACAAAAGCTGAAATGTTGCGAGTTGAAGGCAAAATGCCTCCTGGTCAGGAAGGCTTTGTATGTATGTCTGTGTGTGTTGTCTGTCTATAGTGATTGCTTGGGTTGTCAGTTGGGCAAGCAATATGCAAGCTAGGCTTTGCAGTGATATGCCTGTCTGCCGTTCAATGTTTATTGCATATCAATTAGACAAGTGAGTTCTAGTCCTAGTTCTCCTGGCTACCCCGAGTTCACGTCTCTAAGTGGCCCCAATTTGTGGCAACAGCTGCAGGCATGACACAAAGCCCCCCAGAGGAATCGCCGCAAAACGTGCACAAAACTTTCAAAGGATTCAAGGATGTGTGTGTGTGTGTGCGTATGTGTGCGTATGTGAATGTGTGTATGTAGAACTTGTCAAAATCTACTTGAGCGTACCATAATTTTCACGCTAAATGAGTTCAAGTAGAAGCCGCCAAACTGCCAACTGCCAGCTGCCAGTTTCGCCTTGTCGTGCCGCTTGCCTTGCCATTCACAGCCTCTGGGCACTGGCGTAGCACTCACTGCCACGCCCACAGCCCGACTGACGCCTATCCGCACGTGTGCGCAATTAAAAATGCAGCTTGCGGTTGTCGGCCAAAGTTGGCTCTTCTTTTACCAAACGACTTGACTGTCTCCACACTGCTTCTACTACCCTGCTCCAGTGACACACAAAAGCTGGCCTCTCTTTCTCTCCTCAGCAATAAGTGGAAAAAGCGAAGAGACACGAGCAAAAAGAGTAGGAGGAAGGTGTAGATAAAACTGACAAAGCTAAAGCCGTCGTACAGCATTTCATTTGGCTTACTAAATTTTGCAAACTGTATGTAATTAAATTAATGCTCGACTCACACAAATTGCATTGAAAGCCACATGGCGTGTACGCAATTTCACTTTTCTGCCGTCCACTAACAACAAAGTACGTAACAAATGACACAAAGTCGGAGTAACAACAACCGAGCGACCAAGTATAATGCAATTCAGAGTATAGAAACAAGCGAAACGGCTTCCAAATCCCTGACCTGATTTAGCAGCTTCTTCAACTGGCAGCGGCAGCTGCTTTTCCTCTTTTGTTGCAGTTGCTGCTGCAGCATTGGCGTTTGCTTTTCCTTTCCGTTTTGAGCTACCTTCCTGCTGTTTCGCTTCCTGTTTACTTTTTATGCAAACTTTCCATTTTTATTCTCCAAAAATGTCGCCCGTCTGTCTGGCCAAGCTAAAAAAGTCAACTAGCTGCCTCGCGCCTCGCTTCTCCATCTCAACTTCCACTTATAAATGGCATTACAGCTCAACAGCCAAGAGCCAGGACGTGCCCAACTGTTTCAGGCCATGCTCTGAGCTGCCAGCTCGAATCTATTTTTAAGAATTTGCAACGTCGTGAAAGTCACTGCGACGTCATGTGCCCGCAGGGATTAGGGTCAAACAGCACAACCGACTTCACAATATACACTAACAGACATTTCAGTATTGCATACGTACTTCATAAATTAACGCATTAAAATGGCAGCCATAAAGCTGGCTTATATACACCCTTAAAATCTGGTTATTATTTAACAATTTCGACAGCTTTTAGAGTATTAAAAACTCATCTTAAGTGTGCACGAATTTCATTCATGTTTTCATTATGGTGTTTTCTGCTCCATCGAGTGCAAGATCAGCCCAGTTTTTCAGGTCTGGAGCGGCGGTCATAAACATAAACTCGCATTATGTTTGGCCAAATAAAACTGCAGCCAAATGACACGTACAACTGCCGTTAGGGAACGCCACCAAAAGGGTAGTCAGGGACGGGAATAGAAACTGAAGAGATGTGGAATGTGTGTGCACATTTTGTGCGATTTACTGCGAGTTTGCTTTCGGATGTTTTGTTTTATTTCGATGCTTTTTCAGGGCATCGATTTTGTCGCTGACATTTTTGTCTTTGTTCGGGAAAAATGTAGTAAAAGTAGAGGAGCACGAATGAGACAGAGCGAACAAGGGAGAGAAGAGCGAACAGAGCACAGCAGAGCAGAGGAAATTGTGTCAATGAAATTGTTGTCAACAGTTTTCTCTTGTTTTTCGCTCGTGCTTTTTGTGTTTTGTTTTATTTTTTAAATGTTTAAAGCCGGCAATTATTTCGGAACGACGCAGCAATGAAACTTAGCAAATGCGAAAAAATCTAAAATTGAAATTCTAATTTTAATTAAGAGCAATTGTTTCGCCTGTTGCTTTTATTGAAACAAACATGGCACACTTTTTGAGAATCCATCCAGCATTCAAATAAAATAAATCACGAAAGTGAAAATGAGCTAGAGCAAAAGATAATCATTTTCTTTGTAGTTTCTGCTTCTAATCGGCAAGCACTAAAACGTCTCATCAGACGTATGAGTAATGTGTCTGTGTGCTCGTCTGCCCTTAAAAGCCAGACAAACACACAGACACACACAGAGACACTGAGTGCTTATGTAAATTTAATGTTTTCCAGCTGCTCAATAAAATGCAATTGCAAATTTATACAAATATCCTGGAATTATTATTGTACTTAAATCAACGAGTCCTTGCCTGTCAGCCCACGTTCACATCGCACATTCAATTTAATTGTTGTGTTGTGAGTTGTTTGTTGTGTATGAAATATTACAAGCGTAGGCAAATGACGCTCTGCCTGCCTCTGTCTGTGCTGTGTCCTATATGTGTATGTGCGTGTGTGTGTCCTTTCTTACGCTGTTTGTGCTCATTTTTACTTGTACTTGCCAGTACGTGAGGATTTCATTTCGATTGTATTTGCAACAATGGGACGCTCTTAATGGGCAACAACACACATGAATTCTTATCCCTATACGGCATCCACTTTTATGCTTAATACATATATACATATCAAGAATATAAATATACTATATAGATATGTGTGTATACGATTGCGTTCCCTTTTCATTCATTTCTCTTTGCTGGCTTGCCTTTCCTTCCCTTTCGTTGGCACGTTTGTAATAAGTTTGTAATAATCAGGCAAGCACACAGCTGCCTTTGTTCCTTCAGCTTTATTTTCTGTATTTGCCTTGGAGTTTCTTTTAGTTACGACTTTATCCTGTAGTCCTTTGCACAGCTGTGCAGCTGCAACAACAACTGCCACAAATAAACAATTTTTGTTTCGCTGTGCGTTTCATTTATATATTATTTGTAGTACTCTTTTATTTATTGTTGGTGTTGTTGGACTTTTTGTTGGTTTTCCATTGGATTTTATAGCCACACGCAATTTACTTTTTATTTATGACTACACTCACTACGACAACATCGACCATTTACAGCAGCAGCAACCAAAGTAATCAGAGCTGCAGTAGATGCGGAAAACTCTATTTGGCTTTCAGTAAGTTAAAATCGAATAGCAGAAATTCCATAAATTAAATACGAAAAAAAAAATCTGTGAAAAATTACGTTGAAATTACTTGCAAAAAATAAAAGAATGCGGTGATGCCATAAGTGCAGTCAGTGCAGTGGACTCTCCACAGTTCTTCGCCAGCACTGACTGAACTCATTTTGGAGTCATAAAGTTGGTCACATTCAAATTAAAATTCAACTTTTGCACACGCCTCGAGTGGCAACAGATGCTGCCAAGGCAAAAGTCGCATTCTCGCGTTCGCCCCTTCAGGCTGTTTGCTCACGTTTTTTAATGAGCAGCGCGCATACAAACGCACACACTCATACCCACACACAGCCACACAGCGCACACATAGATAAAGTTAAACGGCGACTGCACGTTGGGGTTTGGTACATTTCACATATCTGCTAAGCCGGTCCAACTCCAGCTGTATGCAGTTCTCCAGATCTCTCCACAAGCCACTCGACACTCACTCTTAGCGATTTGGGTCAGCTGCTTAGCACACAATAGGAGAACAGCCCTCGAAAGTATGCAATGCTTTGCTATGTGCTGTGTGTGTGTGGTGTGGCATAATGGCCAATCGAAAATCGATTCAGGCCAAATCGGTTGCACTTTTCCTCTACTCATATCTAAACAGACTCTTGAAACGCACACAATAACAAAAACACACATACATACTCGACACACACACACACTTCTCGATTGCCTATTTTCAATGCACGCTCGAAAGTATGCAGCGCTTATATTATGGTCACAATTTTGCGTGTGTCCTTGTTAGCGAGTCTGTATGTGTATGTGTGTGTTAAATCTGTGTCAACTGCCACGCCCATACAACCACTAGCCCCTCAACTGTTTTGCCTATCTACCAGTTGCATGTTGTTGCGGTCCCTGTTTGTTGCATGTTGCGATGACATTTCTGCCATGCTGACATTTTACATTTTACAGTAATTCCGCAACCTCCACCTACCCTCACTACTCGCTGCACCGATGTTGCGGCATCTGCTGAAACTGTGCCATGCTTTAATTTTACACAATTTGTCAGCACTGCGTATACGTATATTTAGTAATCCTGCTATCAGATTTGCATGAAATATGCGTCATAACATGTCCCAATGCAGATTTGCACGTGGTTCATATGTTCCGCCTTTTGTTGCACTTCAGTATTTTCTCAAAAAAAGAGATTAATTTCAGCATCCGAGCTCTCAATTTGAATTCCAATTTCTCAAGTAATTTACGAACCACTATTAGAAGAGTTTTTCACATTTTTTATCGTATTGAAATTTAATCGGATTCAATCTCTTGTAACGTACTCGTACACTCAATGAAAATCATTTTTAAATATTTTTTATTTCCCTAACCCTAGTCATAATAGTTTTTTCTGAAAATCTGTCAGCTTTTGAAAATGCAATAAAGGCAATTTTCTACCTTTGTTTTTTACGTTTGCTATAATCCTCCATTCAGATGATTTTACCGTTATTAAATTCTATTAACGTCAATCACAAGCATCATGGTATATTTTACAGAAGCTGTTTAAAGTTCCTTAAAATAGAAAATAATATTTGTAACTTCACAAACAAATTCAACTCTTAACTTTATTTGAATTTAGCTGAATCGGACCAATATTTAGAATGCTATCATTATCAATCTTTTACGCAATCTCTCGATTTATAAAAACTCTAATGCGCAACTAGCTTTTCAATGTGAATCCTCTGACTTCTGCTTCCCTTTAGTAGTGACAGAATATTTGCTAAACCATTATCATCCGTATGAGTCTCATGAATAGCTTTGAACCACGCTGCACATACAAAAAATTGATGTTAAAACATGGCGCTCGCAAAGTACACGAGGGCGAGCACAAAGAAAATGAGAAATGAAAAATGGAAAAAACGCAATCAGCATATGCAGAACGAACACACAAAAAAAATTGGAGCAGCAAACTGGCGTGCAGTTTTTGCCAGCTTTAAGGCACGCCTCAGCACCTTGTGAAGCAAGGGAAAATAGGGGAAAAGGAGATGGGAAGCTGGTCCTGCTAAGGGTGCAGCGCCATATGCAGCTACGAGTTGGACACTTGTGTGCTTCGCGCTGTTGACGGCATTTGGAAAACAAAAGGCGAAAAAGCAGCAGAAAAAACAAAAATCCACTCGAAGAGTTGGATAAAAACAGGCGGCAGAGGGAAGGCGTGGCAAAGTGGTGCAGCTCTTGAAATGGCAAAAGCCTTGCAACGCATCGAATTGCATTGTGGTGCAGCATGAGTGTCTGAGTGTGTCTGTCTGCCTGTGTGTGTTTGTGTTTGAAGGATGCAGGACTCTAGTGGCTGCTGCTACGGCTGTTGCCACGGCTGATGCTGCCACAAGGCAAACATATTTTCATTTCAAGTGCTGCCAGCAGGGAAAACTCATTAGAGACGCTGCGAAAATAACTTCAAGCAAATTCTGATGCCAAGGATACGAAATTGCAAATTTATAATATCCGATTTGAGAACGTAGAGAAAGAGCAATAGAGGAAAGCGACAAGAGGCAGAGGAAGGAGCAGCACTTAACACTTGACTTCAATTGCTTGTTGATGTTTTGCAATTTTGCCATGTAGCAAGTTATCCACGCATCTTCCAGATGAGCTGCCACCTCCAGCTGCAAGTTCCAGTTCCAAGTTTAACTTGAAGCTGAGTGTATCATGGAGAAAACGAAAGGGAACGAAATTGAACGGATGGGAAGGGCACGGCAGGGCAGTGGCGACGGCGACGTCATTTAAAGATAGGAGCATTTTCATTCTATTAAAAAGTTGCCAAGTGGCTGCAAAAGTGCAATGCCAAGCGCATTAGTATAGTGTGTGTGAGTGAGTATGTGTTTATGTCTCGTAAGCAACTTCCTGCGCAGCAGCATTAGCAACACTTAAGGACACTTTTGCCGGCTACTGACAGGAAGCAAAACAAGCAAAACTCTTGCCAGCAATTCTCCTGCTTTCCCCTCCCGCTGCACACCTCTCGGCCCAGTATTCAACATTAAGTTAATTTGCAACGTGCACAGCAAGCAAAAACGAGGCAAGTATCCGGCAGCAAGCGGCAAGTGGCAGTGAAGTGGCATCAGGACAATCGAGGAGAGAGTAGAAGAAGATTGAAAAAGAGTCCGGTCAGGATATCGCCAATACTGAAAAATGTGCTGCATTCTCTTGTGGCGCTTCTTGTGTCATCGATGAGCTAATTTAACGCTGATTTACGATGATTGGCAATGCAGTCACGCCAGAACTTGCCAGCATACAGGATCATAATCACCACGAACAGCAGCACGAGAAGGTTCTACGAACCGTTTCACTTTCATTGAGGCATCACAATGTGTTAGTTGCCTTCGTGCGCACGCTATGACCTTAAAACATTCCAAATTGAATTGACATTTTGGCATAGAAGCAAGTGTCTTCAATCCCAGCACGAACGCCAGGACGAAGTATACTCATTAGAGCACCGCAAGCGTTCAATTTACGTGCAAGCATGTTAAATGCCCATATGTATTTAGACAATTTGCCGTCATTTTAAAGCCAACAACTACAAGACTTAAAGAGGAAAGAGTAACAACAGGGTGAGTCGAAAATCAAATTGGAAATTATAAATTAAGGCACAAAATTGCTCGAAATAGTTCGCAAGGATGCAGACAGCGGTTCAAGCGTGTATGTAGCACTGGCTGCTGCTAAAAGATATCTAATTTAATTTCTACGTAGCTTGTGGTACATAGCTACAGATACGTTTCCATTCGTATTTGCGTACATGCGTCCATAAGTCGACGGACGAAATTTGTAGCTAAATAACTTTTATAGTTAGTTGCCTGCAATATAAATGTGTACATCTAGATTTATCAGCAATTATCTCAGCATCATGTAAAGCACTTGCCCGTTACAGTTTTGGATACTTCTGTATCTACATTCTGACCACGTTTATTTCGAAATTCTGAATCTAATTATCATGCTATGAATCAATACATTATACACATCTTGATTATCATGAACTTGATAAATATTTTCATGAAATTACTTATGATTTATTCCAACATATTGAGAAATAACCATTTAATTTAGTGCCCAACTCTTGTCCCAACGATTGTCTATTTCTGTGATGTTTTCTCCACATTTAAGTTTTCATTTATTTAAACATTTGTTTCACAATACCCAACGAATCTGTTACTGCTGTGTTTGCCACGATACCTCCATTTATATATGCCAGTATCTGCCTTTATTTATCGTTGCTGTCGCCATTTACCTGTACAACCATAACAAGTTTATTATACAGTAATTGCAAGCATCTGACTCTCAAACCACTCATAGTAGCATTGCACAACTATTTGTGGCTTCTTTGTGCTCAACGCAACCAGTTGACGCCACTTTTCAGTATAAACAGAATCGCATTCAACTCCCGTAATGACCGCAATCACCGTTTTTCCTGCTGATTCCCCAGCAGCCGCCGTGCTGTTGTCACAGTCACCATCTTGTGACAGCTGTTTGTTTGTTTCGCCCGTTGTGCCAATTGGGAGCGAAACGTGGCCAAATTAGGACGCCAGTGGACAAAATGCAGCTGCCTTCATCAGCTGCAATACGCAGCTGGAACTCGAGCTGCAGCAGGTCCTTCGTGACGCGGAAGTGGCAAAGCCAACATCAACGGCAATGGGAATGGTACTCTGGACTGGCAATGGGAACAGGCAACTTCAGGCGCAAACGAACTAACCAAGAGCCACTTACTTACATTCATAAGCCACAGCCGAGATCCCCGCACAAAGCCCTCGACACGCGCCTTTTGCTATTTACTCAGCGGGAAAACGTAGCTGCAGCTTTTGCAGGAAGGGAGTTGCCCGGGTAGACAAATGGCAGGCCGCGGGCCATGTACAAAACCCAAACTCATCATCACAGTTGCTTATCCAGCGCGTTGCACACGAGACGCGGCTTGCTGCTGCTTCACACTTCCTGCTTGACAGGATGACTCCAGCCAGACTCCCATTTCCCTTATTTCGCAGCCTTGTAATGTCCCCCTTACCCCCTGTGTCACTCTTTTCATTCTCAGCTGCTCCTTGGTGCTGCTGCCTTATCAAGTGCCATTTTTCATGCAACGCCGTCACTTTGGCACACCACAAAGTTATCCCTGGAGCTGCCAGAGCGAGCGCTCAGTGAGCACGCCATTGTCTTGTCCCGGGCTGGCTGTCTGTATCTGTATCTGTGTGTGTGTGTGCTTGGGCGTGTTGTCGCCCCCTTTTCACACATGCTGAAGATGCCAGCAGACAAAAGGCAAATCCCCCCTACAGAATCCCTGCTGTTGGCTGCATTAAGTCACATTGCCTTTAAGCCACGCCCACGCCCATCGACAGCTGGCTACCGGCTGCCAATTGCAATTGCTTGCACGCTACATCGATTTGCCTAATCCTCACGTTTAATTGGCAACGCATTTGCCGTCAACTACAGCTTGCTCCTCCCTCTGGCCCCAACCAAGCCAGGCTTATTGTCCATTGGAGGCATCTCTTTAACCATTGTTAAAACGCAGCCACAAACTGACCTCCTTTGGCTCTTAAAATCCGCCGTACCGCCCACTCGGATGTGCTTCACATGCTCCAGTTGCTGCTGCCAGCTCTCCCTCGCCCTCTGCCTCTCCCCCTCTCTCATAGTTTGCAGTTTCGCCACTTCAACAACTTTTAGCTTAAATATGTGGCCAGCATTGTGACACGCCCCCTTTAGCCCCCCGACTCCAAGTGAGTTTATGAAAAATATTACACAGAGATTAAAGTTTTTCAGTTTGTTGTTGGCGCTTTACCTGGCTGCTTGCCCACAAGAAGCGGGCGGCAATGCAGGCGTGGCAGCTATTGTTGTTGCGGTTATTGTGGTTGTTCCTCATGCTGCTGCTGCCGCTGGCAGCTCCGACATAGATATTATTGTCTTGGCTGCTCCCTGGATCGTGCGCCGCTTTCCTGGACCTTTTGCTCTGAAATTTATTTTCCGCCATTTTTTTCCTTTGCGTCTAATTTAAGTGCAACGCGTGCATGTGTTTGTGTAGTTTTCATATTTACATATTTGCCATATTGTGGCGTGCTCTTTTTCCCTACCATTTTTTTTTTGTTGTATTTGTGCATTGTAATTATTCAAAGTGTTTTTTCGTCAGTGGGAGGAGAAACCGTGTTGAAAACCGCTAAAAGGCATTAAAGTTTACACAATCCCTGACGGGTTTAGCTTTTGGCAAGAGTTTACAGCTGACAACAGTTATTGTTACAGTTAAAATAAAAAAAACCTCCAGAGATTACTAAAAGATTCATAAGGGATTATTGCAGAGCGAACGAGAAAGTTTTGCAGCAAAGAAGGTCGAGTTGAACTGAGATTTACATTTGCATTGGATTGCAAGTTTGTGCCTCTCAACTTGTGACTTGTGTTAGCTGACCAAAAGATGAGACTGCCAGCCACATCGTGTGTGTTGTCAAAAAGGCTCAGCTTAAGGGATTTGTTGAAGCCACCACTTTGGTTGCCATAATTCAAGACCTTCCCCCAAAATACTGCATTTGGCTGCTACCAAACCGCAGGCGACAAGCTGAGTTATGGCTAGAGTTGTTTTGTTGCCCCAAGAGAGCACAGACTGTACGGCAAGTGGGTTGCGTCATGCGTGCGTTACGTGCGTGCGTTGCGTGCATTTAGACAACACTCAGCTTGATTCAGTTTCAGCTACATTTCCCTCAACTGTTGTAGCTGCTGCTACTGATTGATGGCTCAACTTGGACCAAATAAACGAATTCGCATTTAGATTCACACATAGAGAGCATATCAAGAAGCTGCAAAAGAATTACTTGTGCGCAACTTCTTTGGCTTCTTTCCGTTTTGGGCATTTTCGCTGAAATTTAATTTCCCTCAGCTGAGAAGCTCGTTCGCTTAATGAGCTGAGTGAGTACTTACACAAAATTAAGTGTTGTCCTACTTCACAAGGGCTTCAGCTGACTCTTGGCAAACATATCTCAGTCTCATACAAGAGAGAGAGAGAAAGAGATGGCGCGATGCTGGTCGCGTCACAAAGGAAATGGAAAAGCAGCTCGCACAAAAACACAAATACGACTCAAGACGAAGCAGCCCAAGAAAGTACAGAAAAGTGTATGCGACAAGGGAAGAAGGAAAACACGCTCTTGCTTATGTTGCCTGTGTATTAGTAGAGTTTCCCACTCTCGCTCTCTGACTCACACACTATTGCCATTTCCTTCGCGCACTCTTGCCAAGTTCTGCATGTTGTTGCTTTGAAATCATCATAAAGTTGAAGATAAGTTTTCTTTTCATTATAAAAAAAAGAAGAGGGAAATGGGCAGCGGCAGTGTGAGACATTCCCAGGAGTCGTAACAGCCGGGCGAGATGTTGGCTCAGTAACAGGAACGCGACAGGAAACAGGCTCAAACGACAGCCGACGACAGGGCAGTTACAGGCAGGATGCGATGTAAGGAATGAGGTTGGGCGCGGAGCACGGCATGTATCCCCTGTTGAGCAGGGCAAAACAAGTTGTTTGGTCCGTTGTGCGTTGATTCGTTTGTTAGTCATGTTGTTTGTCCTGGCGTCCGTCCGGCCGTCTTCACAGCCGACACACAGAACTCGGTCTTTGCTGTCATTGCAAACTGCTGCCCCGAAAATTTACAACATTTCACAACACTTTGCTGGCAGTTTGGCAACACTGGCTCACACTAATTCAATAAATGCACGTGGACGTCGTTTCTCCCAAGCTGGAGCTGTCTATCTGCCTGCTTGCCAAGGATGCAGAACACGTAGCAGAAAAGTTGACATAAATCTGCATAAAATATTCGCATAAGCGAAAAAAGTAGTAGAACGAGAACAAAAAATAGAAGGGAAATAGAAGAAAATATGTAAAAAGTGTCGACGCTTAACTGGCATGTTCGCCACACACTCAAATACACACACACACACACAGTCATGTGTGTGCTCAGGTAAGGAGCGGCAGCGGGTGGCACAAACTCAGCTGCCTGTGGTGCGCATTATGCATCAGCAGCAGCAGCAGCAGAAGCAGAAGCAGTAGCAGCAGCATCAGCACCCCAGACAGCCATTGAAAAATCTGTAGAAATTATGCAAATAGATTTCAGCAATCACTTAAGTCTGTAACCAGAACTGAGACCAATGGCACGTCGAGTTTAAGCCATGTGAGAGGAGGAGCAGCAGTTCTGCCTAATGCTATGCAATTCCAGCCAATGATATGCCACCAAATTGATGGATAGCCTCACACATACGCAAATACTATAATATACTATAATATACATACATATTCACATGTACATGTATAGTGCCATAACTCTACACATATGTTAACCCTTGTTAGCAGCAAACCTTTGACCAGCATCTTGCAGTCGTTTGCCAGCGACATCCTCCAGCCAGCCTCGCCTTCTAATCTGCTACCTTTTCCACAAGTTGTCCCATAATTAGCCCCAGATAAACAGCTTCATGCATTATAGTTGTTGCTCTTATTGTTGTAGCTCGCGCATGTGCCTCAAATTTTTCACTGTACATTAGACAACAACAAAAGGCGGCAGCCCGTTTCTTGTTGGGGTCTTAGAGCCCGCAAAGTTCTCTCCTGCCCCCCTCCTTCTCGTCGTCTTCGTGAAATGAAGTCAAAGTCGCCGCATATGACAAGCGCCTGAAAGGGTAAACAAATTCAAGGCGAAATTGATGACAGAGCAGACACACCCACACACACAGTCACTGGCACACACACGTCAGCCGTTTTGACATTGCCGCGTCGTTGTCGGCAAAGGTTAAACTAACATTGAAGCAGTTTGTCCCCTCCCCCCACGCAGCCCATTTCTCTTCTCCTCTATTTTCCCCCACTCTGAGCACATCTGTCGTTTCACAATTTTTACAGTATTTGGATTAAGTGGACTTTGCTGTCGACGTAGATGTCAAGGAACGGGGTGTATGTGTGGTTGATGCAGCTCGCAGCCTGAAAAGTTCTTAAGAGTTTGCGCGCGCTGCTTTGCATGCTACAATATGATACGAGGGAAATAGGAAATAGGAGCAGCGGCAGGTAGGAAGCGTGGGGAGTTAGGGAATACATTTCAAGCTGCCACTAGTCAGCCTGCCCTTTCTCGTCTCTCTCCATCTCCCCTGCTACATTTTCCTGCCTTTGCCTTTCTATGTGTGGGCGCAAATATTTGCTCACGTGTCAATAACCCGCCCTGTGATTTATTTCATATATTTGGTCTGGCTTATGAGTTTGCCTCCGCAGGACGTCGCCGTTGCCTGGCTGGAAAATAGTTTTACGTGGACAGCCGCCTGTCAATGACATTTGATATTCAAAGGCCCACAACTTGTCAGGCCCATTTCGTAGCATACTTATGAGGGCAGCGACAGCAGTCGACAGTTTACTTTTTCCTGTTGCAATCGCCAAATGCCTAAAAGCCCCACAGCTTCACAGTTCACAAAAGCCGTAACATAAATTGTGTTTCTTCTACCAAAGATGAGGAATAAGTTTTATTTTGTTGGCTGCGTCCAAAGTGCTCAATGAAGCGTGTGCGATGCTTTATCGCCCCGTCTAGTCATAACCTGGGACGTCTGTGTTTCCCAATTGCGCTCCTGCTCTCTCCTCCTCCCACTGTCTCCATCCCGTCATCATCTCTCAATTCGCTGTCTTTTGCTGATTTGATTTAAACGTTTTCTTAGCATTGTGGGTGAGTGCTGCACAAAAGCATCGCTGGCAATGGGGGCAGAGGCAGACAAAATGGTGGAGACAGAGACATTGCCATCGAGACATGGTTTATTCATGCAGCAGCCGCATTATGCAAATAGCTCTTGAGCTTGGTGCTGCTGCTGTTACTGCTGCTAGCTGCCACGCCTCTTTGCAGCGCCTTCGAAGCGCCACTTGAAATTTGATTTTATTTTCTGTTTTTTTTTTTTTTAATTTTTTCAATTTCTATTTCGATTTGTTGCAACATGCCAAGGCATGGAGTCAGAGACGGGAGGCAACCACTTCGCGCCGCTTTGCTCGAGAGTCGAGTACAAGTTGAGTGCCACTTGATGGCATTGATCACGAGTCGAGGGGAGTCGGTGCCTGGCAACAAAGTTGAAGCTGTCAAGAGGCAGCAACAAAATGACTAGCTTGGATTTTTGCAGTCTTTACTCTCCCGCGTCTTTTTTTATTTCTTGTTTGGCTAGAATTTTTATTGGGCAATCGAACAACAAATTCGACTCATCTATTTGTAATTGCATTATTCAGCTCGCAGATTAAGCTGCTCCAATAACAACAAGAACGTATCCAACAACAACACCATGTAATTTCTTTATTTTTGCGGATTTCTGTTGGCAAAAATTTGCATAGGAAACAAATTACTGAAGCAAAAGCAATTTTAGATTTAAATAAAACGGAGTGAAACGATTTAAACACACACATACATGTATGAGACTGTGTATATGTATGTGTGCGGAAAGTCTTTTCCTTTCCATTTGCCAGGCAACTGCAGGATGTGACAAATGTTTTGCAAATATGTCGCGTGTTCTTTTCGTTGCCTTCTCTGCCCCATCTCCCACTCGCTGTTTATCTTCTATAAGCAAGGAGTTTTGTTTGTATTTCACACAGCAACGCATACGCACATCCTCTCTAAATCCTCTGCCCCTTTTGCCCCTCTGCCAGCGTCATGTTTGCTTTTCACAAAAGCAAAAATAATTCAAGCGTTGCGCCTGAAGAATCCCATGATGTTTGAACGTCAACCACGTATATAAGACTGCGATGATGTTGACTCTGACGAAGATGATAGACAGAAAAAGAGGAAGAGGCAGCGACAGGGATAAAATCAAAAAGAAGGGAAGAGAGGAGCCCAAAGTTGACAATGTCAGAAAATAGCACACGCTCCTCGTTTTTTTTCCCCCCGATGTTTTAAGACATATTTTCCATAGCACATTAATATTAATGACTGTATCGGTTTCATGGGTGTGATTTGACAGCATTTTGTCTATCGCAATTTCATTTCAGCTTCTGCAACCTCACCGTCACTGCCGAGATTTTCAATGTTGATTTTCGATTTCGATTTAAATTTATTTCCCCCTGACCACTTCAATCGCTTTAATAGCACATCAATCAAATCCAATGTCTGCGCTCGTGCTGGCGATTTGCCAATTTGCTATGCACAATTTCAATATTTACTCGAGCAATGCATTTCACATGCACATAAATAACTCAAATCACCGAAAAAAAAATCCATCATTCAAGCGCAGCTAACGTTCCGTATACGTAATATTTGATATGTGAACAGCACTCAAAGTGAAATGCTTGCACACAGAGAGAGAGAGGGCTTTGCCGCAGCCGAGCGAGCGCCGAATTTATTCTTTCTAAAGATTCGAATTTAATTTAAATTGTTCCATAGTTTCAATGTTGGGATCGAATTGACTATCAAATACTCTGATTCAACGTCTTTATCAGCCACTTCCATATTAATAGTGTCTAAAATAGTTCGATGGGTTATTGAATAGTTCATTTAGGATGCAGTTTTCTCTCTCTCTCACTCTAGTTAGCTTCTTTCTGCATCGCTCCCAGTTAAATGCTAATTGTTGATTATTCAGCATATCTTCCATTTGGCATTTGGCACACACCATCATCGCTGAAACAAACGTATTTCATGAGTTTCCTCGGGCTAATTTGATCTCTGCACATTGCAAATGAATTTGAAATTTGCAATTTTCCTGCCTGCGTCTGTCATATTAATTAGCCAGTTCACACTCCGCCCATCCACCCGTCCATCTGCTGAAAACTAATTAAAATGCCATGTCATCAGACAAATGGACACACCGACTGACAGACAGGCGGAGAGAAAGACATACAGAGAGTCAGCCGCATCAAGGCACGGCTCCACCGATTCCCCAATTCCACCGAGCACTAATCGAATAAATGTCATGAATGAACGCGCCCTCAAAAAGCCCAAATCACCAAAAGGAGAATGGAAAAAAAATAACCCTCTACTCGCTCCGTCTACACAACCAATTCTAACCCAAACCCAAGCCCAAACAAGTAGCTCCGGCTCCAATCCCGAAACCGGGGAATTCAATTCATATTCATTTGGAACACAGCGAATGCCATTGAATGACAGCGAACAATGAAATCAAATTAAAATACACTTTAGAGTCCTGTTGACTGAATCAATGAATCAAAGGCTAAACAATGGAATCCCAGCCAGCCTGCCAGTCGAGCTGGACAACAACAATACACAGCAGCAAAATTATTTTTGTTTGAAAATGGAAACCCGGTGCGACTGACAGGCGACGACAATCGCAAAAAAATTGTTATAAATATTACCCAAAATTAAATTAAGTTTGAAGTGTTGCGTGCGCTTTAATTACACAGCCATTAAAATGGCATTTGTAATGCCCATAAAATTAACTTCGTTTGCGTGAAGCGACTTTAACTGAGCCCATTACGACGCACAGAAAGAGAGAGTGGGAGAGATTATGTGCGTAAGAGGTGAAAGCGCAACAAAAACATATTAAGTGCAAATTAAAAATAAGATGGCAAACCCTCAAGGTATTGTCTTTAAAATTAAACCAGTAAATACTCTTTCTAATCGACATATTGAATATCAACAAAAAAAACTTTGGCTAAGAATAAAATTATGGAGCGCAATAACATATAAAGTAATATTAAAGTCATTATTTTTTATCTGAAAGTCCAAGAACCAGCCAGCTTAATACCCTTTCAATTGATATTCAGAGCAAGCCTATAAAAAAATAATTGCAATATCAGTACCAAATTAATTAGTCCTTTAGTAATTTAGACAATTTCCAAATATGTTATAAACATAACTGCAAATTGGGAATAATAAGGGCAAGAGAAGTTATGCGAATTACTCTGAATGCTATTCAGTCTGGGCTTAGCGTTATGTCGAATGTTACCAGCAACTAAAATGATTGAATGGACTATTATGACGTTCTGCAAAGCAGCACTACTCCAAGCTCTACTGCTTAGAATGTCAACGAAATTATTGAAATGCTATAAATCATACTGCAATAAGCTTATACTTTATGCTTCTTTCAACATAGTTTCTTAATTGCATTCTGGCCATCGCCATTAAACCATTCTCTATCTTAATTTCAGTTCAACGGAAAAGTTTTAGAGTTTTTGTTGAGCAAAGAGCATAACAAAGTTGTTATATCCTTTGAAAGCACAGCGCATGGAAGTCAAAGTGAATTGCCAAAAAAATGCTTAAAATGCGAGCAACGCTCAAAATTCATTAACTGCATAAAGTACACTCACACGCGCCTACTCACACTCACACACTGAAAGAGAGAAATCCCGAAGCACACGCCAGTTGCTGGCACGCACTTCTCTGAGCCTGCTTTAAGCGGCTTAGTGAAAGTCCTTGCCAAATGTGCAAAAGACCAAAGAGAACAACAAAAAAAAAAATAACGGGGAAAAAACGGCGAAAAGAAGAAAGAAAGTAAAGTGAAGGAACAGCAGCCTCAATTGTGGCGGCTTCCCGTCTTCCCAATCCCTCGGTTGCGACTGCTGCTTCTGCATCCATCTCTGCCCTCTTGTCGATGGAGCAATGTTGGCGTTTAAATAACTTTGACGCCCTTTTTGCATGCACATGAGTGCCTACGTGTATGTTAGTAAGTGTGCGGCGCTTCCGCTTCTAATGCCATTTACATTGCACGCTGAAACAGAAGCGAAAGAAACTTTTGACGACTATACCGTTGACAGGGCCAAGGGAAATTTGCCTTTCGTTGCCAACTAGGGAATCAACTCACACATATAAACAGTCACATACACATCCGCATTCACATTCACATGCTCACAGTTGAAGTACTCATATGTCTGTGTCTTGTTTAAGCTCGTTACACAGTCGCCTCATTGCCAAAATCTAACCGAATTTCGCCTTCGCTCGCTGCTCTACAAAGCATCGCGTGGCCCTCGCCCGACCACCTCCTAAACGCCCCCTCAAGACAGCCGGAAAATACATACAGCTAGTAATTTGGGTTGACAATTTTTCGACTGGCGCGCGATACAAGTAATTTGTCTCGGGTTATTTTTGGCAAAGTGTCGCAATTATCATTTGCTTTTTGTGTGCATCTTCTTCAGCTACCCTTCACCTCACTCCTTACTCCTCACACTGCGCTCACGGCACTGGCTTAGCAACAGTTTCTGCGCTAATGAGGCAAGACACACGACATGCATTCGTATTGAGCCACAGCTAAAACGCCTTCAAGTATGTAGTTGAAATTTAAAGTCACATCGCACGCGTCGGAAAAGGGGTTAAAGGAAGTCGATGTAGAGCGGGGGAAGAAGTGTTGACGGCAGAGCACAGAGGACAGAGCACATTGCGATGCTGCACTTCCCTTTCCGCTGCGTTGCCTGAGCAAAGTTTGTTAGCTGGAAAATGGTAAAGTCGTCGACGGTTGGTTACAGGGGAAGAGCATAGCATGGTATGCTATAAGTCAAGTTCTCTTCCGGTTGCCAGTTGATGATGATGCCGCCGCTGCTGTTGCTGCTGCCGCTGCCGCAGCAGTTGGCGATGATGAAGATTATGTTGACGATGCTGGAGCATGTGTCTTGGGGAGTTCGGGCAACAGAAAAAAATATAAAACAACTGCCAATGCCGCTGGCTTCAACGTACTGCCAACATGTCTTTTTACACTTTTTCTATGCAACTATTTTGCATATGGCAAACATACGCATACCAAACACACACTCATACACACACGTAGCAAGCAGGCAAGGGAAAGCCTTCTCCTAGCATACGTGTGCTGTTGTTTCAGTGTGTGCAGTTGAGCTTGTTGGATATTGATGTTTGGTGCTTTAGTTGCGATGACTTGGAGGTATGGAGGTCACACATTTCAACGCAGTAGCAGTAACTGATAGCTCTCTCCCTCTCTGTCTCTCTTTTTCTCTATGACTCTGGTTCTTCCATCCTACCACACTTTGGGCGCCATTAATGTCGTCCATTTCAGTGCTTGCTTGTCTCTCCCGCACTCTGCTTCTTTCAGTTTACCATCATCATCTACACCACCATCTTTCACGTGCTTCTCGTCGTCGTCGTCATGTTCTTCTTCTTGCGCCATTGTAAACAGATATGAGATAGTATAAATAAGTATATGTGCATGAAGTATGGGAGTGTGTGTGTTTTAGTGTTGATAAGCAAGCAAACGCCATGATAAACAAGTTACTGCTCTTGTTGTTGCCGTTTTCATTGTTGCTTTTGCTGCTGCTGCTGTTGTTGTTGTTGCTGTGTTATTGAAACTACCACAGTAGACGAGGTTGAGAGACAAAGAAGCAAGAAGAAGCAGCACAAGTGCAAATTTGAAAGGTTTTTGACATTGCTCCATCGAACTCTCAGTCTCAGGCTTGGTCGCCGTATGCTATCCCTCCCTCTTTTGTCTTATAGTCGCCATCTCATTCTCGGGGTTTGCTTTTGTTTTCAAGTTTACTTAGTTGTTTACTTTACTGTTTTACTTTAGTCAAGAATCTTTAATGGACAAGTCTTTAAGCTCCATGCACATAGGGTCATAACAAAACTGCACTTTGCCCAGATTTTGCAATAAACCCAACGAAAATGGAATGGGGCCAGGCAACGTTATTTACCGTTGTACGAAAACAAAGTTTGCCATATCAAAAATTATTAGCAATTTAATGCACGACTAGTCAGCGACTGCAAGTGGTCGTCAGTCTCGATGTCCTTAGAGTCCAGGCAGCTCCAGCTAGCTTGTGGCTGCTGTCAGCTAGCGTGGCAGGCTTCCCGATTTTGTGGCAAATTCTACTGACGCCAGACGCTATAATAGTTGCAGCGTAACAGCAAGACGTTGCCAGCGGGGCAGCAGAGATGGAGAGGAAGGAGGGGTAGTCAACAAGGAGCCGCTGGCATGGATATGTTAAAAACAACATGTTTTTACTCGTAATGCATATCCTTTATTGCAAGTTGGGCATATGCGACGGTTAATCAACTTGACATTACACATACGTAAATTTAACTAAGAAAATCATTTTTTCGATGACTCTCCAGTAATATAATGAAATACAAAATGATATTAATTTATAAACAAACTTTAGAATCACCTATACTTAATTATACGGCAACTATCTCTTTGTCCATTTGTCTTTACTTTGTATATTTGGTCATTTACAGGGAATTTTGATGTGTCCCATCAGTAACAAATATATTTTCGTATCGTCTTGTGCAACAGCCGCCGCAGCAAAAAGCATCAGCAGCAGTTTCCGTGCCGTTGTCGTTGTTCTTTTCGTTGTTGTTCGTTGTACGTTGTCGACGTCATCTGCTGTCTGCCGCCGCTGTAGTCGTTGTCTGCACCGTACTTCCTGCCGTCCAGCTGTAGCCGTAGTCCCCACGTCTGTTCCATGTCTGTGCGTCTAATTTAAAATTATGCAACTGTTTTTCTGTTCTCTTCATTCGGTATTTTTTTTGCAGTGCGCTTGCTGCACTCAATTCCCCCGCGAGCACCGTAATTTCCCACTGGCCCTCATTCACTTGACGACTTTCGGTGTTGTCGTCGTTGTTGTTTTCGCTGTTGTTTTGGGGTCACGCGTTGCAAGCCCCAAACAAGAGTAATAAATCATCAGCAAAGAGCAAGAGGCAGCAGCATCAGTAACAGCAGCAGCAATAGAGAAGCCATCTCTCTATACTCTTCGGTTATTTCTCTTGTTTTTTTGCGTGCCATTCTCATCGTTATCACTGTCTGCTGCAATCGACAGCAGCACCTTCTATCCTCCCTACACCTCCACACCGATCTATCCCCTTATCTCGTGCTCCAACAACCGAGCAATGTACGAAAATAAAACACATTAATCAATTGCCCTATAGCGTCTGTTGCGGCATTGGGGTTTGGCTTGGTCTGGTTTCGTCTCTGGACCAGGCCACATATATTTCCATTGTGCTACTGAACAAAAACTGTAAAAGTACCGTTACACGCTTGTGAACGCGAAACGCTGAACATAACAACAACATTCCCACACATTTTTACACATAATGTGCAGCGCGCGTGAAAATTCGTCCTTAGCGAATGCACAAGGATAAAAAACAAAAACAGAAATGTAAAAAAAATAAAAATTGTTTATGCTGCAAATATTTATGATGCCAACTGCGACAGAGACAGCGACGCAAGCTGCTGCAGGACATAGGACAACGAAAGCAAAAGCAGAGCAGAGAGCGGATAGCGGCTGGCGGGGCAGTGTAAAATTTATTTCAATTTATATGCCGAGCGATAAATATTTGGCCATAAATTTGGCGTATAAATCGCCAAGTGAGCCGCGCGGGAATCGTTTTGTGCATTCGAATACCAAAATTGATTCGTGAATATTCATTAAATTGTGCGCAAAAACGCGGTAAAAATATGACTAATTAGCAATGCGATCAAATGGAACTCAATTTACATTTGTGAAAATTAATTAAAATTATAAAAAATTTAAAATAAATATGAAAAATTATGACAATTTAATCAATTTGTTATTAAATGTGAATTTTTTTCTTGATATTGCAGATACCACAACCACAATAATGACATTGAAATGGCGTCAGAAATTCAAAAGCAGAAAAAGGCCAAAGAAAATGAAACAACAACAAAAACAACGAATAACTGGAACAAACACTGCCGCAACAACAGCAATTGCAAATGAATCAGCAACAGCAACACAAACACAAGTGAAAACAAAAACAACAACAAATTTATTCAGACTGAGGGAGGTCATGGAACATTTGCGGGATCACAGCAAATGGCAGTCAAATGAACGCCACAAAACTGTCACACAAATGTTACAAATGCCAACAAACAACAACAACGGCAAGGACAAGGACAGCAACATCAGCAGCAACACAATGTCATGCAATTAAGGCTTCCAGCTGCAGCATCGGCCATTGGCATTTGCTTCGGCGCCAGCGTCAACGTCACCGTCATCCATTTGCGACGTCAACGTCAACGTCGACGCTGACGCTGCTGCTCTCACTTGCCGCAACAGCAGCAATTGCAGCCGCAACAGCAGCAGCAGCAGCCGCCTCCTCATCCAATGCTGGCAGGTCTGCTGGCAGTTTGACCGGCTCAGGTGCCTCGGGTTCAGGTTGTTCCCTGTCCGAGTTTAATTGCTCCAATGGACGCTGCGTGCCGCTCAGCAAATTCTGCAACAACAACAACGATTGTGGCGATGGCAGCGACGAGCCGCGCTTCTGCACACGTAAGTACAGGGAAGGGCAGCAATGATGAGCAATTATGCAAAGCTGTCATAAGAGATTAACTACGGCAAACCTGTGGGGGTACAACAACATATGCTTTTGTTTGCTTAACCCGAGAAAGGGCGATTTGAAATTGCTATTGATAAACTCAACAGTCATTGAAGTTATTTGCAACTGTTTGTTGTTCCCCTTCACACATTTAAGTTTACTTGCTTACCAGAGTTACCAGTTTAACTTATCTATAGCTAAATCCAACATTTAATATAAAGATAAATTGAAGAAAAAAAAAAAAAAATTAATTTTTTGTTTTTAAAAAAAATTATAAATTTTTTTTTTTTTTGTTTTTTACTTATTGAAAGGCTACCGGCACTTTTCTACGTCACCACAACACACCTCACTAATACACTCACCCACACACATATACAGAAAACTGCACTAAGCTGCGCAAAATCTTCAAGTCAAGTACATAATCTTATTATCTGCATATTTCTTGGCAGCTTTCAAAAGCTCACTTAAGCACAGCTTACTGGTTACAATTTGACAGTGTCTTTAAGCTGCAATTAGTTGTATATTTCATGAGGCTTTCGGCATTCCGTTTTTGCCAAGTGTAGGTTCACCTCCCCCCACATTCCATGTTTATCGCGCACTGTCATGAACACTCTACCTCAGCCTGTGTAAATGTAATTAAGCACACTCACACTGACATAGACACACACACAACGTAGCGCCCTCATAATGGCGGCAAAGTGAACTTCTCACTTTGCCAATTGGCTGCCCAGAGAGGAGAGTTCCCAGTTCCATTTTCATTTAGTTCCGATTCGCCTGCCCAGTCATGGGCACGTCATGTCAAGCGTTGATGAATTTAATTAAGTATTTTCAATGACATCCAATGAGCCAGAGCAGAAAGGATCAGCACAGAACAGTACAGAACAGAACGTCAGCGCATTGGGTTTTAATTGAAAAACGGGCGCACTCGCATGTACAATATGCAAACATTGATGGTTCATTGGGCAATCAAGCACTCAATATACAAGGTGCATGTGTATGCGCTAAAACAATTGAAGCAATTACCGCTTAATGTACAGAGCTTTTTTCTGCCATGCTATTCCTATTGACAGCTTAAAAGCTTCTAAATTATTGTCATTGCGTGCACACACAAACACAAACAAGGCCACTCACACATACACAAAACTACGATCTACATTTGTGTTTGTACAGCAACAGCGTAGGTTGTTGTTAAGCATAATTATCTAATTGAGTATTGATGATTACTCGTCTGCATGTTCAATTTGATTGAATGATGCAGCAACAACAACTCAATTGGAGAGGTAAGCTGCTAAAGCATTAGCAAACAAATTGAATGGAAAACGATTGTGTCTGCTACTCTCGTCCGAACATAATCCCCATGCATTTTTAATAAAACTAATTGATATGTCATCTGAGCAACAGCAAACTGCAATTCACAATTTTCATGCAAATTGAATTGCTATTTGGGTTTTCTACAACATAACTTCATTAGGTTTAACCAATAAGAACAAAAACAGACAACGATATGCATGCATAAATTCACACAAACACTTGCTTATGCATGAGCTGAAGTAACGGTAAACTGATGAACTCAAAAAACTAAGTGAAAAAGTTTTGCGCACTTACCATTTTTTGACAATTTTTTATTTCCCATTTGCACTTTTGCATTTCGTAAATGCTAACTCACACTTACATAAAAAAATATTTAAAAAATGGAAATAAATAATTTTTCTCACTGTTTCATACAATTTATATTTCCTTTTTTTATCAAGTACGCACGCGACAAGTATTTTTCTCTTCGAGTGACCGCAAGATCAATTTCAAAATATACTAATTGACGCCAAAATGTAATTTACATAATTATTAGTCTGGGTATACTTCATAAAAATTTGCAGTATAATCCTGCACTTTAGTTAATTTTGAGTATATTAATACCCGAAAGCTCAACTCGATTACGATATTCAGCTGATAAGCAGATACCACATCGTTGAGTAATAAGGAATATCAAAATATTTACAATAGTGGAACGTGCCTATAACAATTGTGCAGTATTGAATTATCTACAATCATTCAACAAATTCCATTTATTATAAACAAATACACTAATTTACAGATACACATATGTGCACTTACCTTTGCTTTCGATTTTATACACTGTTAAAACGCTTGAAGTTAACAGTTGCTTAACAGGCAGATGTAATTTATGGTGTTCGAGAAAATAGCGCGAGCTCGCCATTCTAGTCGGTGCCTAATAATAAAATTGACGTTAAGCAAGTAGTTTATTTTTGTGAAAATTGCGGTTGCCTTGACAGCTTAGCGCACGGCACGGCACCCACATAAAACGGCTGCACATAATTGCCCAACTAACGCTAATTGCGTTAAACATGCTTTTGCCGACAAGCAGCTAACAACAGTTTTCGGCACCCCGTTTTTTTGCCGTCTCATCGTAGGTTGTAATCGCACCTACTACGGTGATATTGGACAGACGTACGCTCTGGAGCTGCATCGACCCAAGCAGGATCGGGTGCCGTTTGTCTGTGTGCTCACGTTCACAGCGGCGGGTGGACAGCACGGCGATGTAGTGCAGGTGAGTGTGGTACGCGCTCTGGACACCAGGTGGCTGGCTGACTGCGATGAACAGCAAGCACGCAAGCAGGTGGTACGCCCGCCCGCCACCAGGTGGCATAGTGCCTAACTGGGCTTGGGCTGCCTTTCTCGATTCATTTTGCAAAGTGGGATAAACTATGCCATTAAAAAAATAAGCAACGAAAGCAAGCACAACGCGTTGTGAGCAATATTGATTTCAAAGCCACTCACCGGAGCAGCGCAAATCCCTAATCCCCAAAGGCGTGCAACGAACGAAGCGTAACAACAGTGGCAGGGTCATCTCAAAAGATGCGCGTCGTGTCCTGGCCCCGCTTAGTTATTACGCCACTTCGCACCTTCTCCACGTGTGGTGAGCCAGACGAGTAGCTTCGACTTTGGCTTTGCCACGCTCGAATGCCTTCCGAGAGCAGTATTCTGCTCAGCAGCTCAACCAACCAACCAACCAAACAACCAACCAACCAACCATTGCATTGATATACTGACCGAAAAAGAATTGTAGACACTTTATTATCAAGCCAAGACCGCATGTTTTTAATCTGCCCTCCTTGACAGGTCACTCTGGACAGCTTTACCATCGGCCGCTTCACAAGCTACGTGCACGAAGGCTGTCCCGATGGCTTCATGCAGATTGCCGAATCGGCTCGCACCCCCATCGGCGGCATGTGGTGCGGCAGCTCTTGGGGTCCCGTCTTGTTCTACAGCGAAACAAGGTCCTTGATATTCACCATCAAGCTGAACAGGTGAGCGAAGGACAACAGTCCAACCTCCTAGCGGATGCTAGAGAATTAACGATTTTTAAATGTTACACTAGTAAATGTAAAAGAAATTTATAAAAGCTGACTGAATCGATTAAAATATATATATAAATATAAGAAGATAATCGGTTTATCAGTCCGACTGTCTGCTTGTCCGTCTGTTAATTTATATATATGTATGTATATGTATGTACAATTACATTATGTTATGTGCTCTTTGAAATATGTGAAACGACGCTATCAACATTGATAGAATGATAATTGTGTATTTTTAATAACTCTGTTAACATATATTTTGTGTACCCACCATAATAATTATATTCTCTTTCTTGTTTACAAATTCGCATCGAAAAATTTTAATAAAGTCCATACACTTTTCCGGCATACCAAATACGCGTAATATTGCTCCTTCAGTTATTCTATATTTATAGGAATTCAAACCAATTTCTCATACACTATGTAATTATAATTTTTTAAGAATGCAAACAGAGTTTATAGCTTTAAGCCTAAACAAACGGATAAGATTAAGCCACATATTGTCTGCCTGTTCATCTGATTATCAACTAATTCGAATGCTTTATTTACTCAATTAAAAGAAATATAATTTTAAAATTTGTGCAATACCGCAGTCGTTCCCACCCGACTATAACTTTCCCAACTTGTGTTCTTCCTACAGACTGGCAAGGGATCAAAGCGGCTACAACTTTGACTTCCGCATTAGGTACAAGGTGCTGTCCAAGGACAGTTCGGTGACGCGCTACGGCGGCATTAAGCTGGCAGGTAAATCCGCTGCCGCAACAGGATTGCTTTTGACTCCTTTGACTCCCACTGACTGCTTTCATTTTGTGTATCCTTAGAGCTTAACCAGTGGCACAATCGCAGCAGTCTGCTCAGCCAACAGCAGCAACAACAGCAACAGCAGCAGGACGAGTTCAGCAACTCGAGCGGCGCTCGGTCGGATCGCTATGGCCAGGACTTTAGTCTGTTCAGTGCATATGCGAACAACAAGACGTTCATGGACTCGCTGGAGAAGCCGCTGGTCAAGGACGAGCACAACTACACTGAACCCAAGTACTATCTGGGTAGGTGGAAAAATAAATTAAAAACTGCGCCGATGCGTCTTAACTTTGTATTCATTTGTGCTGCAGGTGACCTCATACCAGGCACCTATTGCTCGAGAATCTTTAGTGACTGCGACAAGAAGCCGTGCCGCCTGCAATCACCCAACTATCCGGGCATCTATCCGCGGAATCTCACCTGTTACTACGCCGTTCGACAGGTTCGTACAACCACGTGGTGGACGCCACAGCAGGTGCTGCCACGCTAAACAGGTCTCCCCATAAAGGCCCCACCCCCAAAGAGCCCCTTGTCAAAGGTTAGCGCCTCATTACGACCAGCTCCATACTTCTTCCATACTTAAGCGTGGTGAGCGCATTAATGCCACCCACATTATCTCCAGCTCATAAAAATGCCACAAGCTAAAAGCAAAAGGCAAAAAGCCGCAACAACAAAAAATTATACGCGCAAATTTCTTTTGGATTGACAAAGTTGAAAAGTCGCAGAGCAGTGAAAGTCGCGCGAACACGAGTATGCTGCCTGTCTCGGCAGTGGAGTCGATTTAAAAGCAATTTACATTCCAAAATAGAACGCGCTTTTATTATAATTAACTGCGGCGACAGAAGAGTGTGGATCCTGCCGTAATTCAAGTCGTAAAAGGCATTCATTGTACTCGACATGTGCTTAGCATTAATGTCCTGCCGGGTCTTACAATAAATGCCCAATATTAACCTTTTGCGCTTGAGGTTATGTGTGTGCACAGGGTATATTAATTCGTATAATTAAATAGGGCTCTTCACTTTTTTATGGCAAAAAAATGCCAGAGATCAAGTACAGGTTTCGCTGCTGAACTTTGTAATGTTTTTACTACGACTTTCATATTCAAATTGTTGCTTATAAGTGAATATGTTATAAAAGAGTATAGAACTTTGAGATTTTTACCAATATGTGCAAAATAATGTAAAACGAATGTTTTGCTTATTCTCTTAACTAAAAATTCTCATTTTTGTGCTCTTCACAATATATTTTAAAACTTAATTAAAAGCATGATGAACTTTTAAGGGAAATATCTTTAGAATTGCACTTTAGTATTATTAATCTTATAGCTCCCACTCAACTACTCTAACAGTTGCCAACTATTTGAGAATTTCCTCGAGAATCTACAGCATTTAAATAAATTAAATGACTTACGAGAAATTTCAGCTAGTTGCAGTTTCTTCTTAGTCGTTGTCGTAGTTGTCGCTGTCGTGCTCTGTAATGTAGCCCTTATTTATGGCGAAAATCAGTTCATTAATTTGCATTTAATTGTGTTCTCGGATGTGGAAAACAGCACGACGTGCCCCACGGCAAACATGCGCTGATACTGGTCAAACAGCCCAAGGGGAATCTGGTGTGGATTTCCACACAGGAAACGGCAAACAGCAACAAAATGTCGTCGGCGGCATCGGGCGGCGACAAGGACAAGAAATTTGAGCCGAGGCTGAAAACATGGAACGACTGCGATTACATTCAGGTAATTAAATCTGTCTTTAAATGCACTTTACTTTGTTCTCTGCCACTTCGTCTTCTGCTCGTACTTGATTCTATTGCTCCTGCTCCCACATTTCCTCATCCTTCCGCCTCTGTCCAGCTGTCCAGCTGCCCATCTGTCTGTCTGTCTGTTGTGTCTATCTGTCTGTTGGATGGCCCCAAGGCGATGCGTTGGCTCGCAATGCCAACTTTAACGAGCGCCACGGTATAAAAATTACTTCCTCTGTTGGCCAATGGCCGGCAAACAGTACAAACAGGAGCTGGGCAAACGGGACCCGAAAACTGCGCAAAAAACGACAAATTGAAAATCAAAGAAATGAGACACAACTGGGAAAAATCTGTTGTTTGCCCAGCTTCCAAACGCTCCCACTCTCGCACTCTCGCTGCTCTGGCATTGTGTCCCCGACTTCCAACTGCAACGAATGTCCTTTCTGCTCCTGCTCCTGCTCCAGTTCTAACCCGTTTACCCGTCCGTCCGACATTGCCTTGAGCTTCAATAGGCTTCGGTGTGAATCTGTGGGAAGTGTTAATTTCGTAGCCTCTTTGTTTGTCATTGTCCACTGGACAGACAGGAGCAGGCAGGACCTAGGGTCTGCGAATCTCTGCCCATATATATAAGATAGATATATATATACATATATACAAGGACACACTCGAACGAAGCTTTAAACCGAAACACGTAACTTTTGACTGAGCTCTTAATGAGTGGCCCAAGTCAGTAAAAAAGAGAGAAACACAAAAAAGAAAACAACAAAGAATAAAGAAAAACAGAAGCAGCAATGTAGACAAGATAGAAAATTAATGGAATTTTCATTAGTCCAAAGTGCTCTCAGTGTGATGTATGAGAAAAACAAATAAATCTGAGGCATCGAATTGCAGAAAGATTGGTTAAAATTGCTTAAAAGCTAAATTAAGTTCTTGGGACGTACCGTGAAAATGGATTAGGACGTTGCTTTAATTAAATAATGCGATAACATCAACTTGTCAAAGAACAGAATGCTCAATTAAATAGATATAAAGAATAACCCAAAAAAATGCCGTCACGATCAAGAATCTTAAAAGTACGAAAAAGATAAGTTAATTGACACAAAATATATATTATTACAATGCTAATAATAAATAAAATTGAGGATACCAAATATAAAATCACATAGATAATGAAACTCTCTGTGGCAAATTAATTATTTGAAAGAAGTTCCGAAAGGAAGTTAGTTTTGTTCTCCTACTGTATATTCAAAGGGTCTGCCTCTCTTAACCTGTAGTCCCTTATTTACATAGATTCATTAATCGCGTCGTATCTGCCCCCCCTATAAAAAGCATTGATGATTCTGTAGTCTCTGACTTCAACGTCGACACCTCCATTTAGCCATCGATTGCACCTGAAAATAATTATGCTTAAGCAGCCTGTTTAATCTAGAGAACTATATTGTATATATCGCTATATTCTTTATATATATAAATATATATATGTATGTGTGTATATTTTCTCTAATAGGAAAATGTAAAACCCAAATGGAAATCAACGGTAAAAACTAAATTATCAATAATTGCAAAATACAAAAAAAAAAAAACAAAAAAAGACAACTCTCTGTTCTTCACATAAAATAAAGAAACTCAATTTAGTCGTAGCGCTACACGCACGTTATCTAAGTATAATATCACCATTCCCATTAGCCACACTTCCACCACCACCACCATCCCCATTCCTCACACCGCCCAGCACCCACCAAACCACCACCCGCCCCCCAGCAGCCCTCAATCCGTGACCACAGATCTATTAGCAATAATCTTTAGCAACAATTGTTTGTCATCTTTAGCTATTGCAAACAATTAATCTGACACATACACACCAACACACACACACTCACACACACCCACACATTCGCGCACAAAAGGACATTCATTGAATGGCTATAGACGAGATAATGTATTCATTATATGGCGGGGATCTCGGGGAACTCGTCATTGGATTTATATTAATGAACACTCGACACGCACATCATAAATCGCACAACAAAAGCGTGGACCACTTTGTTGGCGAAGGTGGGGGAGACAAGGACTGCAGGAGTCCTGTCCAGGCCAAAGCCGGGCGAAGAGTGGATGAACGCGCTCCTGGCTTATGTAAATTGTGTGTAAATTATTGCCACGAGCACAATTCATCTAATGCACGCCGAGGCACGCCTCCAGCCTGCAGTCTCCAGTGTCCTGCCCCCTGCCTCACATTGCCTCCTTGGCCTCCCCGTCCCCCTCGAGTCCTTATTCAACATTCAATCCAGCTCATGAATAGCTAGCGTTGCCTTAAATATATGTCTACTTCCGGCCAGCAACTTCTTTAAGCCAGCCACACCGGTGGTTGGGCAGTTGCAAGACACTTCACTCCACTCCACTCTCCACTTTGTAGCCTGCCACTTGACGCTGTGGCGTCTCGTCCCGCCGCCGCCGCCACCATTCGCCTTGAATTAGCACTAAAATGTTTTGACAACCAGCGAGCCAAGCTGCATCCCGAGCAATTCAGGGCCTTTAGCCAATTTTGCTTTTCCCTTTTTTTCCGCTTCTCGCCAAAAAGCCGCAAAAACTACATGCGAGGGCTGTCGAAGACAGAGGGTAGCTCGAGTTGTTAGCGATGTAATTGTTAAATATGTAAGTTTAAATAAGTTGTATCAAAACCCTAATCAGCTTTTGTTTTTCCGAAGCTCATTTTAAAAAAGATTCTGCCTAAAAGTAGACGCATTTTTGCTGAATTTTGCATATAACATATTATTTCACTGGATTTCTAGTAGAAGTAGTTTATATCTAAAAGAGTTTTAACAGCATTTCAATCGTACTTAAAAAAGTTATAAAAATATTGAAATACTCGAGGATTGCAAAACTTTTCTGTCAGCTCTCGCCTTGAGCAATTTTCTTGTCACTAGTCTATCTGCTGTTAGCGAGGCGCGTTAGAATCATTGCCAATGCAATAACCAAGTACGGTGGAAACTCACGTAACGGACACAATTTCATTACATCGCCTCTGTAAAGCAAACACTATTTTCTTTTAATATTTTAGAGCCAATTTTGAACTGCAACCGTTCTTGAAGACTATAAAACATAGACAATTTTCATGTAATTTAGTAGAAACTCATTATTGCTGTTGGTAAATATCTTACACTTCTCTTAGCTGCTAGCTTAGATATCTGCCCAACTGTTATGGAGACCCTCGTGTCGAGTGTTTGTTACGCTGCGCACGACTATCGTCGCAACCCTCGTACGTTAATTCCCTGCGACTGTCGCCATTAAATGCTCGTTGTCCTGGCACCAGAATCAGCCTTAAACTTGGCCGAATCGTGCACGGCGCGGCCTGTGCAACATTCGCCGCGGCCAAAGCACTTTTTGGCCATTCAGTTGACGCCCCGCAAAGGGCTGCAAGAGTTGGTATTGCCCTCCCTCCCCCGCTCGGTTGAGCCCTCGAGAACTGCAGCTAACAAATCGTCCTCGAGGCTGGCGAATTTTTTTGTTTTTTTTTCTGTGCACTTGGGGCTGGCGTCTGTAAGCCAAAGTGTTGGGCAGTTTTTGGATGCGGCATGTGTGAATAATCGCCGCAAAGCAGCTGAGAAAAGTCCCAGCGAATACACACATGTATGTTGCTCCCTCACCTACTTCTCTCTCACTCGCACACGAAATGTAATCCTCTCTCTCCCTCACTCATCTTTGTCTGGCGTCCCTTTTTTCGTTCGCTCTTCAACAATTTATACGTATCGCTGCCACGCTTTCAATAAATTTGCGGTGCTCTATTACCTGATCCTGTTTGCGGTTGTGGCATGCAACGTGGTAACGTGTGTGTGTGTGCGGCAGGTAGCAGGGGGCGGTCGGCAGGCTTGGCAGGCTGTAACCTCAGTTAAATTAATGCTGAAGTTGTCAACCACAAAACTAATTTGTCATGCGTGGCCAAAAGGTTGAACATGGCAACGGAACTCATCCACCTGCGGCACATGTCGCTTGCCGTTTGCCACATGCCACATTCCTGGCTCGCAGTTGCCACTGACCACGTCGCACACTCCACTCGACCGACTGTCGGAGGGCCCAACTCAATTAAAATGCATGAAATTATGCAAAAATATCAAAGCAATGTCTAACCACACTCCAAAAACACACACCCAACACACACACACACACACACACTTACGCACACAGGGTTACGGAGGGAGCAATCAGCTAATGCCACGTTTATGCGTCGCCCGAATACATGAATTGAAAATAAGGACTTTACTCTAATTGTATAAATTGCCGGCAGTATTATGTAAACTTGTGCAAATTTCAGCTCTTACCCAAAAGCGACACATTGAAAGTAAAAACAAAAGCTGCGTTTATGCAGTGATCTAATTCGTGTATTTAAATGAGCATATCAGCCAAATAATGTAAAAACTTAAAGCGGTACAAAAACCCAGAGACATTACAAATGCTAAAGCTTGGTTTGTGCATTAAATAAATAAAATACTTTACATTACAATCTCATTTTGATTTTAGTTGAACAAACAAATATTCGCCATTCGTTTGTTAGCAACATGTTGACAAATTTAATAGTTACACATTCTTTTTAAGTGTTTGGGCAACTTAATTTTATTTTCATGAGAAACACACTTTGTGCAAGTTTCAAGAATAGTTTTTAAAAGTACATTTGAAACCAATTAGTAATTTTTTAACATTATGTAAAACAGAAAACTATGTGTCCCTCAAACAGCAAAACCAAATCAATTTTTCTTTGTTCACAAATTGATAATATAATTTAAACTAATCAGGAATCAGGAAATTCTAAATGCGTTGCTTACGCTTGGAATCAACTTATAAATTCAAATGAAAACATTGAACAAGTCGTGAAAAAAAATACGATTTTAAACACTTTTCTGTCGCCCAGCCGCAGCAGTCGGCTATCATGCGCCGCACAAATTCACGAAACGGCTGCGGCTGTCACAGATTTGGCAACATCTTTTAGATGATATCAAGGCAATCTTGGGCCACAAACTTTTGATGCGTCCATAAAGAAGGGTCATAAAAGCATTTGCAGCGGGGGCAGGCGATGGCGAAACTTAAAATCAGCTTTAAATGCCGCAAACGCTTTGACCTTTTAGCAGGGATTAGTTAGCGAGAACATCACGTATACGCCTAATGGGCCCGCAGGGTAGCACATACGCAGGCACATACCACAGAGCACCACACAGCACAAAGCGAAAGCACAAACACGAGCGTTTAGCAGCTGCACTTAAAGACAATCTCTCTGGCTCGCCATAGTCCAATTTCTCTCTATATCTCCATCTGTCTCTTCTATCTCTCTCTCTCACTCTCTCTGTCTCTGTCTTAGTTTAGTAAATGTTTTCCCTGGCCCCTTAGTCTGACCTTTTTTTTAGTACCTAGTTAAGGCACATGGAACAAACATTTCCATTTCACATTTGTCGCTCGTATTTATGTGTTTCTCTTAGTTTTTGGTTTTTCGGTTTTTGTCATTCATTTCGTGCTCTCCTCATGCATTCTCTCGCTCTCTCTCTCTCTCTCTCTCTCTCTCTCTCTCTCTCGCCCACCGTTTCTCGCTCGCTCTCTTGCACACTCTTCTGTCTCACATTGGCCGCCGCAGGACTACGTGACCGTATACGATGGCTACACCACACGTGACCCCATCATTTTGAAGTTCTGCGGCGGCGGTCAGGCTGTGCCCGCGGCTGTCTCCAGTGGCCCCGAGCTGCTGGTCGAGTTCAGCACGTCGCCGTTTGGCACCTTCACCGGCACCTCGTCGCAGCTGCTGCCGCTCTACGGTTTCCAGCTGGAGGTAAGTTCGACCACAAACCAAAAACTGCTCGTCCGCCTTCTCACACACTCACACATTTTTGGGTTTCGACGCCAGGTCGAAGTGCAATTTGTGGACATTCAGAGTCCCACGTACTCGAAGAACAAGAAACCCTGCGAGTTCTGGATACGCGGCGCCGGACGCGGCATTCTCGAGAATCCCAAGCACTCGCTGGCCCCCAACTCGACGTGTCTGTATCACCTGCAGGGCATGGGCGTCTTCAAGACCTTCGACCACCTCAGCCTCTCGCGCCGCACCAACGGACCGTCGAGCATGCACCAGCCGCTGTCGCGCTTCAAGGTCTGGATCTCGGTGCTCAAGTTCAATTTGGATCCCGAGTTCGGCCAGATCGATGAGACGTCGGTGGGTGCCATTGGCGTGCTGCAGACCCAGGAGGATTGTAGCGGCATGCTGCGCATTTGGGACGGCACTCTGCGCGACGCTCCCGTCTGCAAGGATCTCAACTGGTGAGTGAACAGAATCACCGAAAAGAATAGTTTTCTTTCTAATAGAACAACCCTTATTTAGGAATTAAAATTAAAAAGATAGACCATAAAAAGGTTTTTTTTATTTAAATTACAAAATCTGAGAGGTGAAAGCGGAAAGTTTTCTGAGCAAGCAATATTTTTTTTTTATAGAATATATATTATACACAATAATTGAATATAACAAAGAATCGACGAAAGCAATTGTATGCCTAAAATGCATTTAAAGCCGATTCATATATTGGACTTTTAACCATCCGTCTGTTCACTTTTATTAAAAACTTTAACTCCTCAGAATATATAAGTATTAGATCTATAAAATCTGAAAGCAATCTTCGAAGTCATTTTATAATCTTTCTACAATTTAATTTATAATTATATTAATTTATTAGTTATTATTCAAATCTCATATTAACAAGTGAGAAAGCTGCAGTCGAGTGTGCTCGACTGTGAGATACCCGCTACCCAGCTCAAATATACTAAAATATACCTAAAAGTATTTTTGGTATATTTAGTTTATTTGTACATTCATATTCCATCACATCCTAAATATTGCATAAATTATAAAATATACCATGCACGGTTACATTGTTCACCAGAAACAAGCCACGTGCAGCTGCTTATGGATTTTCCCATACAAAACTGTTTCTTCAATAACTTCCAAATTTTTCATCCGATCGCAATCAAATTTTCGGGAATCATGGAGACTGTTATTATCTTTCTATGTACCAAAACTAAAATAAACTTGATCTGCGTAGGACATACACCAATACTGGTACAAAGTTTGGAATCTCTAGCTCTTATAGTCTCTGAGAACTAGGTGTTCATACAGACATACAGACAGACGGACAGACGGGCATGGCTATATCGACTCGGCTGGTGACCCTGACCAAGAATATATATACTTTATGGGGTCGGAAATACATTTCCTGAAGTCACAAAGCTATAATACCCTTCTACCCTATGGGTAGCAGGTATAAAAATCTATGGAGGAATGGCTTTACCACTTTATAAAAATTAATCTAATGGGGTTTCAAGCCTCTTAAATTTGTAAAAATGTTTAAGCTTTGTACCGAGATGTATTTCTTATCGTTAACTATATTTCTTCTCCCGATTCAAGTGTTAGCGAGACGAACAGCTATTCTGCTTTGGGTCACTATGCACACAATACGACCAATGTCATAGCTCGCTTTTGTCGCGGCACAATTCCGCGCACCTGCGACCGATCGAACATCAACGAGACCTTTGCGCGTCCTTGCACCATTTCCGAAAGCTACGTGTCCAGCAGTGACGCCATCACGCTTGAGCTGCGCAACACGGAGTCCACAGTGCTCAGGTGAATTGTCAAGAGCAACATCATCATGCTCGCTTCGTTAATCACAACATTTCCTATCTAGACCACTGGACTTCAAGCTGAAGTATGAGTTCATTGATCTGCATCAGGATGGTCTGCCGCAGGGTGGCGGCGAACTGGACTGTAATCGCAAGTTCATGAGCAGCCTCATGGATCGCAAGGACCCTGCCATCTTCCGCAGCGTGCGCAACATCTTCCTCTTTGGCCGCGGCGGCACACGGCATCTGAAGTGCGTCTATCGCTTCGAGGCGCTGCGCGGGGAGCGAGTGAGGATCAAGCTGCGCAAGGTGACCACCTCGAATCGTCCCTGCTACGCACGCCTCGACGAGGACATTAATCGCTCCTTCTGCTACGGCGACACCAATGTGCGCGTCGAGGTAAAGTTGTGATCAAATTTTGATTAAAAAGAGTTCCTATATGAAAATCTATTAAAGAAATGTTGGGGTGGAATAGACCATAAACTAATTAAGAAAATGAATCGACCTAAGCATCAAACAAAAGAAGTCTGAAATTTGCATAGAAATACTTCTCTTAATTCAAATATTTATATATTTAAAATTGTTTTATGTTTCCCCTTTTCTAGTAAAAGATTACTAACCTAACTTGATTATTTGTCTTTTGAAGATCTTTGAGCGTCCTTATCCAGATTCCATATTGTTGCATCGCGGCTGCGTTTGCAACTCCTCGAATCAGACGCACCTGCCAGTGGAATATACGTCAACAGGACGCGATGTTGAGGTGCATTTCATAGCGCACAACATGACAACTTTGGATGATCCCGACACCGCCAATTTTGAGGGCATGTTTGAGTTCGTCAAGGCGCCAACCAGCTGCAAGGACGGCAGACGCAAGTTCGGCCCCAGTGGCACCATCGACATGACCTTTGGCGATGTAAGATTAGCTAATTTAATTTAAACTACAGATTTTAATCCGCTATTTAAATGAACTCCATAGATTGAGTGCCGCTCTAGGCCCTGGCTGATAGAACCCTCCAATGGCAACAAGTTTCTGTACGTGCGCCTCAAGGCCATCTTTCTGAGCAAACACAATCCAAAAAAGACGCTGAACGCCACTTATCTGCAGACCAACAGCTGGATGTGTGAGACCAAATCGCGAGTCGTGCTCACCACATCTGAGGGTAAATTAAGAGCAGCTATAGCCACAAAATTGCAATTGCAATAAAGGCATAACCATTATCTTTGAAAGCCAAAATAATACTCAAAAATAATGATTATCTATAATTTTCTTCTTAAGTTAAGATCTAAATCAAATAATTTTGCATATTATTAAAGAACTGGATAATTAATAAATTAAACCAATTTTATTTTTGTTGTTCCCTTTTTAGGTCTCACAATTGTCGCCTGTCCCCTGAGCCCCGATTCGCGTGCCTACGAGTTTGTGGAGATCTTTAGCTCCGGCTGGAACGAACGTCCCAATTTCGCGCTCATCAATCGCTCCAAGGCCATCAGCGTAGAGTTTCTGCGACCCACCAATGGCGAGTACACCTTTAACTGGATGGAACTAGTGCCGCGTCCCACGCTGAGCATAGCTGGTGAGTCTTTCGGGCACAATTTGATTCATTCGCAAACTGTCTAACCGCTTTTGTTAATCTGCAGAGGATTGTCAGTTCAAGTGCGCCGAGCTGGGTGCCTGTGTGAATGCGAGCATCTGGTGTGACGGCATCCGGCATTGTCCATCCGGCGATGATGAGGCCTTCCTGCAGTGCTCCGCCTTGATGAAGCTACCCGCCGAAATACTTGCCACACTCTGTCTACTCTTTGTGCTCTCGTGTTGTGCGTTCGCCGCATTTGCTTACAAGTAAGTCCACTTCCGACGACAACGGAGACAAGTCAACTCGACATGAAAATACGCTGTGAAGAGCTCTAGAGCTCAGCCCATTTGCAAGCGAACATTTCTAAGCAGATAACAGAATTTGTAAAATGTGGGCGCTAGATGGCGCCAGCCTGGGGAAGTGGAAAAGATTCCTTTAAAATATAATAGTATAGAGTTCAGTTATTATCTTAATTTGCTGCTAAAAATATTACCAAAAATTCGCTAACAAGTTTGTAATTTCTCAGGAAAATTAAACGGAAACTTCGCGGTTCGTCGGTGCTGCAGACGCGACTCAAATCGCTCAGTTCTATGGATACTGCGGTGTTGGATGAAAAGGAGGTGATTTGCTGACAAAGCGACAATTCTGTGCGTTATGTTGAGATCGATCGTGTGACCACGGTCTGATGCTCGACGGCCCCTAACGTACAGAATTGTGCCCCGGAACTGAATCTGAAACCAAAAAAGAAACAGAAAATCAAACAGATATCGAAGCGAAACGCAACAAAAGGCATCAAAAACCAAATCAAAAACCGAAATCAAACTTGTTCACCTGTTTTTAAAATGCATTTATGGAAGCAGAAACCAAAGAAAGAATAAGGAAAAGAAAACTGAAAACTGAAAACCAAAAAAACAATCGAGGAAAGAAACAATTGAGGAAAGATTTTAATTTCGTATTTAAATCTCTGGTTTTTTAACATATAACTTATAATATATATATACAGATATTTGGTAGATCTGGAGTGGAAAATCCCGCGAGGTTTTCGCAATTTTTATAAGCAATTTTTCTAGGCCTGAAATGATTTTTTCATATGTGTGTTTTTTCAATATATAATTTCGAATTGCGCAAGCAGAAAAATAAAACGTGCTCAGTTGTTATACGGTCGGAATACTTATTCCACACACTGTACATATGAATACAGACATAATGTGTAGTGTTTAGTTCAATCAAAGAGATTATTATAAAAATAATAATATTAATACTGAGGATGGCATAAATCTTCCACTAGGTTTTTTTATAACGTAACGATTAAACAATTAACGATTAACGATTAAAACAATTACTGATGACGCTCATAGACCTATGTAGATACAACTGTTTCCTAATAGCCTCTAAGTGAAAAACGTAACTAGCCAATCGAAAGCTGACTAAAGAAGTCTCTCCTCTCCCAGTGAGGGAACCTTAACATAGTCCTTTTCTTTATTCGGTTATTCTTTGGGTTCTAAGTATTTTTGGGTGGAGTCCCACAGCATTTATTATGCGGCGCACAAAGTAAACGTGAACTAATCAAGAAAAGTAATAAGTATGAAACCAAAGTAAGAAAATATACAGAAATAATCTCCCAACAAACAAAAGAAATGTAGAGTGTAAGTGAAAAGAATGTTTTACATTTTAAGATTTGATGGATGCATCGTAAACATATAATAAATAGTCGAATCGAATCGATCTGGATAGTCAAGAAAATATGTCAATATATAAAATATATATACTAACATATTTATAAAGAAAAAGAAAAGCTAGCTGGAAAATTCGTTAGTTGTTTCATAGACCGTATGTAGCCTAATCACACGCATTATATCAGCATAATTCTAACTCGTACTCCTTATAATTCAACTGATCGATATCGCCATCGATGCAGTGCAGTTTCATTGTCTCAATGTCACGCTCATTTTGTTGTAACTCGTTGTTGTTGTCTCCACAAATACTAATATATATATATACAAAAATAATATAATATCAAAATAATGTGCACAATTCGCCCACATCGGCATCGCTCACTAGTTCATCTAGCTTCCCCTTTTCACACCCTGAATCAAAAAAAAAAAAAAAACAAAATTTGTTTTGCATGGTAATATGTTGGCTCTGTCTGGGCAGATGTGTCAGCTAATTAAAATTGCGTAATTTCTCTATTTTGTATTGCATTCTTTGAATCGAAATGTCGAAGAGAGCGCGTAATGTCGTCGTCGTTGAGACCAAGGCTTGAAACGCTTGACAGGGGAGCAACAACAGACAGCACAGCACAGAGAGAGAGAGACAACTCAGTGAATGAAATCAGTGACAGAGATCAGGGACTCACTTCCTCTTCCACAGTAAAGAGTGATCAGTGAAGAGGCAATGACAACAGTGACAAATACTAACAATATTATTTGATTTTCAAAAACAAAAACAAAAAACCAATTGTAAATAACAAACAACAAAATAGAGATCTTAATTGTATTTACCAATTTTACATTGAAGACTTTTATTTCAACATTCTCCATTTTCTATGTACTTGAGCGACAAAATGTTTTGATATTCAAATCAAACTCAGACAATAAAAGTATTGCAAAATATATACACATTGATTTGGAATGATTAATCGAGTAGTGAATCTACATAAATGAACAGCTAAAGTACCACATACTTAACACATACTTAACTTAAGATTCTTCAGATCGGAGACGAACGCAGTCAATTAGTTACTTAAAACGATCAACTAATTAAATTAATTAATTAAACAAAAATAAGTATTAAAACGAATTATGTTCAGTTGACATTATAAACAATTAGGCAATTATATATTACGGTATACATACATACATACGGACGTACATATATATATTAATTATATATAGTGTGTGCGCCGATCTCACAGAACCACGGACTGAGGTTAACTGAAAATACTGGAAAGCGTACACAGAGAAACCTGGCAAAGAGGCTCAGACCACATGACGAGGTTAGATTTTTAAAATTACAATTACAAACTAACAAAAACTAGTTTAAACATAAACAATTAAACCAAAGCAAACATAAATCAACATAAGCTAAATTTCAAAATGTTGTAAAAAAAAAAAAACAAAAACCAAAATCATATCAGATTCTAAAATGATATTAACATTAAATGGAAAACGTAAATTCAATAAATGAACATTAAAAATTTAAGCTTGAGCCCTTAATCGTGGGTATTGGAAGTAGTTTGGTGCTTGTCTGCGGTTTCAGCGTGCGTTGGGTCCTTGCAATGGCGCTGGCGATGTTTAAACAGCGAGCTGGGATCCCGGGTGGAAAACTTGCAGTGCTCACACTTCAGCGGCTTCTCGCCAGTGTGCTGACGCATGTGTATCTGGAATGGGATAAAAATCAGGATTACTACTCAAGATGTATATAAAGATGAAACTTACGATTAAGCTTGCCTTGCGGGCCGTCTTCTTGCCACAGATGCTGCAAATGAAGGGTTTGATTTTGTTGTGCACTGCCTTCACGTGCTTGGACAGCGTTTTGCCATTGACAAACTTTTGCTGGCAAATCTCGCAAGTTTTCTCTGCATAGTACTTGTTCTTGCTGATAACAATTGCAGCCTGCGACGGTGCTTGGCCATCAGTGGCCTCCTCCAACATCGGTTGCTGCTGCTGCTGCTGCTGCTGTTTATGGACACGACGACGACTTTCACGCCGCATTACGCGACCACGCCACTTCTTATGCACACGCATATGCCGCCAGATAAGAGCCGTTACTGATGATTTGTAGTCGCAACCCACAACAGGGCACTCGAGCAAATCGACATCGATTTGATGCTTCTTCCATAGATGCACCGAACAGCGGCGCCAGTTAGCAAAGTCCAGACCACATTCGTAGCAGGTGTATGCGTCGCCCTTGTGGCAATTGGCATGCAACCTCTGCTTGTCGTAATCGGCAAACCTGTACATGCAGCCGCCGACCTCATTACATCTGTCAACAAAAATGCATCAATTAGTCTATCCACTTTACATTGTGCGGAAAACTACTCACGGCACATGCATGTCGACGCGCAGCGCCAGGCGAAAATCCTTAAAGGGCAAAGGTTGCAGTTCAGTCTGCGGCGGTGGCATTGGAAGTATGTCCCGCGGTGCTCCCGATTGGTCATTTGGGTGCACATATCCTGATATATGCTCATAGCCATGATAGAATATCATGTGCCCCCGAAGATCCTCTAACAATTCATACTGTCGCAGGCAAAGGCTGCACACATAAAAAAGGCTAGGAGGCTCACTCATTTTTAAACAATTAAAAAAGAGCCTCTCAAAAAACACAACACCGATGCCACTCCAATAATAACTGACGAATCTCAGCTGTTTTCTAACATTGCTTGAATTTAACAAGCCGTCAACATTAATGACAACTACGGTTTCAACTTAACAGCTGAATGGTCAGCTGTTTCTTAACAGTACCTCAAGGTAACATTCTGCCAAACTGCAAATTTAACAGCTACTCTCTAGCAAGCTGTCGCTGTGTAGTGACATGCTAAAATGAAAATATCATCGATGACACTTGTCATAAATATAATTGAAATTTCATTTTAAATGCCATTAAAACTAATTTTTAATCGAAGACTTTTAAAAAGTGCACATCTCTAACTCTGCAGCATATAAAGTTGCCACCTAGTGTAACTCGGAGTCTGTGCAAGGTGTGCAAATATTTAGCAACTAACGTTGCACGGTCACACTGTGTGAGCAGGAAAAACGCAAACGCGTATAAAAGATTTTATATTTTATTTAATTTATTAGTTCTTAGCGATAAATATTCAAAATACCGTTGTAGTCTCGGACTCCAAACACATTTCAAAAATGGGCAGCGCACTCGAAAACTATGTGAATCAGGTGCGCACACTAAGTGCTGCAGGTAAGTTCGAACTTGAACGCCGGTCCCTTGGAAGTCTTTATTCGTAGTGCAATTAAACATTCGACTGCAATTGTTGTTTATTGCCTGCAGGCAGCTATCGAGAGCTTGCCGATGAGTTGCCGGAATCGCTGTCGCTGCTAGTGCGCAATTGGAGCATACTGGACAATGTGCTCGAAACGCTGGACATGCAGCAGCACACACTGGGCGTGCTCTACGTTTTGCTTGGCAAGCTGCATAGTGTCGCCTCTGCTAATCCGGAGCCGGCTCAAATCATACAATTGATGCGCGATTTTGTGCAACGCAGCAATGCTGAGCAGCTGCGCTTTGCCGTATGTCCATGTGAGTTATAACTAGCTATATATTTCAAGCGTTTATCTAATTTGCCAAATTCAATTGATATAGTTTATGAGACGTGCCACTTGTTTACGGACTTTCTGGTGCAGAAGAACCTGAGTATTTTGGGCATTAAGGTACTGTCGCGCGCCATCGAGCAAATTAGACAAATGGATACACAACTGACGCCCATACACGCCGATCTCTGCCAGCTCAGCCTCAAGGCAAAACACTTTAATGTGGTGCTACCGTTTTTGAATGCGGACATCACAGACATCTCCACCGTGGCCGCCGAATGCAAAAATCAACAACAACAGCAGCCACAGCATACGCTGGTGAGTTGCCTTAACTAATTAAACCAAAGAAAATAGCTGCAACTGATTCAATTTTGTTTAGGATGCCAACAACGATGCAAAGTACTTCTTGCTATACTATTACTACGGCGGCATGATCTATACGGCGGTTAAGAACTACGAGCGTGCTCTGTACTTCTTTGAGGTGTGCATCACCACTCCAGCTATGGCCATGTCTCACATCATGCTGGAGGCATACAAAAAGTTTCTCATGGTTTCACTCATTGTCGAGGGCAAAGTAATATCATGGTCAATCTCAGTTGTGATTTTCTCATTCATAACTAAATCTTTGTAGATTGCGTATATACCAAAGAACGCACAAGTTATTGGGCGGTTCATGAAGCCGCTGGCAAATCATTACCATGACCTGGTCAATGTGTATGACAACTCGTCGAGCGAGGAGCTGCGCATCCTTATACTCAAATACAGTGAAGCATTTACGCGTGATAACAACATGGGACTGGCCAAACAGGTGGCCACATCGCTCTACAAGCGCAACATCCAACGGTTGACGAAAACCTTTCTCACACTCTCCCTCAGCGATGTCGCCAGTCGTGTGCAGCTGCCCAGTGCCGCTGAAGCGGAACGCTATATTCTCAACATGGTATGACAGTGTTGTTGCATGCTAATTGCGACAAGTGTTAATATGGTTTGGTTTGGTTTTCTCACAACAGATCAAATCGGGTGAGATCTTTGCTAGCATCAATCAAAAGGACGGCATGGTGCTGTTCAAAGACGATCCAGAGCAATACAACTTGCCGGACATGTTCCTCAATGTCCAAACGAACATAACACATGTGCTCGATTTGGTTAAACAGATCAACAAAATGGAGGAGGAGATCATATTGAATCCCATGGTAAAGGGCTCTATAATCTATGCCTAATAAATTGTTTAATGTGCGTTTTTTCGCAGTATGTGAAAAAGGCGCTGGGGAGCCAGGACGATGATTTGGCGTCACAGCATCCCAAGACTTATTCGGGGTAAGAAACAACCTCAAGCACATAAATCAAGATATCTAGCAACAATTTCAAATTGTCAATTGACAGTGATCCGACGGATTGATGCGCCCACTCCGCACTCATCATGATGCTACATGGGCGCCACAAACAGGCACACAACTCAAATGCTCCGGCAACGGGAAGAACAGCAGCAGAAAGAAGAAGTACTACAACACAACTGAAAAGAAGAACAACAAACAAGATCGCGCCTAATTGCAAATTTATAGATGAACATGCTATTTTAAATAAACCTATGTATAAATCAATGAATCATTCGACCGGCTTAGCGATGTCCCTCTAATCAATGCGAGCAATTATTGATTGCTTGCTACATTCCGACCACACATGCACGTAAACGCACAACGATAGCGGCAAAGATAACAAGTTCAATTATGATAAAGCGGCATTAACTCGATCAGGCGACATTTGTGGCCCAGACCAATGGACTTGTTGGTTGACTAGTAGGTTCGCTTTGCACTTGAAAATGAGCGCAGCGCAATAATTAAGGTACTTATAACAATTTCCAGTTGCTTCGTTGTATAAATACATATATTTTGGTTTTATTATGATTGTTGATGACAATATCAATGACGGGCGGGGATGACGACGCTAATACTTTGTCCAACCCTAAGTGATATGGCTAATTAAAGAGTTGACTAGGCCAAACAGACCAGGCTAAAAGCCGCCCACCGAAAGTAGTGACTACAACAGCGTGATGCTTCCATTTGTCTGTTGTATAATAGACATACATACGTATAATTGTTAATATAATAATGTAGTTGATAAGTACTAGTTTTTAGTCGTAGTTAGTCTAATTCTAATTGCTAATGTGTGGCTATGTACAATGTTTTTGTTGTTGCTGTTCTGGAACCAAAACGTAACGCAATGCGGTCACCCCTCTGATGTGAGATTCCAATTGTCGCCGAGCAGCTGCCGTCTTCTATTCGCCTATTCGTTGTTTAACCGGTTTTCATGGCATCTACTTCCAACATTGTTGTTGCTGTCTTCAACGGGCTGCTCACTGACACGCCTACGCGCGCTCCGATAACAGCTCCATCGTCGGACATGCCGCGATATAGCTTGTGGACCACATTGAAGATGATAAAGCAAACGATGAGCACCAGCAGCGACATGAATACATAGGCCAGCACCAACGGTGTATCCGAGATGGGATCCAACATGATTTCGAATTGTTAAACTTTTTTGTTTCTTGCCGACTGTGTGTGTATATAGAAGTCTATACACGATTTGTAATAATAACAAGAGAGCGAAAGAGAGAGACTTTTATTTCGGAGACTGTCACTGAGAGCAAGTGCGAGAATTTTGGAACTGAGGAAGTTGTTCGTTGTTCTGTTGTACTGTTGCTCGAAAGACAAAAGTCAAAGAATGAGTGCGACGAACTGAAGCGCCGCGTTAATTAAAATGTGTCGTATATATAAATTTACTCGTCGTCGTCGTCGTCGTTTATATCCGTTTGTACTATGCTTTGTTGTTGCAGCGAGCGCGCGACGAGTTGCCGTACCGTATGCATTGACACCTGTGTGTTAACTGAGGCCAGCCAGCTACTAGACAGCACAAGCAGCCAGCCAGTAGGCAGACAAAATTCAGTCGGCTAACGAGCTAGCGCGTATAGAACGCTGCTAGCTGCCGTTACGTATACGCAATGTTGTGCGACACACGTTCTGGCATCTCTGATAAGCTGGGCTAGTTGAAAAGCACATTGGACTGAAGCTGAGACTTTTGGTCTGTAGCTGTACTTTTAGCATTATTACGTTAGCCAGGGTCAGGTCGAAGTTTCTATATACAATATATACATGTACTATATACATAAGTATTTGTACACATACATATATAACATTCAGGCCTGTCGTGACAGCTTTTCACTTGAAACAAGCAAACAAAATAAATTGTGCCATATCTCGAGTGTGCACCGACTAGCACACACCCTGTAGACCATTTAACGTATATCATGTTTTTTGTCGATCAGCTCTTTTTATAGTCTTAAGCGTCTAGTTTATGCAGATGTTTCTTGTATTTATTTATTTTAAATTATACCCTGAAACTACCTTTAACTCACAGTTATTGCCAGGAACTTTACAAAATTTGAGCTGTTTACCGATTTTACTTAAATTGAAAACTAACTTCTGATTGAAAATCGTATATTTTTATGGGATGTTCATATAACTTCCATTTTCTGCTTGTAACTAGTTCTGGTTTTGTTGTCGCTAAATCGCATGATAGATCGACTGCCACAGACCCTGTAATGCGACTAAATTACATATATTTGTGTATTTTTAGCATGTAAGCAGTTTTTATTTTTAATTTCGATAAAGCAGCAGCACTGGTCAACTAAAAAATACCACACAATCCATATAATATTCCTGAATATCAAAAGAGCATCTAATTTCTAACCACGAATTTAGACAAATTCAATAATGAGATCGCTTTATTTTTACAGCTACAGGGTATACTTATTAATTTCTGTGTTTTCCGCCTCTAATTGGTTATTTATAAACAGCCAGTCATTGGGAGAGGACTTTAAATTAAAGTAAAGCTACATGGCAAAGTTGTCCCATTGCAGCGTTATGTAATTTCAGATTAGGCAGCGTTTTTATATTAGAACAATGAAATGATATGGCAATTAGTCTCAGTTCTTTGCCACATAAGCTGAAGTCAGAAGAACACTGCAGAAATTGCAGAAGTTGAGCGGACTCGCTTTTCCTTTTGATTGTGTAGAGGGTATTAAATATTATGAATGCCAAACACATTTACGTATCCAGCCAATCATTGTCTTTCATTTAGATTTTTGCTTTATTAATTGAAATGAATAAATAGAGAGATACACACACGAGCGGCTGCCGCATGCGTTGACAATTAAATTGGAATAGCGTCAGGCTATTTGTGACTTGTAAAGATCTCCCTCTGCCAATTGCATGTGGGGGGCCCCATTGGCGGCGCTATCGCCGCCATTATCATCATCATCATCATGATCGTTGTGATTTGGCAATCGTTAAAGTGCGTCGCTATCTAAAAAAGAGCAACTCGACTGATAAAGCTCGCTTCGTTTCGTATTATATTTTGTTTATGGGCCCGCCATCAAGATAAACCAAACGCGTAATGAAATAAAGAAGAGGTGCTTGTCTGTTTTTTGCAGGTGCGGCGCCAGCTGGCTGCTCTCCGGAGTGCACAAGTCCCAAGACGACCCAGTGCGAGTTCGGGTCGCAAAAGGCCTTGTAGCAGTTGGAAGCGCTCGCGTGTCGCGAGCATAGTTCGCTCATATGCATAACCTGAACGAACTGGAAACAAGTTCTACAAACAACAAAGTTCTCAATTAAATATGCAAGCAAACCGCACCCCTGCCCACCCAACACCCAACACCACACACTCCCCTCCACTCTCTCTAGCCGGCCCAGCCCGTCTCATGGTCCGCCTCGCTCCATCTCATTCTGCCTGTCGATATCGTGCTGCTTACTCTGGCGGCTCTCCGTGCTGTTCTCCACGCTACGCACCTCGGTGAGCCGCGTTCGTCGAGTCGGCGCTCGGCACGCCGTCGTATTGTCTACGCCCTTGTTCTCCATCACATCCTTGATGACATCGTCGAGCACCAGACGCATGTTCTTCCGCTCGCTGCAGCGCAAGAGCAGCTTGAGCCGCGGCATCTTCGACAGCTGATCATAGTAGCGCAGTATGCGCAACGCATCGACATCGCGATCCGCGGTCGCAGCACATGTCTTCACATTCTCCTGGCAGTTGCACATGAAGCTGACCGCACGCTCCTGCGGCTGTGGCAATATGTCCAGGCCTACGCTGATCAAGTAACATGGTTCCAGCGTCAGTGTAATGCGCACTGGACGAAGGTTTCTAAGTTGCAGCACAAAAGAAAGGCGACTCTAGTTACACTTACCCACCGTTGTCGTTGTGTAGATCGTCGAGCGATTCTGTATCCAAAGGGAGCGAGAGCTGGTGGTTAAACTCATGTGATCGGCCCGCGTTGATTCGCGCACATTGATCGTGGTGCGCGACTTCAAGGCGATCGTGGAGCGGGATTGGCTGGTGATCGTGGAGCGGGATGGAGGCGCCGCCGGTAGCGGCAGATTGTCATATATGGAGATGTAGATCTTGTGGCTGACATAGGCAACGATGAAGAACAGTATGATCAGGATGAGCAGAAACACAATGTATGTGAAGAGTGTGGGCAACCAAATGATGGCGTCCAGCAACATTAGAACAGAAAAGGCTGCTGGGGTTTGTTCGATGTGGAAATATTGAAACTGTAAATGTCAAAAGTCTTAGAATGCTACTATGTACAGCTATTGACAACTAATCTGGACGACGTTCTTTGGCACGCATTTCGGCATTTTCACACTTTTGAGCCTTTTTCTGTAGGCTAAACAAAACACAAACTTTTGACAGTTAATTTTGAATTTTTCAAATGAACTTTTTAACTTGTTCAAATTCATAAGTTTTTCATTTCTTATCTCAAAAACCATAGTAATCACAGCTCAAAGAATTAATGCTGAAATTCATGCCAAAATTAAGTACGAAGAGATGTGCATATAGTCTGTAGATTTTCACTCCATCCCAAGCGATCTGGGGCTATCGTTTTGTTTTGCAACATCTATGTAAATGTATTTATTACTGGTATTTGTTTCTTGCTCGTTTTTTGTTAGCTTTTCTTTGTTGTTTTGTTTTTTTATAGTACATACGATTTTACATTGATAATATTATTTATTTTAAATTGTATTCTCTCTTCGCAAATTTTCTCCACTTCCACTTATCCTTTCTCTCATTCGTCGTCACACACGTGTTGGGGCTAATTTTTTTCGCCTTGGCTTAATGTACACAATTTCATATCATTTAGCTTTTGTCGCTATGCACGCTCGCACTTTCTTCTTTCTTTCTATCGCTTTTACAGTCTAACCCGCCGGCGGGTGCACTCAACGCTCTGTGGCGTGGGGGCGTGGCTTGCACACCTCAAAAAAAAAAACAAATCGAATTCCTAGGCTTGCATGTCTGTGCGTGTCGCAGTATAACACTTTCGCACATGCACAATTGTCAGGCATTAGTTTGCATTCTTATTTTGTTTTCTTTTTTGTTTTTGTTGTATTATTTTACAATTTGTTGTGAGGGTTTTTTGTGTGTGTGTTGTATTCTTTTTTGTTGGCAGTTGTTAGAAAAATGCCAGTTTGGTTATGCGGCGTATATGTAGTAGTATAACAGAGTATAACAGTTAAATAAATCATTTTAAAGGGAGGGCAGGCATATAACAACTTTTGCAATCTGCCAAGGTAAGCACAAATTGTTATTAACAAATGCAAAACAAACGCAAACGGGAAAAAATACATAAATATTACAATTAAACAAATTGTACACATTTTGATTTCCACTCTCAATTTGTTTATATTTGTTTTGTTGTTGATTTCATCTGCGAACTTTCTGTTTGCTTGTTTTTAAAAATAATTTAACTAAATATTAAACAATATTGTTGCAGTTTTTGTTGTTGCCCATTTTCTCTTTCTTACTCTGTCTCTCTCTCTATCTTTCTGACTCGCTAACTCTCTTCGTCTTCTCTCTCATCCTTTTGCTTCAACACAAACAAATTATACAAACTATAAATATATTGAACTTGCATTTCATTCTCATGTATAACAGTAAACTCAGCATGCTCTCTTGTGTCTTTGTGTGTGTGTGTGTGTTATAGCTAACTTTACATTCATATGTGTTCATTAATATTTAGGTTTTTGTTGTTGCTTGAGGTTGTTGTAAAAAACATTCAGATCTCCAATGAATATTTAAATGAGATGTTTTAATTAATTGTTATACATACTATTTTTGTTTTTTACTCTTTTTTTTTGTTTGTTTTGTATTTTGCTTTTGGCAGCATGTTCCGATTGGAAAAGAAAGAAAGTATTCAAAAGTCTTATACTGTTTCGTTTCAAATTGAAAGTGCTGCTGCTGCTGCTGCCGTTATGTGTGGAACATGCCGCAACTCTTACACAAAGAAACACACACATTACACAAATACATATGTAACTTCAGCACAACATACAGAATTCATATACGTAATTAACATATTGGTATTGGTATTGGTATTGGTAATACGCCCCATTCACTCCCATCCTAATCCTGTCCTCTTCTTCTGCTTCTTCTTGCAGCCCCCTGCTTGCCCATTGAGCTCAACTCAATCTGCCATTGGGGCTTCTTCTTCAGTTTCTTCTTTACACTTCAACTTAGTTTTAGTTTTATGTTCTTATTTCTTCTTCCTTTTTGATGCTGCTGAGCGTTTTGTTGTTGTTGTTCTTATTGTTGTTGTTGGTAGTGGTGACATGCGAGCTGCGTTGTTGATGTTGCTGTTGATGTGGTGTGCTTGTTGTGGCGGCTTAGACGGACAATGAAACGAAACTGTTATACTGCGTGATGTTGCGCTTCAGGATGTCCGCACAGGGACCCAAAACGCGCTCAAATCTATGCAAGAAACGACAGCCAATTAATCAAGTTGTCTGTGAATGAAGCATTTAGACACTCCTACCTCGCTCTGTCCAGCTTGACACACTTGAGCGGACCACGGGCCACCACAGTGGCTGCGCGTGGTCGGTCCAGCAGCAGTGCAATCTCGCCAAAGTAATCGCTGGAGCCTAGGCGTCCCACCTCAGCGGGCTCCTCACCCTGCTGATAGTAACAACGACAACATATCAAATCTGCAGTCCTCGCAACTGCACGATTAATCTCTAAGCCAAACTCACCTCCGAGCGCTGCTGCAACACAACGGCACAGCCCTCAAGTATGATGTAGAAGTCGTCGCCGGCGGCGCCCTGCTTCACAATGGTCTCGCCATCCTCGAAGGCGCACGTCTCCAGCGAATCGGCGACGGTGAGGCGTTCCCATTTGTCCAGACTCTCCAGTATGGAGACGCGTGACAGGAACTCCTCGTACATCTTGCGCTTGCGTATGGTTGAGCCCATCAGAATGCGTCTGTAGGAGTCGCGATCGATGCCCCACAGCTTCACATCGCTCTTGGCGCGCACGGTGGCGGCGCGAGGCGTGCCGTAGATGAGAGCCAGCTCACCGAAGCTGCCGCCCTCGCTGATCGTAGTCACCAGCTCAGAGTTGACGAAAACCTGCAAAGCGTGTGGAGACCGGAGTATAGAATATATTCAGACATCTATTGCGATTTGGCTGTACTCACGTCCACCTCGCCCACATCGATGACATAGAAGTTGTCGCCTTCGTCACCCTGCTGTATGATATTCTCGCCAGCCGTGTGGTTAACGGGGAACATGGCATCAAATATATCGGAGCGTTCGCTCTCGTCCAAGTGAGCAAAGAGCACATTTTTGGCTATGGCCTTGGACAGGGCGTTCATTGTCTTGTAATCCTTGGGTACGACTTTCTTAACATAGTTGGCGGCGTCCTCTTCGGTGACCGGCTCGGCGGAGATGCCGCCGCGCCTACGCACGGGTGGTGCAGCTGTTTGTGGCATTGGACTGAGATCCTCGCAATCGTCTGGGCTGATTACCTGTTTGCTGGCATCCAGTTTCACTTGTTCCTGCAACAATGACAAAATTTCGATGACTATAACTGTATAGCTTTTGCGTGTAAGCGTATAACAATTTAATACGTTGTATAACTGTTTTTTAAATTTAAGTAAAAATAGCACGCATTTCGCAATATCATTCTGTCCTCAGCAAACAACTGCTCCCGTTTAGCTACTTCAGTCAACTGCATTCTGTGGCACAACAACAGCCAAGCAAGCCCACAATATGCGTTTTTTTGACGCCCAATATGCGTTTAAAATGTAACAGAAGCTTTTCGCTAACAACCCACGCAGCACTGGAGGCGGCATTCACTCTGCACTCCCACCTGCTGCTGCTACTGTTGCTACTGCAGCAGCCACTGTAACTCCAGGCAGCCAATGTGCGTCATTCCATGAATTCGAACTTGGTGTACATATGTCAAAAGTCAACTACCCCCCACAGTTACTACAGCTTCTTCCCATTGAGACTGCCGCCCGTTTATCTATTTTTGGGAGCTTAAAGTTTATGGTGGCGACAAAATAGAAAACACAAAAACGATTATGTTCACGCCCATTTCGGAATCTGTTTGGGTTGAAGCGTGGCGCCCCACACAGTAAAACAAAGCAATGCAAATGCATGGCTCAGCATTTGCAATGCTGATAAAAAATAATGGTTTTGCTTTCGCATACGCTGGACTTAATCACATCTGACTGCTGTTGTGACGTCAATGTGGCCAGTCTGCCACAACTAGCCCCACAATTGGATGCCCAGCAGATTAAGTTGCATTTCATTGTCACTCAAAAGTGCCATAAGCTGGACGTGCTGTCCGAAGAGAATTGCAGCTGCTTAAAATGGCATGATGCGATTGTGTAACAATCGAATGGTTCAACCGAATGCATTTCAAGGGGATAAAGTCAAAGTTTTGTTGTTGCGCATTATGCAGTAGCGTATAACAGTTAAAGATTGTAAGTTTAGCGTAAAACAGTTAGGTATTGAAGCTTTTGTTGCCCAGCACTCTGTATAATAGTGTATAACAGTTGATGATTCAAAATCTTGCCATAAAAAAACCTATTAGAGATCTTTCAAATCTAATTAGTAATATATATTAGTGCTTCGAACAGTTTAAGGGTTGTTTAGAACAGTTTAGCTTCGATTTATGACAGTTGTAGCAGTCGTATAATGAAATTGCAATTGATAATAACAAGTTGTCATTCGACCAATTTCGACCGTGTGATTAATAGAACAGTGCTTAACTGGTCTGTCAACAAGTTCGCGGCGTAATTACAGTACTCCTCACGTTTAAGGCTAGTTGAGGTGATTACAAATCAAGTAATGAACCGAAGAGCCCACAAAAATTCAGCTTATCAGTATCGTAAAGCAAGTTTTCTTTTTAGCTACAGCCAATCGTCTAGCTCATAAACACAGCCCCAAGCAGCGCCCGCCCCAAAAGTCATTTGTCTGCCAATAAACAACAAACAGCGAGCGGCAACAAAAATTCAAAATGGGCAAAATGCATAAACTTTTATGGAGGCAAACAAAACCGTTTTGTGGAAGCGCATAAAATATACGTTGGGTGCAAAATTGCAAAGTGTAAACAAAGCGCACAAAAATAAAAAAAAAAAACCAATTAGAAATTGAGCAAAAAAGAGAAACGCAAAAATAGGAAATAATAAAAGTAAGAATACAACAAAAAAACAAATATCGAATAAATCAAGCAACAAATTGACAGATGATCATGGAATGGCGCTGATAAGAATTGACTTTGGGCTTGATCAGGATTCAACTGAGTCTTGGGCCAGTTGCCAGTTCTCAGTTGTCGAGGTGGGGAATGGCGCCGGCCTACGCCCACATAAACCGCCAAATAAATCAATCAACACATCGCAAAGCGATGCGATGCGCTGCGACGACGCTGTCATGTGCATACAAATGCCACAAAATGTAGCACATTATCAACAACCGTAAAAGGCTGCACCCAACCAGCCAACCACAAAAAAGCTGACAAGTCAAAGCCGCCTGTTGACTTTCTGTCGGGTTGCGACCCGTTGGCAAATGCAAACTTCGCCTCAAGCATCGCCCAGCGGCAACTGGGGCGGGGGGAGCCGGCGCATGTTGTCGTCCATGCGGTGACGGCATGACCATGACCTTTTATGCAGAAGCAGAGGCAGCAGCAAGAGCAAAAGCGACAGCAGAAGCGGAGTCGGCGCCCAGTCAACTAGCCAGCAGGCTCATGGCCATGGCCCTGACTGGCTCCCCACTTCTATTTCCTCTCTCCCTCTCTCTCGCGCTGTAGCTATTTACATCTCGCTCTTTCTCTCGCCGTCGCTGCGAATTTCATTTGTAAATGCGCGATTTTTTTTCTATTTTTTTTTCAGCATTTAGCGACGTTCCCTACGACATATTAAACGGAAATCGATTTCGCATTGTAAATTGAGTTACTGACGCAAACTACATTTGCAACTGTGCGTTGTTGGTGTAGTTGTGTGTGTGTGTGTGTCTGTGTATAGGTGATGGTGTGGGTGTGGGTGGGTATGACTGGGTGTGTGTGTAATCTTGACAAACGTCTGACACTGAGACGCTTATCAAAAATGTAATGTCATAATGAAAACATAAACGAGCTCAGCTGATTAGATGACTTGGCATGTAGATTGACAACGACAACGACAACGACAACGACAACAACAACGATAACGCAACGGAACGCTTCACATTTTATCGACATGCAACGCCAATACATGGCTGCACTAGCTGCAACTTGCAGCTATATTTGCAGATAACAGCCGACAACAAACATCAATTAAAAGTGACCCCAACTAGGGTGTATCTAAGATAGCTTCTAAGGTCAGCTGCAACTTCATTTGCCGCTCGATCGATAACCAAATTAGATATATCGATAATTTACTATCAGTTAAAAGCATCGATAGTAATTCCCACAGTGTACAAGCATGTACTTGAGAATAGTATTGATTATCATTAATGGATGAGTTTCATAATCGAATTGTGTCACTGTTCTGCAAAATTGATTATTTTGTACAAATCAGAAAATAAATGTTGCTCGTAAAGTCTCATAAAGTCTATAACAATAATATTGCGAACGCAAATATGTTCGTTCGCCAAATAAGACTCTGAAATCCGTAACTTTATTTTCCAAGATCAAAGCAAGCACAACAAACGGCAATTACATCTATAATATTTTGTTGTATTCACACTCTTTAAATTTAACAAGTGCGAAAGCAATTAAAATTAGGCATGAAGACACGACAAATTAAATTTGTAATAAAGAATTTTCCGCATCAATTCACATTTTCGCACTCGCTGCGAACTACGTTTTGTGAACTGCTAACAGCTGGCGAACAAATTACGTTGAGGACTTGCATGACTTATGGACTTGTGAGAAGCACGTTCGTTTCGCGCAGTGTAGAATAAGTCAATGCCAATGTGCCATAAAAGAGCTGGTTTTATGAGGCGATAACAGCAACAACAACAAGTGCGTGACTATTCAACTATATAGAGCTTTGTACATAAAGAGTTGTTTTTCATCACTCTATTGTAGCATCTCTCAACATTCGGCTTCTTCAGCTCGCCGCACGATAAGACACGCAATGAAAAGTGCAATGCGTGATCGAGTGTGTGAATGCGAATGCGAATGCATGCGAATGGGTGAACTGCATGTGGATGCGTATTCCATAATAATAATAAGAACAAATTACAAAACTAAAAGCAGAACTCAGATTATGCATAATAGTCGGCTAGTCAGTCGCGAGACGACGACGACAACGAGGACGCTCAGTGCAAACCTTTGACATATTTGCGCTTTTGCTTTCAACTCTCGCTCGCTTTGTGTGTGTGTGTCTGACTGGGTTTACTTCTGTGAGTGTGACGTGGTGGTGCTGTGTGTGTATGTGTGCCTGTAATTGCAACAAATGCTGTTTATGGACACAGAGCGACAACAATTACAATAACAACAATCACGACGCGACGCGACAACGTGAGAAGCAAACAAACAACTAACAAAACTACTAAATTTACACTTCGTTTTCGTTTTTTTTTTTTTGTTTTTCCACTAATGGGTACTTATTTTAGTAATTTCCACAAATTTTTTAAGACTAGGCACAACAAACTGCAAAGCTACTCGCGGCACATAAGAAAATGCTCACAAATATTACGTATACGTAACGCACCACAACAACAACAACAGCAACAACAACAGAGAGCAATGACAAATCCAATGTCAAAGATTTATAAAAATAAATATTCTCAAAAAAATGGAAAATAGATAGATTTTTTCAAAAAAAAAATTGTACATTTTCAAAAGAAAAACAAAAAAAATGGTAAAGATTGAGAAAGCAAAGGACGAAAATGAAGTCCGAGAAATGAGTTGAAACCTTTCGGGATATTTGTGCAATAAATCATAAACATATGCAATCGAGATTCTATGATGCGGGTGACTTTTTTAGCTATTAAAAGAATTTTAATTGGCGCAAAATGCGAAGGAAATTATATAAAAATATACACTCGCTCTACTATATAACATATATGAATAAGTATATATAATATGAGGATTGATGCTCATAAGTATTATATATGTATATACACTTTAAATTTTCTATATTTGCTTAACGCGTGCGTCACACACACAATTTTATTATGGTTGTTCGCCGTATTGTTGTTGTTGCTGTGGATTATTAATTAATTTGATTTTTTTGTAAGTTCGTTTTTTGCTGTGCCATTTCTAATTATCTAATTAATCCAATTGCAGGAACTTTGCTACACGCTGCATATGAATATCACAACCACTCACACACATTTCATATATATGTATGTATATGTATATATATATGTATATATATATATATATATAGTTATGGATGTGTGTGTGTGTGTGTGGGTATTGTGCATGTCAGTGTGTGTGTGTGTGTACCCGCTATTTAGTCCCGCTATTCACGTTGCCCTCGTGCAACTTGTCGACGAGTGGCTTTTTTTCTTGCGAATTATTCGTGTTATTTACAAATCGGAGGCGCGACACAAACTGAAAACTCAACTGAAAAAAAACACAACTAAAAACTGAATTCGAATTCGCTTTCAGTCAGCGTCGCTGTGGCCGTCGCTGTCGGCGTCAACGTCAACGTTAACGCAAACGTCAGCGTAGGCTTCATCTCTGCTACGCTCCCTTCCGGATCCCCCCTTTGACGCACAGCACATCTATGTGTGTGTGTGGTTGTTCCTCGTTCTCTCATCTCTTTCCCTCTCTCTCTCTCTTTCTCTCTCTCTCTCTCTCTCTTTTGATGTGTGTGCACCGTTAAGTACCGCATGCTATATGTGCTTGGGATAGACCACATGCTCCTCAGCTCGTGTGGTTTGCGCTTGAGGTAGCCAAGACCTGGACACGGCAACGACTTAGTGCGGGGGCGCCAACTGCGTCAAGCAGCCAATGCACCGCCACAAATAGAGGGTTGAAATAAAAGTAACAGCCAACTGCAGCAGCATATATCAAATCGATTTCCATCCCCTCCCTTCAAGTTATTACCTCAAACACATCTTTCTTGCATATGTAATTCCCTTTGACATTTTAATAGGTTTTCTTCGCTTCATGTATTTACTTTATATTAACACATTCAATAAGCACCAAAAACAAATCACAGGTGACTCTAATTGTTATTTACTAATTAAATAATATTCAAAAGAAAAAGTCAAATCTGAACAGCATCAACTATCTGAGATCAACTGAGATCTATAATCAGACTATTAACGTTCAACGAGACTCTCTGTCTATTCAAAGAGAATTTACTTATGTAGAAGGCCGTAGACGCCTTCTTTAATCGTTTGCAGTGTGCGCAGTGTATAACAATAATGGCTTGACAACAATTTAAAAAACATGAATCAAAGCAATTGAATTAATTGTCATAATTTGCGAAGCAGCATTACAATTTCGCGAAGTGTAGCCATAGAAATTTGCCCAGCGAAATCTAAAAACAACACAACACAACAAAAATACACATGCTGAACAACTAAAATGAGCGAAACATTAATAAAGCAATACAAACAACAACAACAACAACAACAGCGAGAAATGATGGCCACAAGTGTATCCCCCACGGGGCGGAGAGAGAGAGAGATGAGAGACGTAAAGAGAGAAGGAGAGGGTCGCAGAATAGTAGGCATAGTTTTGGCTTTGGCTTTAGCCACTTGTCAGTTGCGTTGTTTGCAAATGGCAAAAAGGTAAAACAAATCAATTATTGAGGTTGAGGCAGAGGGAAGGGTTAGGCCAAGGGGCAAGAATGGTGGGCGATTTATTTGACTAAGTTCAACCTACACAAGAATAGCAATAACAACAATCATAATGTTGCGACTGTGTGGAATTTATAATTTCGTGTGGCCATAAAAAAGTTTGTTTGCTTAACTTTTGTACACACACTCACACACACTGTCTATAGCTATTATACTAATAATTATGATACCCATTTTGTGATTTCTTCGTGCCCCACGTGACGTATGCGCAATGTAAAAATATGCGAGAATAAGACTCTGACAACATGCCATGCTTATAAGTGCCCATCAAAAGAGTAAAACAGCGAGACTGAGAGAGATAGTGAGATGGTGGCACTAAGAACAAGAGTGGCAAATGAGAATAAGTAACGTGGTGCTCAGGCGGGACAAGAGACTTAGTTCGACTTGGAGACCTTGTCCAGGTTGAGAGGCAATCGTCAGGTGAGGCTGAAGTGCTTAGCCGGGTCAAGACAACACCAGCGAATTACTGAGGCCGAATAAGAGAAGAGGAAAAAGACTGAGAGAGATAGAGAGAAAAAATAAAAATAATATACTTTATAGAATAAGAATAGCTGGATTCTTTTGAGACAAAGACAGCATATAGAAATAGAAGCATTAAATGATAGAGACTGACAGAGAGACTAGTAATAGTACTCTAATGTCATCCAAAGTCCAGGCGTACAATAAACAGAGTAACACTCGAGAAATATAATATATTTACGCTTTTACACTGCAATTTGCTGCCGAGAACTTATTGCAAACATTTTAAAGTCCTCACACTAAGGACCCTATTAAACTGGGTCACAGCCCCAAAAGTTTTACAGCGCGTTGAGTTTCAATATCGAGCTACCTATGCAGTTGGATGGCTGTGGACACAGTGTGAAATGTGAGGAAATGCGTAGTGGGCAGGGGATGAGAAAAGGGTAGATGGGATGACCTAACCCAACTTGCCACAGAGTGTGGAAAGCTTTCTGTTACTGTGCGTGAGTGTGCAGGTGAGTGACAAACTGAGTGTGTGTGTGTGAATGCGTTTTATAATCGAATTAATTAAAAATTTTACACACTGCCTTTGGCAGCAACACTTTGTCGTGCCCCAACCGAAAGAAACGTGAGTTCACTTGTCCCTTTAAAGCCGTCCTCTACACTGCGAGAAAATAATCTGCATGTTTAATAATACTAAAACATTAGGGGAAAATATATATGCATAAATGCTAAAATCTCTAAAATTTCGAGAAAGCTAACTTAGCAAATTTGCTTCAAAGTTTTACCAATAATAATTCATAATTTCAAAAATAGTCTAGAAACTTAGTATGCATAATAATAATAAAAATAATATGCTTACTTTCAGAGAATTTCAGTACAATTAAAAGTTATTTAAATCGTAATTTCTAATCTATGCAGAATAATAAAAAGAATCTGCTTAATTTCTAGCAGTTTCAATAGAATTCCAAGTTATTTTAATAGCATTTTTAAGGCTGCGCAAGTTGAATTCATGTTGTCGCAGTTTTTTTGTCCACAGTATTCGCTAAAAATATGTACATCTCAACCTTCTTTTTGTCACTGTGCCCGCATGCTGCAGTCAGTAACGCCCCTCACCTCCCTTTTGCTGCTGGGGAACTGCCCCATTGCTTTGTTAAGCGAAATTTCCAATTCAGTGATCTTTTTGTTGCCAGCTGCCTGCTCCTCCGACCCTCCCTAATTTTTAGTGGGGCATGTGGGCGGATAACACGCCTACCGCACGCCCCAACCAACCCTTTCCTTACTCTCTCCGTGTGTGTGTTTGTGTGTGTGTGTGACAGCTAAACAAAAGCTTTTGTTGCTGCTCCTTTTAATGTGGCTGTCGCTGGCGTTGCATAAAAAATTATTTGGGCCAAACGTGCCACAGACGCAGCAACAGAAACGTCGTTTACGTCGATGCTCGAATTGCTGTCAACTGGTCAGTAGATGTCCTATCAAAACCTTGCAGTTGTCAACTGCTTAGTGCTCTTTCTCTCTCTCTCTTCCTTTGTAGCTCTTTCTCATTCTCGTGCCGTGCGCACTGACGTCACACATCTGTGGCATGGCTGTTATTTATATCGCACTAAATGCGGCTGCCAGGTTATTAAGGTATCTGAGTAGCATATAATCGAATTAGCCGCACGCAGTTTACTTGTCCTTTTGTACATAATATAATGTTGTTTGTTTCAGCGCGAGTTTTAGTTTCAGCTGTTGCGTCTCATGGGCCTCAGGTTTTCGGACCAGGCTATCTCAACCATATTCATTGCCTAAATAATTCATGAACTACCGTCCACTCATCACCTCTCTCTGGAGCCCTCTCTCGCTCTGCCTTTCTGCCACTTCCTCTCCATTTCCTTGCCATGTCACTGGCCTGTTGTGAACGTCGCTTTTAAGCCGCTTAATGGATGGGCAAACAAAAGGTCGCCACATCCGCTCGATACACGAATATTCCTACAGATTGCCCCATAACCTTCAGCCCTCAGCTCTCTAAATGTACATAAAAGTTTTACATTGATTTTGGTTCTCGATAAAAACAACAACCTGGCCAAAACTCCTACACATTTTTGGCAAACATTAAATGAAAAACGTTTTTTTTATGCAGGCGAAAAAAGACAATAAGAGCAAAATACCAGCGTTGTCAAGAAGAGGAGCGAAGCGCTAAAGAGATACACATAACGCATTTTTAAGCAGGCAGCCTCCAAAATTAGAGAGCAAACTGCGAATTCCCAAGGTACAGTGGAAAGCCGTTGAATAAATTGCCCCTTGAATTACAATTCCCAAGTGGTTGCGTCGTTGCGACTCAAGCAGCTCGACTTATGCCACTAAGCCATATCCTTAATAAAGAATGATATATGAAGATGGGAGAAATCTGAAATTTGTGCTTAAATTAGCTCGAATTGAACAGAAAGTAAAGAAATATTATAATTTCAAATTTGAGAAATATGGTTGTCCAAAAACTTCAATTTAATATTATGGGACGCTGATGATGATATTCTACAATATAAATAACATATTCTTACCTTACAGTCGCTAATTACACCTAAGCAAACAGAAAAAAACAAAAACAAAATATGGCTCCGCATTGGTTGCAATGATTCTTTCCAAATATGTAACTATAATAAAATATTTAAAAAAAGCTTTTCATAATTCCTTTTTTAATGAGCCAACTATCAAAGGTATGTCATCTTCTCTTAAAGGTCACCAAAATCAAACAATCAATATTTGCAAAAGAAAACGCCGTTTTTAATTAGATATTTTTATATGCGGACATAGCTATGATTCTTGCGAAACCCTACTGTACTCCCAACAATCTCAATCTCTGTAACTCCCTCTCCCATTCAGTCCCTCTCACTCTCTTTCTCTCTATATCACACATTCGCGGTGTAGCCCCAGATAGATTTGTGCTTGTAATACACACCATAATTCCTTTGCTGAGGGACTTTGCCTCGGTTTGTAGGTGAGTGTGGCTAGAGTGGTGCCTCGGCAGTGTCAGTAATGCAGCGCGGTCAACGGCAGCAAAAACAACAAAACTACTTTGATGACAATACGATTTGGTCAGTTAGTTAATCAGAGGCCGGCGTAAATAAACAAGTCGCTGACAGCTGTCGCTGTTGTTGCTATTTCGCTCTAGAGTTCGCTCACTAACTCACGCTCGCTTGCTTGGCGCTATTTGTTTAACTGTAACTGTAACGGTAACGACGATGGCAACGCAACGGGCATTAAACGTTCGATTTGATGATGGGAATAATCACAATTGCCAAGCGTGCTATAAACGCAATCAATCAGCGACGTTTAACGAATGGAACGGAACGAAACAGAAAGAAAGGACGGTATCAGCACGCACAGTGGAACACAGTAGTGTTTAATTTGCGAGTAGTGTGGAGTTTTTTGGGAGACTAAGACAGGCAACACACGCAGTTGGCAGCAGCGACGATGGCGAACTGACTAACGGTAAACAGCAGCGACGACAACGACGCCAACGACAGCGACAACGACGACGACGACATGATGACCTTCACCAACACGTACAGCTCAAGGAAAGTGTCCAAAAAAAGAAAACTTTTCGCACACACACAGAGCACAAAACAACAATAACAAGCTGCGACTGCGACGTCGACAGCAGCAGAAGTAGCAATAACAGTAGCATTAGCAGCCGAGAAGTAGCAGTAGCGTCGTCGACTAAAGTAGCACCAGGGAAACAAGAGCAACAACAACAAGCAACGCAAGAGCGCCTGCCAAAAGCTTTGCTGGTCGTGCGAAACAAAAACTCGCAGTTTGATTTCGGTTTTCTACTACGTTGCGTGCCCAATGCCGAGAGTTGAGTTTTCAAGTGCAAAATTGCCATAAACTTGCAAAAAAGCTGCTCGCAGCCTATATCTGTGTGGGTGAGTAGTATAAGTGTTGTGTACATGCGTATGTGTATGCCAAGGCAGGCCTGTAAACACTCACATACACTCAAGCAGAAGCAGTTTGCGCTTTTAGCAGCAGAGGGAGAGAGAGTTAAAGAGCGAGCTAACGCCAAATGTAAACATATAACGAAAGTACGAGCAATGAAACCACATAAGCTATGTTGTGATTTATGTTAAGATTTAACATGACAATGTTAAGTTGTCTAACGAAAGACTGCGCTAATGCAGGGCAGGTGTGACCCATAACTAATATTATCAGTTAATAGCAATATTATTTTATCATTAAAAATAAGCGGAACATATTCCACTTGTGGTTAAAGTGTCAGTTTCAAAATTGATTGTAAACATTTCAAATAACAGCTGCACACAAATCAAAGCTTTCGGTAAAGAGAACATAACAGCGACCGAGACTAGAGAATGGCAATTGCTAGCTCTCTCATGTAAAAGCTTTTAGGCTGACCATAAATCAGGCCACCTTCGCCTTCAATTTCTGCTTGCAATTTCCGAGGTATTGCAGTTGAATTGTGGGCGCAACGATCGGAACGCAATACTTACAATGTCCTCCTCTGGTATAGTGGTACAAGAGGTGCGCACGTGTCTCACTCGATGCATGGCGTCCAGGCTCAGTCGATGCTCGTGGTCATCGCGCAGCATGGCATCGAATACTGCGACGCCACCATCGATGCTGCTCTCACGCAATATTCGACCGCCGCGTCCACTGAACGACCCACTGCCATGATGTGGGTGCTGATGATGGCTGGCGGTTGTATAGCTGACGCCGACCTCGGAGAAGGAGCGAATACGCATGGCGCCATTCTCATCTGTGGTTAATGCGACCGATTTGAAGCGATCGATAACAGCATCCTGAATGCTATTCACACTCAGCTGATTGCCCATGATGGGCAACACAATTCACTAACTAGCTAACTAATTGCTACTTGAACACACACTCGGCAATAAAATAACAAGCAAACAAACACAAAAACAAAACGAGCAAACGAAGAGACGGCAGGAGCCGCTTTGTTGTGACGCTTCTGCTCGGCGAAAGGATGTTTATCAAACTGAAATCGACTCGGACATTCAACAGGCAAAGCAGCAGACCAAACCAACGAACGCAAAAGGGTGAGCAAGAGAGACAGCTAGTCAAAGCATGTGTCTGCGTGTGTGTGTGTCTGTGAGGGGGGGAAGCGCTCGCGTCCACAGGTTGCAAACTGCAGAGCGGCAGAACATTGCTTGCAGCAGCAGAGCAGCCTTTTCCAGGAAGCATTGCAAGCTTTTTTTCGAGCTTACAACGCCCACAAGCTGCAACAACCCGTTGCAATACGCTACACATGTACATATGTGTACATACATGTAAATCAATGCATGTGTCTGTGTTAATTTTTGGAACCATTCAAGCGATGCTGTATCATCATACGCCCCTCGTGCGAGTCTCATCTAAATACATCCCCCATCCTCCCATCACCGTGGTCACTTTTTTGTGTTCTTAAAAATAACCCAATATGGTTTATTGATTTCAACGCAGTCGCGTAGCCTTCACGGGGTTGGACAATGAACCTGCCAAAAATGCTAGACGATAGAGATTATCCCTGAAAACAAAATATCGGATAGGACACAGAATAATAGAATAATTAATAGGAAAATATCTACTCTTCATAAATCACAATTTGAGCCAAACAAACCAACTTCATTTGTGGAATTTGTTGTGGTATAATAATCTACGAGTAATGAATATACGATGTCGAAATACAAGAACTGCAGATGGTTTTTCACAACCTAGTTTGTAATTATTTTCCAGACCAATGAACAGAAATGAAAACCTTCAAACAAAAATTCAAAGATCCATTCACTCACGAAAAACCCGACGTCGATGAAAAGGTCGTGATCTAGACCTAGACCTATCACGATTTTGTCTCCTCCTTGACCTCGAACGAGCACGATTTCGTCGTCTCCTTCGAACATTGGGAGCAAGCATTTCCCTCGGGCTTTCAGTATGTTGCTCCGAACCTCCCGATACCATATCGTATGCCAAACGAGCTCCCAAATATCGTCCTTCAGTGAACAGACGTTTCTCTTCAGGCTCAAGTCTCTTCCAAATAGCTGCAGCCTGGTTTACCAACTGAGTCGGTGACGTGTCGAGCTCACTAGCTAGCCACATTTCACGCAAGAAATTAAAGTGCATACTCTTGGTAAGCATTACGGGCCAGATGCCGCCTTCTACTTCCATGTTTATATTGAAAAAAATAAACCGAATTTCTGACTTTATTTCGAAAACAATTGAAATACTTCTTTGTTGGCTCTATTCTATAAATTGTACCCAGAAATTCAACTGAAAACACGAAATTTTTTTTTAGATACGTGTCAACTTTGTCTTTAATTGTGAGAGTTCATGAGTTAGTTATGGAATACAAACTGTATATAGTTCCAAAAAACAATTTAAATTTTCTACAAACAAAAGACTACTAGACTCTCAAATATAATAAAATAAATATATATAATTAAAATATTAATTTAAGCGATCACTTTAACCATCGACATTTACAAATAATTAAAAAACTCAAGTAAATAAATGTTTTTTTTGGCAAATCACATGTATTAAACGTAAAGGTAAAAAGGAATACTCCTTTTCCCTATTCCCTGTTATCCCTATTATTGTTCGAGAAAAAGGCATGATCTAGAGTTCAGAAGCAAAAGCACGTAAACAATCAACTCTAACAATAATTACGCGAAATTGGTTTACTGTCTTCAGAATCCTATGTGAATTATTTGTTTTTCATTAATGAAAACACAATTAAATAAAAACCATTCAAATTTTCAACTGATAAATTACTAAAAGAAAGTTTTTTTTTGGTCAGCTGATCAGAAGCTAACAAAAAAAAGGGTTCACAAGGGCACTTACCCGTTCGAGTTTCTGAAAATAGTTGCGCAGGAATTGCACTGGATTCTCGGGACGACAGACGCACAGCTGGACGATGCAGTCTTTGAGCACGCGTTGGATGCCATGCGTTTGTATGTAGTGTTCGCATTCCCGCAAGCTCTGCTCCTCCAAAGTCTTGGCCATCATGTACGACATATGTGCACGTCTCGGCTTCGTCTATATGTGTGTGTGTGGGTTTGCGAGTGTGTGCGTGTGTGCACGAGTTGAAGGCTGCGTCGACGTTAACGTCGGCGTTGGAGCAGCAGCAGATTGCCTATGTGAAGACGTTGTTGCAGGTTTTTCTTTCTTTGCGATGCGCGATATACACAACGTTATGCGTGAGTTATCCGACTGTCTGTTTGTGGGAATGGGTGTATGTGTGTGTATGTGGATGTGGATGTGAGTAAATGTGTTGAATCTAGTGAGCTGTGCGATGCACAACAATTGCAACAACTTCTACACACTACAAGAAAATCAAGTAAAATAACTTATTGAACACAGGGCGTCAAGTGCACCACGAGAGCACCACTTGTGTATGTATGTACATATGCATGTATGGGACGTATAGCTTTTTCTTTGCCTTTGCAGCTGCCTTACTTTTGCCTTTGCTTTTGCGTTTTGCTGTTGCTTTTGATTTTTACTGTTGGCTTTTTAGCACTGTTTTCACTTTGTTGTAATCCACACTTGCATTTCTCAGTGCTGCTCAATATGATGCCGTTTATTATTGATTGTCTGTGTGTTTGCTGCAGCTTTCAGAACACTTTGAATTTCTTTGCGTAGTTGCGAAATACTGTTTTTTCTTAAAAACTTAACTAAATTTTTCACGCACGTAAACTTTGCAGTTGTTGTTGTTGTTTCCTGCTGAGTAGTCTTGCAGTGTGACCAAAACGTGTGACAACAAAACATGCTTAATTACATCGCGCAAATATACCAAAGCTGCGTATTTAGTTATCGACAATGATAGTGCAACGCTGAGAATGGGCGATATTTTTTTAAAATTGAACTTGCGGTCACGCTGTTTGCATCGAAGCGGACGTTGAAGTTTTTAAAATAAATGCTTACTTAATTTAACAAATAGCTGCAAAACATTGGCGCTATGTGGATGATGCAAGCAAATAGCAAGTGTTTGGCCAAACAACTAAAGGTAAGCGTGCGGACAGTGGTTAGCATAACCACCCAATTGACTTGTGGGCACCCATCACAAATTGGTTTATTGATTTTTCTCCACGAACTCATACAGCTAAAATGCTGCACACGGATTCATTGCCCACACATCAAGGCATTTACACGCCGCTAAGTCAGGCAATGAGTGATTCCGAATCCGATGAAGAAATCGAGATACACAACGTGACCAAGCACCAACGACAGCAACAACAACTACAACAGCAACTACAGCAGCAGCAGTTGCAATCACAGCAGCAGCAACATCAACAACAGCAACGTAATCGCAGCCGCATTCCACCAAGTACATTGGCCCTAAAGTCGCCACACACACGTGTCACTGCCACACGCATTGTGGGCGGTGCACAGTTGAAGCAACAACAACCACAGCAACCCACAAAATTCAAATCCGACAGTAGTCACAACAGCGCCTACACCAACAACATGCAAAACACATTTCGGTCGGTGATGCTCAGCGAACTGGGCAGCTCGGCGGCAGCCGGCAATGTGGGCGTCGAGTTCTCCAACTTCAATGGCGGCGACTACGATGTACAGGCCGATAACGTGGCCATCTTGGGCAGCAGTCAAGCGGAGCACTTGAAACACCTACCCATGTCAACGAGACGACGCTGCTGTTTCATTGCCTCCTTGATGCTCTGCTTCTTGGCTGTTGTGTGCTTTGTTTGGCTGCTGCCCTGCGGCAATTCCGACGGCACTGGCTCGTGTCCGGCGCCCGTGGATCGTGTGAAAACGCACAATTGGCTAAACAACTACACCAAGATTGAGCTGCGCGGCGGCGTTAATGTGGTGGCCGGCTTGCGTGCATGGGAGAATAATTTGGTGTTTCTCTATCGTGGTGATGTCTTCTTTCCTGAGTTTCGCGCCAGCAATCACAAACGCAATGGCATTATCTCACTGATTGGCAATTCGGGCGCCGTGGCCTGGTACGATGAGACGGTAGATGAGCCGGTGGCCATTGATTGCACCCTGTTGGATGTGGACAGCAATGGCAAGCCCGATTGTCTTGTCATCGACGAATATGGCGAGCTGGGCGTCATTAATTCTGCCAGTGGCCAGTGGCATTGGCGTTTCATGGAGCATTCGGCACGCAAACTAGACGCCTACGATTTCCCACTCATTCTGCCTGACATCGATGGCGATGGCGTGCTGGACATATTGCTCATCTCCAGCATATCGCTGGAGCAGCGCACCAAAACCTTTGTGCAGCAGGAACAGTTGCTGCCGGGCTCAGCGGCCGCTGCACAATTGGAGGCACGCAATGTGCTCCGTTTGCTGTCCGGACGTCGTGGCGTTCCAATTGGCGATGGATTTTGCGTGCACGACTGCGCGCAGCTATCACGACTCCAGCTGAGCAATGCTGCCACAGCGGCGGCCACACTGAGTGTCAGCTACAGCTGCCTACGCAACGAGAGCAACAACGCTACAGAGCAGCAGCGCTCCAAGTCGCTGGCTGAGTTGTATGCCTTGATCACGAACAAATCGATTGTGGGGCAGCGTCTGCTGCCCGCCTCGAAAATTGAACAGCATCGTCGGCATGGACAGCGCAAAGATACGGGTGCCCAGTGCAATGTATATTCGCTGAGCGGACGCGAGTTGAGCATAGAGAATCGCGGCAAGTGTCCCGATTGTAATGTGACCCTGATTCTAACCGAAAATCGCGATGGAAGGCGCATAACTTTGAGAAACTTCACCAACAGCGGCATGTATGGCATGGTACCAGCTCAATGGCACTTTAAGAACACCAAAGCCAAGATGTCGGGCTTTGTGATGAAGTTCTGGAAGTGGCATAACGCAGCGAAGCAGCCGCAACAACAGCAAAAGTCACCGCAGCAACAGCAATCGCACGCGAGCAATAGTGTAGACAAAAGCAACTATACGAATAGCACCAATCAACTGAATGCCATCAAGGAGAAGGACAAGAGCAAGGACAAGTCCTACAGCAAAACATCATCGCAGCAACAGCAAAAGAAGCAGCAGCAGCAACAAGAACAACAGCAGCAGCGACTCAAACGCGATGAGCAGCAACATGAATTTCCTGCACAGCACGAGAAATTCGATGTCTTTGAGCACTTGCTGCCCATCCAAAAGCGCGACACAGTACATGTGCCTGCGAAGAACCAAAGCAAAATCAATGCTGGCCCCGCGCAGCTAATGAAAAACTATAAGATGCAAATGATCACAGAAACCGTAATCCTCGTGCTGTTTATTGGCGCCGACACACGCATCGAGAACACATCGCAGAGCGACATTAGGCAGTTCTGTCGCAGCGATCGCAATGAAATGATTTGTCAGCCGGATCTCATCAATCAGGAGAACTCCATGCTAATTGCCGATCTGGATATGGATGGCTCCCAGGAGCTTGTCTCGTACATGTCCACGTTTGTGCCCGCCGACGATGATCCCGTGAACAATTGGAAACTGGTCAGCTATGTGCGTTTGCTGCGGCTTCAGTCTGAGCTACCCTCCTTCTATGAGCAGGAAAAACGCAACTAGGCGGGCGGAAGAGTTAACCACCTTTGGTAAACAGGAACGTGCATTTAAACACTCACAAACACACACTTTGAATATTGGGGCAAGTAACAGGCAGATAGGTTGAACTCGATCATAACACGTACTTAGTAGTTAAATTGCTAGTTGCATGTATTACAATTAAAACATTTACAATTACGATTGTATATTATAAATAGAACCCTTTTCTAGACTCTCCCAAAAATAAACGGTTTAATAACAAATGCACGATTTTTTGTAATGCTAATAGGATCTAGGAAAACATAACATAGTTTTAAAAAATGTATCAGACATTCAAAAGGTTCAAATATTTAGATTTTCTTTCACTTTTGAGCTATTTTTCTAGGTTGATTAGAAATTACATCATGGTGCTAGCTAATTAGAAATAACTTATTATAATCCTCTGCATTTTCTTCAAACAAAACATTTTTGAATTAACCCAAATAGCTCAAAAAATGAAAAAAAAAAGAAAATAACTAAATTCATACAAAATTATGAATCTTTTTAATTAGTTGTCAATAGCTGTAAGATCCATTGCATAGTAAACAAAAGCAACATGTTCTAAACATTTTTCGAAATGCAAATGCAAAAACAAATTCACATTTCCTTTTTCTTTATTAAAATTTGCCTACCACTGCGCGTGGTAGTGCCTAGGTATTCAGATTGTTCACGTAGCGCTTGCAATTGGCCTGAAACTGTGCCGATGCCCATTGCTCTGCCAAGGTTTTGAACTCTGCATCCAGCGATGGTAACAACGGCGCATACACAGTTTGATTTAGCTTCTTGAGAGCACGATAATGCTGTAAAATGAAAATCCAATTAATCCAAATAAATACAGTAATCAGAAGAGTTGAAAGACTCACCTCGGCTGTGGTGCTGGAAATTAGTTGGGCTGCCTCGAGTGCCTCGTCGTTAACATTGCGCGCCTTGCAGCATTTGTCAATAAAGCTATTACCTGCGGCTGCTGCCACAAGCTCTAATGCCTGCATCTGCTCACCCATCAATAACAGACGATTGCGCTGAAATTAGAGATAATAGATTAGCGAATTTACTTCTTTTGATTTTAAGGCACACTTACCACTTGATTGGAGACCTTGTGATGGATATGCCACAGCGAATAACCCTCGGGCAGCTGGCCCAGCTTAGCATAGCTCATCTGAAAGCTGCAGTCATCGGCGGCTACCACGTAGTCAAACAGCGGCAATTGCATAACGCCCAGATTCATGAGGTTTCCCACAACGCCAGCCACCAGAGGCTTGGGGAATGTTAACAAAGTTCGCAGATAATTTCTAATGCAAAATTATAAATATGTTAAAAAGTCTATTTTAAAGATTATAAAAATATTAAAAGTGAATCAAATTAAATAAAACTGCATCTGATTTTCGCTTAATATAAATGCAATTGTTTTAAAAGAGAGTAACTAATTTTTTTTAGAAATAAAAATATATCAAATTAATTTTAAATTTCTATGTTGAAGTAATTTTAACTTATATTTTTAATTTTCTTATTATTTGGAAATCAAAAATATGATTTATGTATGGTCTTTCAAATGAAGACAAATGATAAACAAAAATAAAAATTGGGAGTACATATCAATTCCAATAAAATATAAAATTTAGAACTCTTACTTCCAGTTCGTTATTTTGAAGCAATGACATGAAATTAAGAATTTATCCAGTCTCTTGATGTAAAACAGAACTGCAAATTCTTACAGATCGGTAGGCAGAAGCTACAGTCTTTAATTTTCATATCCCATTTGAATAGCAAGTAACTTTATCATTTTGTTTCGAACACTTAACTCTATATCTACTCACTTTAAAACCAAGCCCAATTGATTGGCGCCCGATTTGCGCTTATCCAGCGCAGAGACAATAAGCTCCTGGCAGTCGATGCCCTGGCAAAATTGTTGTCCCTGCACCACGCATAACACAACCGTATTGCAATCATTACTCTTGGCTAGCTTATTGAGCATTTCTGTAAGCTTCTGCAGCAACTGCATCTTATAGGTGTAACCCGTCTTCGAGGGCTGCATATTGATGATCAACTGCGACACCTTTTCCAACTTATGCAATGTAACCAGCTCCGTTTTTACTGCCGCCATCTTCGATTCCTTTGGTTGCGGCTGCTGTTTTAAATCATTCGCCAGCGTTTGCGGCGTGCCGCCATCGCTTCTTTGGTTGGTTTTTGTCTCTGGTTTCAAGAACTTAAAGGCTGGATCATTGGCAGGCGATTCGGAAGCATCATCTGATAGATTGGCAACGGCAGCTGGCCGATTGTCCAACGAGAGACGGCTGGCGGATGCATTGCTTGAATAGGAGCTATTAGAACGTCGCCGCATAATCATGGACTCTTCGCTAGCCCGCTGTTTGTACACATAGTCCCAGGAGTCGGAAGGTTGTGGTTTCGTTGTGGCCTTGTTCTTGTTGAAGACAGCATCGATGTCAGCAGCAGCCGGTGTTCCAACACGTTTATATGCTTTGGCTGGACTCTCCTTTTTGGGCGTTGTGGGCAACGTAACCTCGCTGGCTCCACTTACTTTCTGAGTTTGCTGCTACAAAATAAAACATGTTTAAAGCAGCTACTACTGCAACCAATGTTGTGTGTCTTACTCGTCCAGTAATCGTCAGCGAACGCTTGCGCATCAGCGGCTTATTGGGCAACTCGCCGCCGCTGAGTTCGCGCTGTTCACGCTCCACGGCTTGCATCATATTAGCAGCGCCCTCATCACCCATCAAACGATCGATTTCGCTGACCTTTTTCTTTTTGACCTGCACAACAGCTACTGCATTTGGTGTCTGCGATCGACGCTTTGGCGTTGTTGCCGCGACATTCGATTCGTTAAGTTTGGCTGGCGTTGCGGCACGTTTGGCTGCTAACTTATGAGCCTCCTTTGGCGTTGCAGGACGCGTTCTTTTGACAGTTTCCTGGGCATTTGCTCGCGGTGTTGCAGGTCGTTCACTAGCTCCCATGGTTGCTGTGGGACTAGGTGTACTTGCCGCACCTTTGGCTGTGGCATACTGAGCAAGCGATTTCTGTGTTTCCGGCATATCGGGATCCCAAATAATTTTACGTTTAATTACACGCTTGAAACCTGCTGGAAAATTACATTTACCCTTGTTGTATCAGTTGGTATTGCAAGAAGCAGCTTACCTGTAGCATCCGGGTTGCTGTGGTTGGTCTGCTCTGTCGGCGCCTTCAGCTTGTCTAGCATGCTTTGCGTTGGCGACTTTAGCAGAACCTTTACATTACCCACTAACGGTAAAGAGTCATTGCTTGCTTTGGTTTTCCTAACCAGCGGCCGTTTACTGACAACTGAAACATTTGAATTGGAGTTGGAATTCGTATTTGAGTTATTATCGCTGCCGCTGTCATATTCGTTCCAATCGTCATTCAGCGAGCTGATAATGTCCTTTTGCTGCTGCAACTGCTTTGCAGCTGCCTCTTTGCGTCGCGCTGTTTGCGTTTTCAAATCGGCCATTTGTTCCAGGGCCACGGCACGTGCTTGCTCTGGCGATAACTTCGACTTGCCTTTGGCACTACTTCTGTGGCAAGCGGCAGCCCCAGCAGCATTGGCAGCATGCGAGACTGGACTGGCAGCGCTGCCATTGTCGCCATCATCAATTTCCATAATCTCGTACTGACCCTCGCCTTCAATGGTCACACCCACATTGTCCAGCGCGGCGAGCGCCAGTTCAATGGATTTCTGATCGGTTGCTGCTGCACACTGGTCTTGCTCATGATCACTGCCCTTTAACAGCGCTATTAAATCAACATCCTTGAGGGTGGCTGCCCTTTGGCTCTCCCCATCGCTTGCATGATTATCCGGTGTGCAGCGATCGTCCGCAAGCTGATCATCGTTTGTGCCATTGCCATTTTCGGGCGAGCCACTACTTCCGCCACCGCCACCTGCGTCTTTCACCTGCGCCTCTATCTCAGTTGCCAATTGATCCGACTCTGTCTCGTCGTGCTGTATATTATGCATTTTTGCTATCTCCTGCTCCAATGAGCTTAACTCATCCAATTTGTCCAGTTTATCATCACACACATTTACCGCATTGTCGCTTAACATTTTCAACACATCATGTTTAGATTTCGTTGTGCCCGCTTTTTCTGATACTGCTTCATCTTCTGCCGCTACGCTGTTTGTTTCTGCTGTTTTCGGAGACGTTGAGTTCACTGTTTCATTAAATTTATTATCTTCCGCCACTTCAGCCATTTCACTAGATTATTTGGTCCTTTAGCTATGTTTGTAAATTGCACACAAACACTGAAAATTCCAATACAACCCAAATAGTTTTCCTTTTTTATGCACTTGCTGCAGCAGCGGCCATTTTATAGAGATGCGCGTTTAACGATGTTTGAATTTATATTCGATACGCACACGCGCACAATGCGAAGTGAACTGCTGCTTTCGACAAGTTTTTATTTACATCGATAGGTGCCTTTAAAATGCGCTTTATCGATAGTTTGACAGCTCTAATATATCTACCCCCCATGCACCACTCCGATGAATACTTTATGGAAAAAAAAGTCTCATCTGCAGCAGCAGCAGCAGGACAAACGCTGATAAGAGGGGAATTTGTTTATTTTCACAAAAAAGTTTTAAGCAAAAATCGGCTGGCCGTTAGCTCAAAACCAAAAGAGTCGATAAAGCGCGCTGCAAGCAAAACCAACTAGCATTAGTGGCGGTAACAACAAACAACAACAACAACCATCAGCAGCAGCAACAACAAACAGCAACAGCAAAAATTTTGGCACCCAAAGTGGTGGCAGCGACTGTGACGGCGACAGGATGTGGGACTCGTCAATGTTTCTGAGCACATTGACGCCAAAGTTTTACGTTGCGCTCACAGGCACCTCTAGCTTAATCTCGGGTCTCATATTGATATTCGAATGGTGGTATTTTCGCAAATACGGTACATCGTTCATCGGTGAGTTTTCTACTGTTAGCATCCCTGTTTGACTTATACTTATTGCACTACCAATTGGCAGAACAAGTATCGATCAATCACATCAGCCCCTGGATCAATGGCAACGATGCCCAGTCGGATAATGGCAGCAGTAGCAGCGGTTCCTCCAGCAGCAGCAGCAATGGTGGTGGCGGGACAGGTGCGGCCAATGGTGGGGGCAACAATGCAAATGCCAGCAGCAGCAGCGGCACACCCGAATGTAAAGTGTGGCGCAACCCGTTGAACCTGTTTCGCGGCGCCGAATATCAACGCTTCTTTTGGGCCACCAGCAAAGAACCCTTAACATACTACGACATGAATTTGAGCGCCCAGGATCATCAGACGTTCTTCACGTGCGAAGGGGATGCCCGCAAGGAGGAGTACGAAATTATGCAGACGGCGTGGCGTGAACGCAACCCAATGCAGCGCATAAAATCTGCTCACAACGCTTTGGAAATCAATGCAGAATGCGCGCCCGCTTATATACTTCTAGCTGAGGAGGAAGCCATGACTATACTGGAGGCAGAGAAGATACTCAAGACCGCACTGAAAGTCGCAGAACTCAACTATCGCAAATCGCAGGCCACACAGCATCAGGGTGCCATTGCTGATGGCGTCCATCGACGCGACACAAACGTCTTAATTTACATAAAGCGTCGGCTGGCGATGTGCGCTCGTAAGCTAGGCAAATTGAAGGAAGCGGCTAAAATGTTTCGTGATCTCACTAAGGAGATACCGTCGATCATGAGCGTGCTCAACATACACGAGAATCTCATCGAGACGCTGCTCGAGATGCAGGCCTATGCCGATTGCCATGCCATACTGGCCAAATACGATGACATCTCGCTTCCCAAATCGGCGACCATCTGCTATACCGCGGCGTTGCTCAAGGCGCGCGCTGTAGCCGACAAATTCTCACCGGACATTGCCTCGAAACGTGGCTTAAGTCCGGCCGAAATGAGTGCTGTGGAGGCCATACATCGGGCGGTGGAATTCAATCCGCATGTGCCCAAATATTTGCTGGAAACAAAGCCGCTGATTTTACCGCCTGAGCATATATTGAAACGCGGCGATTCCGAGGCCTTGGCCTATGCGTTTTTCCATCTGAAGCATTGGAAGCAAGTGGAGGGCGCCTTGAATTTGCTGCATTGCACCTGGGAGGGCACATTTCGTATGCTGCCGTATCCGTTGGAGCGTGGCCATCTCTTCTATCCATATCCAACGTGCACCGAGTGCGCCGATCGTGAACTGCTGCCGGCCTTCCACGAGGTCTCCGTGTATCCAAAGAAGGAGCTGCCCTTCTTCATACTATTCACAGCGGGATTGTGCTCGTTTACCGCGTTGCTGGCGCTGCTGACGCATCAGTACCCGGAACCGATGGGTCTGCTGGCACAGACGGTACTTACATGGATCCTGTATCCGATTCAGTTGCTCAAGGAGCGTATCGAGGCATTCTGGCCTTGCAATCTGCTCCAGCAATTGTCGCGAGTCTAAAATGTAACAAAAAAATTTGAAAATGCAAATGAGGCGCCAACGCACAATACAACACAACAATACACTGCATGCATGCACACACACAATCACACACACACCCTCAGTCACACAAAAACACAAAAATACACTCGCAGACTTGCAGATAAAGATACAGATGGCAGACACGCATCCACGCAACAGGATATCCGAAACGCATCCAAAGGCAAATAAAAAAACCCAATTTACAAAAAGAACTCGATATGGAAAACAAAAAACCTTTACATACTATATATCTACATACATATATATCATATAATATATAGATATATATATATTCAAATATATATATATATATATATATATATATGTATATATGTATATAATAAATATATATATATATATATACACATATATTTTGGATCTTTGTCTGTGTTTCGTGAACTAATAAATGAAAAGCAAGTATGAACGAATTGTGGTTAACACGCGCACTCATTTCGCGCATTCGTCCTGAACTCTAATATATGCTACAAAGCTGTCCGACCGTTTCCTTCCCCAGTATCGTAAGTTTAAGGTTTACAACTACTATTATTATTAATTTTTATTATTACATGTGTGTTTTGCTTGGCGTATTCATGTATCTTTTGTTTTTAAGTTTTACTTTAGATATTCACATACAAAATACAAAACAAATGATGATTTTAATATTCATTTTAAACAATATTTTGTGTTCAATTATTTGTGCTCTCGTTTCTCTGCTTTAACCTTTATAACTGGCAAATGTTATAGAAGTTCTTGCATACGTCGCACTTGGTCAGCAATTCAGAAAAATTGTTTGGATTTAGTGAATGGAAATAATCATTAACAGCCGTTATAATATCTCCAGTGTAAGTTTGCAGCTGCTCTATCGTTGAATAACGATAGTTATCCATTATTTGAATACCTATCCTATATAGCACCGACTCTGAGGTTATGTAAAACTTTAGCAACGTATTGAGTTCATCCCAAAACATATGCATGAATGTCTCCGTCAAATTGAGTATAAATCGCATCACATCTTCAGGCAGATTGTCAGCCAACGAAAGCAGCACGGTCTCAAAACTTTCGGCATTGATGACGCGCGTGAAAATCGATTCTCCAAACTGGGAGAGTACAATTGCGACACCATTAATCACCAGGCTGCTGTATCTCAAAATGCGTACGCCTTCGGCATAATTGCTTGCGTTGTCCATCGTATCTGCACTTGTTGAATCAGTTACACTAGCGGATCCAGTAAATATTCGACCAGCGCCTTGAAGTGCAGTCTTATTTCCACTGACCGCTCCTGAGCCTTGATAAGTCTCCGGAATGGGATTTGTCACTTTGCTAAGAATATCGGGTCCCTTATTATGCTGTACGCTAGCACGCAACTCCGCTGTATTTGTGACCACTTGACCATTCAGCTCAACACCCTGGCCCTTGGCTGCAAACGAAGGGCGTATGCCACGCTTATTTAAATCCTTGTTGATCTTGTACAGATCATTGAATTGCTGACGCGATGGCATCTCGTTCACATTGCGTATAATGTCCATGTTCGCCTGACGAACGCCTTTAGTACGCATTGTCTCCTTGAACATCTTGTCGAACATGCGCCTATAATTGAACACAGTATAAAAAACATCAGTAAAAGATTAAAAAGGACAACGTAATGATTATTTTAAGTTGCAATGTTGTCCTTTAACACATATATTAAAATAAATTGATTATTGATAGTTTTTATAGTCAATCAGCAAAGTTTGGTCTTGCGCATTGAAACAAAAAGAGTTCGGGGAAAAACAGAAAATTATTAACTGAGATCAATAAATTTAGGGGATATACCATTTAGTTTATGCCTTTTGGCATATGCAATAAAATTTAATCGAATTAAGATTTTGTATGTGCTGAATGAACAGTGTTCTAAGAACTAACGGCGAGATTACTTAAAACTTATTTAGCTAAGCGGAAGTATTATAAAAGTGATATTCTAAAATAGTTTCGCGCTTGATAATGTATGTATAACGAGTCTGCTACTCACCTTTGTCGATTGCTTAGCGTTTCGCGATAAGAGCCAATGCGATTGTTGGCGGTGTCGTTGATAATGGTCGATGCCAGCTTAAAATTGTAGACGCTGTGCGTGAACAGGAAAAGCGATGCAGACAACTGTAGCGCATCCATGGTGGATATATCGTCGCCATCCTGGTATTTCTACAAACAAATAATGTTCATTAATATCCAATTCGAAGGCGTTTGGGTTAGTACTTTTGTTTCAGAAATGTATTTAACAAATACAAACAAATTATAAGCTTTACCAGAAATAAATCGATAACGCCATTTGTCAAGCCCGTGGCTGATATCATAATGGACGATATGTTCATGCTGTTGACAGTTAACTGGGCAATCTATTGTTGGGTAATTTGATTAGTTATTGATATAATTTGATAGTTATTGTCACAGAGGCACACATGACACTTACGGCGCCCACTTCTCGTCCAGCATTCGTGGCAGCAGTCACAGCGCTAGTGGCACCCGCCGCCCCAAGACCAACGGCTCCGGCGGCCACACCCAGCCAATGATTGCGTGCCGTGCGATCCGTCACATTGATCGACTGCTCGTGCTGACTACGATCGATGAGCTGAACGGCCGAGCGTGTTGTTGAATAACCAGCTGCCGCTAAACCAACAGCGCCAGCTATCAGCATAACGGGTGCAGCGATGGTGAACGCCAAACCAGCAATGGGGACCGCTGCTGCTCCCAAGCCACCCACGGCAGAGGTAATATCCAGGGCACTGAGTACTTTCTTACTTGTTGAAGAGGCCGGCGTTAGATATGATTCCAATATGACGTTACCACGCAACGAGAGATTATAGAGACCTCTCCGCGGGGCTACCATAACGCCTTCGGGCAGCTGATTGTTGGACACATAGCAATTCCAGTTCTGGTAGACGCGACCGTTCTCATCCACATAAATCATGCAGCAGTCGGCGCTGTTATTGCTGCGACCGTTGCTGTCGGCTGCAAAGCGTTCAATAAAGTTAATAGCTGATAAGATAAACCGAGCACATGCTTACAAATGCAGCGTCGTGCACGGAAAACGGGGTGACAAGACCACTTCGTGCAGTCCAGAGCCTTGTTGTGATCCGTTTCATTGGTAGCAACCAGCACATAAAAGATCGACGTAAGTGACTGACGATTTGTGTATTTACCTGCGGATAATTATGTACTATAAATACTTTTGCTGCGATCTCTTATCTCAAAATAATTATACTGCGCGATTTCAGTAGCATGCATTATTGCATTGACAATATGTCATCAGTATTCTTGCATTATTACTCTTTTATTAGTTTTCAATCCATGCCATATAATTATAGGGGGTCCTTTAAGGATTAACTTACGTTGTTCCCAAACAGCGTCGAACAAAGTTTGACGCAAATTGGCATATACTCTGCATTGCTTGGCCACTTTTTCTTCAGCTTTTCTCCTATCGTCAGCAGTTAGGTTGCTTGGCACTTGAGGATCCGGAATAAGCGTTACGATTTTTCTTTCCAATATCAGTGATTGCTCATCTGACAAACTATGTATGTACATAGTGTACATATTTGCATATTATATATTGTCACTTTATATTTTAACTGCGTAATACTCACAGGTCCCAGATGATCTCATTACCAAAACCAAGGGATTCGGCAAACGATTGCTGCACTTCAGCAATGCTGCGAGCTGCAACAGCATTATTATTTGTTTCACTAGTACCACTCATCTCTCTTAATTCACGTCTCATCAACTGCTGATGTTCTAATGGGTCTCATTTACGGGAAAACACACTTTTTATGCTAGGTCGTCAATGATGTGACTCACAAATGGCCGATATTCAGCAACACATCTAAAATGATCGATACCACGCTGCGTTGCAATGTAAACACTAATCGATATCGCTTATTGATGATCCAAGTAAACAAATATCGAACCGATGGGTCTGCTGGCACAGACGGTACTTACATGGATCCTGTATCCGATTCAGTTGCTCAAGGAGCGTATCGAGGCATTCTGGCCTTGCAATCTGCTCCAGCAATTGTCGCGAGTCTAAAATGTAACAAAAAAATTTGAAAATGCAAATGAGGCGCCAACGCACAATACAACACAACAATACACTGCATGCATGCACACACACAATCACACACACACCCTCAGTCACACAAAAACACAAAAATACACTCGCAGACTTGCAGATAAAGATACAGATGGCAGACACGCATCCACGCAACAGGATATCCGAAACGCATCCAAAGGCAAATAAAAAAACCCAATTTACAAAAAGAACTCGATATGGAAAACAAAAAACCTTTACATACTATATATCTACATACATATATATCTATATATATAGATATATATATATTCAAATATATATATATATATATATATAGATATATATATATTCAAATATATATATATATATATATATATATATGTATATATGTATATATATATATATATATATATATACACATATATTTTGGATCTTTGTCTGTGTTTCGTGAACTAATAAATGAAAAGCAAGTATGAACGAATTGTGGTTAACACGCGCACTCATTTCGCGCATTCGTCCTGAACTCTACTATATGCTACAAAGCTGTTCGATCGTTTCCTTCCCCAGTATAGTAAATTTAAGGTTTACAACTACTATTATTATTAATTTTTATTATTACATGTGTGTTTTGCTTGGCGTATTCATGTATCTTTTGTTTTTAAGTTTTACTTTAGATATTCACATACAAAATACAAAACAAATGATGATTTTAATATTCATTTTAAACAATATTTTGTGTTCAATTATTTGTGCTCTCGTTTCTCTGCTTTAACCTTTATAACTGGCAAATGTTATAGAAGTTCTTGCATACGTCGCACTTGGTCAGCAATTCAGAAAAATTGTTTGGATTTAGTGAATGGAAATAATCATTAACAGCCGTTATAATATCTCCAGTGTAAGTTTGCAGCTGCTCTATCGTTGAATAACGATAGTTATCCATTATTTGAATACCTATCCTATATAGCACCGACTCTGAGGTTATGTAAAACTTTAGCAACGTGTTGAGATCATCCCAAAACATATGCATGAATGTCTCCGTCAAATTGAGTATAAATCGCATCACATCTTCAGGCAGATTGTCAGCCAACGAAAGCAGCACGGTCTCAAAACTTTCGGCATTGATGATGCGCGTGAAAATCGATTCTCCAAACTGGGAGAGTACAATTGAGACACCATTAATCACCAGGGCGCTGTATCTCAAAATGCGTACGCCTTCGGCATAATTGCTTGCGTTGTCCATCGTATCTGCACTTGTTGAATCAGTTACACTAGCGGATCCAGTAAATATTCGACCAGCGCCTTGAAGTGCAGTCTTATTTCCACTGACCGCTCCTGAGCCTTGATAAGTCTCCGGAATGGGATTTGTCACTTTGCTAAGAATATCGGGTCCCTTATTATGCTGTACGCTAGCACGCAACTCCGCTGTATTTGTGACCACTTGACCATTCAGCTCAACACCCTGGCCCTTGGCTGCAAACGAAGGGCGTATGCCACGCTTATTTAAATCCTTGTTGATCTTGTACAGATCATTGAATTGCTGACGCGATGGCATCTCGTTCACATTGCGTATAATGTCCATGTTCGCCTGACGAACGCCTTTAGTACGCATTGTCTCCTTGAACATCTTGTCGAACATGCGCCTATAATTGAACATAGTATAAAAAACATCAGTAAAAGATTAAAAAGGACAACGTAATGATTATTTTAAGTTGCAATGTTGTCCTTTAACACATATATTAAAATAAATTGATTATTGATAGTTTTTATAGTCAATCAGCAAAGTTTGGTCTTGCGCATTGAAACAAAAAGAGTTCGGGGAAAAACAGAAAATTATTAACTGAGTTCAATAAATTTAGGGGATATACCATTTAGTTTATGCCTTTTGGCATATGCAATAAAATTTAATCGAATTAAGATTTTGTATGTGCTGAATGAACAGTGTTCTAAGAACTAACGGCGAGATTACTTAAAACTTATTTAGCTAAGCGGAAGTATTATAAAAGTGATATTCTAAAATAGTTTCACGCTTGATAATGTATGTATAACGAGTCTGCTACTCACCTTTGTCGATTGCTTAGCGTTTCGCGATAAGAGCCAATGCGATTGTTGGCGGTGTCGTTGATAATGGTCGATGCCAGCTTAAAATTGTAGACGCTGTGCGTGAACAGGAAAAGCGATGCAGACAACTGTAGCGCATCCATGGTGGATATATCGTCGCCATCCTGGTATTTCTACAAACCAATAATGTTCATTAATATCCAATTCGAAGGCGTTTGGGTTAGTACTTTTGTTTCAGAAATGTATTTAACAAATACAAACAAATTATAAGCTTTACCAGAAATAAATCGATAACGCCATTTGTCAAGCCCGTGGCTGATATCATAATGGACGATATGTTCATGCTGTTGACAGTTAACTGGGCAATCTATTGTTGGGTAATTTGATTAGTTATTGATATAATTTGATAGTTATTGTCACAGAGGCACACATGACACTTACGGCGCCCACTTCTCGTCCAGCATTCGTGGCAGCAGTCACAGCGCTAGTGGCACCCGCCGCCCCAAGACCAACGGCTCCGGCGGCCACACCCAGCCAATGATTGCGTGCCGTGCGATCCGTCACATTGATCGACTGCTCGTGCTGACTACGGTCGATGAGCTGAACGGCCGAGCGTGTTGTTGAATAACCAGCTGCCGCTAAACCAACAGCGCCAGCTATCAGCATAACGGGTGCAGCGATGGTGAACGCCAAACCAGCAATGGGGACCGCTGCTGCTCCCAAGCCACCCACGGCAGAGGTAATATCCAGGGCACTGAGTACTTTCTTACTTGTTGAAGAGGCCGGCGTTAGATATGATTCCAATATGACGTTACCACGCAACGAGAGATTATAGAGACCTCTCCGCGGGGCTACCATAACGCCTTCGGGCAGCTGATTGTTGGACACATAGCAATTCCAGTTCTGGTAGACGCGACCGTTCTCATCCACATAAATCATGCAGCAGTCGGCGCTGTTATTGCTGCGACCGTTGCTGTCGGCTGCAAAGCGTTCAATAAAGTTAATAGCTGATAAGATAAACCGAGCACATGCTTACAAATGCAGCGTCGTGCACGGAAAACGGGGTGACAAGACCACTTCGTGCAGTCCAGAGCCTTGTTGTGATCCGTTTCATTGGTAGCAACCAGCACATAAAAGATCGACGTAAGTGACTGACGATTTGTGTATTTACCTGCGGATAATTATGTACTATAAATACTTTTGCTGCGATCTCTTATCTCAAAATAATTATACTGCGCGATTTCAGTAGCATGCATTATTGCATTGACAATATGTCATCAGTATTCTTGCATTATTACTCTTTTATTAGTTTTCAATCCATGCCATATAATTATAGGGGGTCCTTTAAGGATTAACTTACGTTGTTCCCAAACAGCGTCGAACAAAGTTTGACGCAAATTGGCATATACTCTGCATTGCTTGGCCACTTTTTCTTCAGCTTTTCTCCTATCGTCAGCAGTTAGGTTGCTTGGCACTTGAGGATCCGGAATAAGCGTTACGATTTTTCTTTCCAATATCAGTGATTGCTCATCTGACAAACTATGTATGTACATAGTGTACATATTTGCATATTATATATTGTCACTTTATATTTTAACTGCGTAATACTCACAGGTCCCAGATGATCTCATTACCAAAACCAAGGGATTCGGCAAACGATTGCTGCACTTCAGCAATGCTGCGAGCTGCAACAGCATTATTATTTGTTTCACTAGTACCACTCATCTCTCTTAATTCACGTCTCATCAACTGCTGTTGATCTAATGGGTCTCATTTACGGGAAAACACACTTTTTATACTAGGTCGTCAATGATGTGACTCACAAATGGCCGATATTCAGCAACACATCTAAAATGATCGATACCACGCTGCGTTGCAATGTAAACACTAATCGATATCGCTTATTGATGATCCAAGTAAACAAATATCGATTAACGTATTTCTTCTGCGTTTTTTTCGCGCCATAAACAAAAATGATGTGCTTTTTATGCTTTTTTTTTATCAGTTTAGAATTTACATTGTTAGTATGTACAATGTACATACGTACTGCAACATACTTGTGTAGACACTAGATGCATATACATACATGTACATATGAATGTTTATGTATTGTTAGACCATACTTCATATTTTTAAATACCAATTTCCAGACCGGTTTTTTCGTATGCTGTTGAAATTTATTTTCGTTTTGCCTTTCTTTGATTTTGTGGCATTGAACTTGGCAATCGTTGTTTGGCAGCCGCTGTCTCTGCCAACAGTGAGGTAAATTTCCCATTAATGACTCATCGTTTACTTGATGTGTATCAACTTTATACTATGACATGTCTGCATATTTTCCTGTGACATTTTCCTGTTAATTTTTGTTTAGAACAATTTCCCAGAATTTTTGCATTATCAAGTTGAATTGCAACACGCCAACCACTGCCATTAAAATGCATACACAATCATTTTACATTTTAATATGTGCATACACATAGATACATATGTGTGTGCGTTTCAGCGTCAAAGAGACGAACTTTCATAATAAATGTTAGCAAGCTAATGCGACTTGCAGTTAGCATGCTAAGGAGCACATAAGAGAGAGAGAGCTTTTAGACAAAGCACAAACCTTGCGAGAGAGTCACATTAAACTGGACACTGATGTAAGAGCGGGAGAGAGCATGCCAGAGAATTAACGGCTACAGCGTGCGCTACTTATTTCATCTCGCTTGGAGATTTAGGTTTGCGGGTCTGGGTCTCTGTAGCTGTTGCTCAGTGTCAGTTGTATGGTTAATAGCGTGAAACGCGGTTGCAAAACGCGCACGAGTTTTTGAGTCTCCCGAAAACGTCAAGTGATATTATCAAGTGTATTACTCAAAGATACCCGAAGACAGCGCTAAATAAAGCATAAAACAAACAAAGAAGTTCATTTAGGCTTTTGGTTTTTCTCTTTAATTAATTTAAATTCTTGGCATTGCCAATTAAAAGAGGTTTTTTAATTGGAAAATGAACGATCGCAGGCATATTTCACTTGAAATGGATAAGCTAGAAGCTGATAAATCGTTAGCAAAAAAACAAGTAAGTTACATACGAACATCTATACACATTAACATTAATCTTCCTATGTAATCTATACAGAAAACTTTAAAGTTACGGAAGCTGGGCTAAAACAAAACCCACAGATCGCAAACTAACGAATTTTTATGAAATAATTTAAAAGTAGAGAAATTATCGCTCAATGATGTTGTTAGTAAATTACAAGAAAGGCGATAGCTACATCTACAGAGTATCCCCAGTCGAGCATACTCTTTCAGCGCTATTGCTCAGCTACTAGAACGTCAATCAGATTTTATTATATACACTCTTGCCTAGGTAGTCTCGTTATAAATATGTTTGTAAAGATTTAGCTGATAATTGCTAATGTAAATAGTGGATAGATACACTCTATCCGTTTAACTTTGGGAAAGTATCAGTATGTCTGTGTAGTAAGAAAAAGAAATATAAAAAATCCCAGGTTAGTCATAGGTTGTCTGGACATAATTATGAGGTCCAATTTTATTGGGGCTTTTTTCTAGCTCGCGTTTACGCATACATTCATAGCATACATATAAATACAAGTGTGCAAGTGAATTAATCAGCAAATGTCACGGAAGCTGCGGTGCAGCTAGCATTAATATTGCTCTATAATAGCCTTTGCAAACAAAGGATGCATTTTATGCTAATAAAACAAGTACATTTAAATACTGGCCATAGAAAATGTTATAAAATTTAAACAAATGTTTTGCAGGGTATACACAATGAGGCCATTGACGACATCGATGGACGTGGGCTTCGCGTTCCGCGAGCAGGTAATGGTTATACTAAATATATATATATATATATATATATATATATCTATTATCAGTACTATCAAGTTTCTCATAAATTTGTGTGCTTCAATTAAATGTACTCTAACAAACTGCATCCGCTATAAACAACATCTCAACTTCTGTCTTCCTAACTGTGTAAGAAAATATTTAAAAATAGTAGTTTATATTTTATTTAATCACCTCTGATTTTCACTTGTAGTTCCTGAAACTGATGACGATGAAAATGATGATCGTCCCTATATAAATGGAAATAATGTTGGCGTTGATGATGGCCTGCTAGCAGATGATGAGCAACGAAGCGGCAGTCGGGGTGGAGGTGTTGTTCCTGGTGCAGGAGGCGGCGCAAAAGATTCCATTCCGAATGGTGGACGACGTCCAAGTTTTGGGTTTCCCGGCTACAATGGTCCGGGATTCGTAAATATCGATGGTGTAGATACGCCCATACCGGATGTGAATGCTTATCAGCATAAGAAAACACTGGCACAGGGCATGATGGACTTGGCGTTGCTTTCGGCGAATGCAAATCAACTGCGTTATGTGCTGGAGACCAATCAACAGCATCCATATTTTTATCCGAGCTTGTTGTTCATTTCGGTGAGCATCATATTCCAGGTGCGTTACTCACTCGCAATATTGCCAAATTGGTAGTCCAGTAATTTACGAGAGGTGCGTTTTTGTATCTTTTTTTCATCTGAATGCATATAGATTGCCGTTGGCGTCGGACTTATATGGAATGGCAGATACAATATTAAGAACGAACAGGAGATCTGTCGTGCGAATAGAATTAATAATTACACAGTCATTGGCATTTTTATCGTAACCGTTGTTAATGTATTAATCTCAGCGTTTGGCGTTGCGGAACGAGCGCCAGTTGCAGTACCAGCAACTACTTAATTGCATGTCGTTGTTTTAAATCTTTAAATCTCCATAAATCATGACACTTACTACGTCTATGCGAATACTCAGGAGTTGATACGAAATTCACTGTTACCATATTTATGTAATAATTCTATTGTGATATTTAAGTAAAGATCTGAAACGAATGTGATTTCGTGTGATTGCGAATATTCAATTGGGCGGGAAAAAGCTCCTAGAATATCTTTAACGTTTTACAGCACTGGCAGCTATTCTTTGTGTGGTGAGTTTGTAAACTTTCTTGTTAGCATTAAAACATTTGAGCATATTATTTAAAATAAATAAACAAGTTAAATTAATTTAAGTGGAGTACTCACATAACTAACGAAAAGTTGTTCAAGACCTTTAAATATTCCTGAACAAATATGTCTCTTAATTGTTACTTCTGTGTTTTGGTATATTTATTGACATAAAGTAATATATTTTCAAATGGCATTTGGTGTTTCGGTGTAACCCTGGTTGTTATTATAAGGCAATTGTTGCCGTTGATTTTTGCTGCAAATTTATAATTTCATTTTAGCACAATATCTATAAACGATATGGCTAAGATAATTAAAGCAGTAAGTAGTAAGCGTTTTGCAGCAACCGTTTTGATTATTTAGGTAATTTTAGTTGCTCTGCAAGACAGTTGTTATTGTTATGTCATCGGCTGCCGTTTGGGGGAAATTTTATTAACATTTCTTTCTCCTCATAGTCCACAGGATTGACGGGTTTGGCGGTGGCCACCAATCCACACCACACACTCTGCGCGCTGTATGGCAAAATTCTGCGTGCCGTTGCCAAAATGCCACAAGATGCCACCTACCGCAAAAGCACAGAACAGCTGGTAAAGCAGCGTGCTGAGGCTGTGGCCAAGGTAAGGTAAAAAAATATGTAAGATTAATACTCTATTAATCTGTGTCTATTGCAGAATAAGGATATAAACGAATTAGAAAAGGCAGTGGGCTGTGGCCAAGTAGAAGAGTTGATTGTTCAAGCTGAGAACGAATTGATACTGGCACGCAAAATGCTCGGCTGGAAGCCTTGGGAGAAACTGGTGCAACCTGTGCCAGCCAAGCAGTGGGATTGGCCACCAGCGCAAATCATGGAGCCCCGCGTCTAAGCATGCGATTCTAATTTCGTCCCCCTAGCAAGATCTTGTTGATAGCAATATGCAAAAAAAATAGCCCGCAATAAAAACAAAGGTCAAATTCGAAGAGTGATTTATGTTTATACCCGACTTTCGAATATGAAGAAGTGTATTATGAGGTAGTGGTATTAGAGTATATTTAAGCGGAACAAAAACAGCTTATCTCTTTATTTTTTGGCCGCAATGCAGTTTGTAAGCCACAAATGGTTTCTGTCTACGATGAACTTGCTCCGGTTTTTGTCTTAGCCAAACGCTCTAAGAATGGTCTACAGGTGATGCACAAGTCGAGAACACTCAACACTCAACGCTGCTCATTGTGTTGGGGATCAAATGGATTCCTGATAAGCTGTCGCCGTTTTGTGATGATCAATGATCAGTGTGCTATCAGTCAACGCTCGCAATGCGAACACTACACATCTGGCTGCTGCTGGTGCTACTCTTAGGCATTGGATGCGCCTTAGGCGCTCCAGCAAATTCGAGGCAACGTCGTCAGATTGATCTGACGCTGTCAGCTGAGCACGACGACAAGGACGACGAAACAGAGCTGGCGTTGGAGGCCATTGCGGGGCTGTGGAGCAGCGCGGATAGTCGCACCAAAATCGATGGCTCCGCTCGAGTTGTGCATCGTGCCAATGGGTTGTCGGATACGGGTAACACAAGCTATCAAGCGCGCGTCCATCTGCATCACGAGTATAAAACGAATCCGTATCAATCGTAAAGGTTCGTCGCAGGACTGGCGGCTGGGCGTGCGTGTTGTCTTCACTTAGGAAGGGCCCCAAGACGGAGTATCGTCAATATATTATTATTAAAAGTTTGCGTGACCAGCAATCAAGCAAACAAAACTTTAATGATAACATTTTGACCTTTCGCGCTCCGATGCCGTGGACACGTAAATTCGAAATTTCTTCGTTCGTTTGTTTTTAATGTTTACAACAAACTTTAGGCTTAAAATTACCACAAACAAGCAACAGAACAACGCGAGTCAAATACAATAAATACTAAGTATAAATGCCTTCCATTAGTTCAAAGGTTTCGTTCCAAGTACATTCAGCAAAATGTACATAATATCATCATCAAATCGTCATTGCTCCGCACTTTTAATTAAAGTGCACTCCCTGGGCCTCCTGCTGCTTCAGCTCCTCGACGACAAAGTCACGGAACTCCTCGTAGGCCACATCGATGTCCACATTGTTGATGATCTTATGGAAGTTCCCCGGGGTTAAACCATAAGCAATCTCCACTTCGGCGGCATTGAGACGTTTGCGCAATGTCTCCTCGGTTTCGCTGCCTCGCTTGCGCAGACGACGCTCTAACTCATCGATGCTTGGCGGATTGTTGAAGATCAATATAGGATTAAGATCGGTGCGTTTAATCTGCTCTACGCCCTTCTGCTCGATGTCCAGTATGCACACCCGTCCCTTGCTCTGTATGTCACGCACAGCCATCTTGCTGGTGCCGTACAAGTTACCCGTGAATTCTGCCGTCTCGATGAACTCATTGTTGGCTATGGCCTGCTCCATGTCCGGGCGACTCACAAAATAATAGTGGACCGCATCTTGCTCGCCTTCGCGTGGTCGACGTGTGGTGTGCGACACGCTGAAGCCAAATTTATCCGGAAATTCGGCAAATAAACGCTTCAACAACGTGCTCTTACCGGAGCCCGAGGGGCCGCAGAGCACCAAGGGGCGTGGACCATGTACGATAGCTTGCGACATCGCTGAACTGGTTGCGCTGAGTGCGCGATTGACAATGAACAAAAAGCTTATCATGTTGGCTGGTTGGCGGCTGAAAGCTAGCACTCGTTTTTGGCTACAAATTAACCCGTCGATGGGAAGCACTAGAAAATCTAACCTAGCGAAATGTCTACTCTAATAACAACAACAGCAACACAACATTAGAGGTGGTACTCGATATATTTGAGTTATTTATCGACAGCAATGTTTTTTGCCGCCCAAATAATTTTGAATTCCTAATTTATGTAATTTTTTAGTAAAGAGGGCCTTCCATTTTGTTATTATGTATTAACAACCAAAATATATTTAAATACCAACCCGGTTACTTCTTGAATGGCAACTGGTTGGTTTTCACTTTAAATCTTGGTATATTGCCAGCGACATCGACATCTTGTGTAAGCGTGTAAATTCTGGTATTTTTCTCAGCACTGTCATTTGCCGCATGCAATGGTAACAGTGCCAAATGAGCCTAACGAGCAGCGGTAAATCGAACAATTAATCGATATTTTATTGTTGTTATCGCAAAAAGATAGACCAGCTCGGAGGGCTCCCACAATTTCAAATATTTAAATGAGAAATATCAGAAATTTTCGGTTTAAAAACGTGTTTATATGCATATTCTTTATACTGTTTTTATAGTTAGCATAGAATTTCAAACACATACACACTTTTGTTTGCTGTCAATGCTGCTGCTGATTTTTTTGTTTTATATAATTATCGACTGTTATTATTTTGAATTTGAATTACAATGCATTTTAAACTTAGTTGGCTAAAAATAATTATGGATTTCATTTATTTTGCTTTACTATAAGATTTGTTTTTAGCTTTAGTTTTTCGATTTTGTTTTTGTTTTTCTTGTTTTACGTTTTTAATTTGATCACAATTTGATTTCGCATGCCAAAAAAGAATTTGGTTTGTGTTCCGAATGATTCGCCTGAATGTAACCTTTCTTTCCTTTCTATTCCGTTCCTACAAATACCTGTTGCTGTTCCCTTTTGCATATTTTCTCGCCTGTTTTAATAATTATTTCCTTTTTGTTTTTCTGTGTGTGCCTATCTGCCGGTTAAAGTACACATAAATGTCCCGATATCTAATTATAAATCATGAACCCTGTGGCATTTGCTTCAAGTTACTATATAAAATACACTAATGATCAGTCAAGATTACGCTTTTTTTTACTTCAATATATATTTTCTTCCCCACTTCCTCTAAACTCACATCAAAAGGCAAAAACTGTCAAGATAGAGAAGTAATGTGTTTTTGGAATATCTTCGGATAATCTGCTTTCGGATTGATATGTATGTTGTGTGTTATGTACAATAATAATTATATGTTAATCTTTGATGTTCGATGTGTGGAGTTCAATATGGGAGTTTAACGAGTCTAATGATCAACTAAATAACAGTTCTATCTTGGGCTGTGATTAATTATTGTTAATTGAGTCTAGTAAATAGGTTGTGTAGAATTTAATTATAGCCTGGTCAAAATAAAAAGTATTGTGCAATTGTTGCTGCAATTTATTAATTTATAGCCCTAACAAATTTGTTTACAACTAAAAACTATGCGTAATTTTAAAATTGATTACAAAATATATATGTATGTATGTATAATATATTATGTATATGTTGTGTATGTGTGTGTGTGTATGTTCTACAAATTAAACTTGTACATCCCCGATTAACTCAGTTTTGAGGGGCTGTAGCGGGCGAGGAGGACAAATGGTTGTTGGGCCCTAAAAATGGGTCTATCTCCTTACAGGCTACAATCATTAATTCATTAATTGTTATACGTATCATATTCCAATTACTATAGGAGCTTAAAAAACTTGCATTCGGAAATTGCTATTGTTAATTAGTTAATTAATCAATCAATTGTTGCTGTTGCTTGGTTGTTCTTCTTGTTGTTACTGGTAAAAAATGAGAGAAACACACGACAAGTATTATTAACAAAAGAAACTACTAACAATTACGTTGACGATGCTTGCATTTTGTTTTTTTTTGTTTTTGTTTCGTGTATAATTATGTATAATTAATTATGTAATAATTATTGTTTACAAATATATTAATCATTTTTACGTGTACAATTATGTTTTTCGCTTGCGTAAATTATAAAATTACCTAATGAAGAAAATCATAAAGTTAGTTAGTTGTTGTGTAGTTGTTGCTGTTATTATTGTGGTTTTTGCTGCAACTATCTTTAGGCCTTCCAGTTATTCTGGCGACTGCCACTGGGGCCACTTGGCTGCTGGGGTGGAATCATCTCCAGCAGATATTGACGCTGCAATTCCGCGGCTCGTTGAATGTCCGCCAAGCTGGTCGCGTTGCTGCCGCTCTTCGACGAACTGGATGCCGAGCTGCTCTTCTTATTGTTGTTGTTGAAAGCTGCAAAAGTGCAAAATCGGCAGAATGAGTATCGAAGCATTTCACCAAACTCTGCTGTGTTACTCACCTGCTACCTGGGCCGCCTGTGCCATGGCCATTTGATAGGAGTAGAGCAGCGGCGCAAACTGCATCATATGTTGGGGATTTCCACCCAATCCCTGGCTAAGCGCTATAATATGGAAATGGGAATTAATAACTGTTGTTGCGTGGGATCAACTACAAACTTTTACCTCTGATGAGCTGCTGCTGGAACGCCTGCATGGCGGCTGCGGTGGCTGCTGGTGAGGCATTGCCCATGGCTGCCGCAGCGGCAGCAGCCGAATTACTTGCTGCCGTCGAGGCGCCACCAAAGTTACCCAGACCACCGAGTGCCGCCAGATTGCCCAGCTGACTGAGATTGCCCAAACTGGCCAGATTGTTGATGTTCAAGCCGCCCATGCCGCCCAATGCGGTCAGATGTGCAGCGGCCGCCAATGTGGCCGCCGAGTACTTGTCATAGCTCTGCGCCTGCTCACGCTGTTGATCCCGCTGCTGTTGCTGTTGTTGCTGCTGCTGTTGCTGCTGCTGCTGATGATGATGATGGTCGCGTTCGGCGCGTGAAGAACGCGCCGACGATGTGGTTGGCTCGTGATGATGCGCTGCCGTTGGCACCGGTCCGGGACTAAGTATACCCGCCTGCTGGGCGGCAATAGCAGCCGCAGCAGCTGTGGCTGCTGCACGCGACGACCGCTGGGAGTTGACGCTGGCTGCCGACACTGACGCTGACGATGATGACGGCGGCGGTGTGGGTTGACTTTGTACTGGTGGCGGTGGCGGCGTTGGACGCGGTGTTGCTGGTGTCGGTGTCTGGCATTTTGTTGGTATCACCGTCACCGATGGCGGCAAATTGACCAAAGCCGCCGCTGCCGAGGCATGCGATGCCTGCAGCTGTTCGCGCTGCTCACGCTCGCGTTCGCGCTGCAGCGCCTGCTGATGCGATGCAGATACATTGGAGACGGCGGTTAGAGCCACGCTGGTGGCATTGCTGTTGACAACGGCATGCGCTTCCACGGGCGATGGACTGCTCTGGCTGGCGAGACGCTGTTCGATCTCCTGCTCCTGCTGCAGTGCCTTGACGAACGCCTGCTTCAGTCGATTGGTGTGCTCCGCCTTGAGGGCCTTCTTCACATTCGATGTGACGCACTGCTCGCAAATCACCTTGGCCTCCTTGTTGGCTGTAAGTGGGGAGGAAGTCTTGTGTGAATAAGGCAACTTGAATATCCAACTTAAGTGCAATTCTTATTTATGGGCAGAAACTTTAACTTCACAGGCAGGCTTACAGCGTGCTTAAAGTATGATTTCAACCTCTTCGGTCGACAGACAGGCTTAAAGTATACTTATAAGCTTACCACAAACTACTCAAACTCTTCAATGTTGCATAGTCTTTTAACACACGTAAAAACAACACGAGTGATGTAAAGTACAATGTGAATTCTGTCTTTGGCAGTTTACAGCCCAAAATTCACTTTAAAAGCGTGCCTAAATCCTGCTTTTAAGCTCAACAATCAAATTGAAAGTACAAAATGTAATAGTTCACTCATGATTCGTTTGTTTTCTGCCGCGAACGTAATTATTGAAGTGTATTGTAAGCTGCAGGATTTGGGAATACACTTACTCTGTTTCTCCCACTTCCAGACGGGCGTAAAGTCAATCTTACACTGGGCACAGCGGAATGGTGCTGCCACAGCATTGGCCTTCTTGTTGACGGTCAGATAGTCGACGACAGTCTCCAAACCAAGCAGATAGACAAAGTCCGTGTTGCTGGGATTCGGTATGAAGTGCATTTCTGGTGGTGGCGGCTTTGGTGGCGGTATCTGAGAAATCACAAGCGATTAGTATTGTAGTTTGGAAGGCGCATTGGATGCACTGCACCCACCTGTAGCAAAGTCTTTTCCAGCTGCTTCCGCAGTGCCATTTTAGCGGCCGCTTGACGTTGTGCTGGCGTCTGTGCCTCCTCACGCGGCGTTGAACGATCATTCTGCAAAACAAAAACAAAAGGTTTAATAAATTTAGAAACAAGAGAAAAGTAAGGGATACAAACCTTTAGATCGTTGAGCTGATTCTGGTGCGATTGTTGAAGCGGCGGCGCCGGCGTTATGGAAACAGAATTGCTAATGGTCCCAGGTACCTTCGAATTATCCGAAATATTAGGCTGCATGTTTTACAATATATATTTTTTTGATCGATTTTCGATGTTTTTTTTAGGTTTCGAATAAGAATCAGATGAACAAATTAGTAAAGCGTTTGTAAGCAAAATGTAACGGGCTCCTTTTCTCACACTCTCTCACACTCTCTCTCTCTCGCTCTCTCTTTTTTGGGGCTTTGCATTCAATCCAAAGAAATTTCATCAATGTGTGTGGGGAGGAGCCTACTCAAAAATCATAATATAATTCAAAAAAACTACGAAAATATTTCGCCGACTCGACAAAAAGCTGAGAGATGTGACAGTTATATGTTGTTTTTGTTTGGAGTGTTGCAAAACGCGTGTAACTAACTATTATCGATAATCGAGGTGTAGTTTCAAGTGTCTAATGCTGGTAAGCATGAGTTTTTGTGGCAATTTCGAAAAGAACTTTCTTCACAAATCCAAAAAGTATGTCTTTTTATGTTTGTGTCTGGCTGCTAGTGTAGTAGATTATCGTTATATATTTTTGTATGTATATAGACAAAAAATAGGTGGAATAAAAACTCGGCGCTTACGGCAACGATGACATTACAATAACTCACATTGCGTGCTTTCAGGCTGCTGGAAGGCGGCGCCGACGTCGGCGTTATGGTCACCGATGGCGTTATGGTGAGATTCGGCAGATTTGTGCGTGGTGGCAGCACGCTCGATCTATGCGAGCTATTTGTGGCAGGCGTTATTGTGGTGCCGGCGGCCAGCGTGGCGCCCGCGGTCAGCGATGATCTAGGTGGCGGGAGTATCGAGTTGCTGCTGTTTATGTTGTTGCCGCTGTTGCGCTGCGAGCCCGAGGACAAAGCTGCCGCCGCTGCAGCCACGGCCGCTGAGCTGATGCTACGACTATTTGTCGCGCTGCAAAATGCACAAATGTTAATTGTTATTGGTGGTTGTCGCTCAAAGTTTACAATATATACTAAAGTTAAAACTGGCCAATGGTTCTATATTTTAGCATTAACATCTACAATTTCTAAAGAGGCCAATTCCTTGCTTTCTTAGAGCTGCTCATTCATGGTATAATTAACTAATTTATGAGAGGCACCTTTTTAATTTCAATCATTATTTAAAATTAATCTGCTTTTCAACTGTGTACTAGTACTTTTAATAAACTTCATTCAAAATTATATATCATAGCATATCAAGCCGCGGTCACACTTCTGATCACTTTTAATTTGATCACAATCGACAATCGATAATCGATACTCACCTAATGCTAATGGCTGCTGCGCTGCCGCCCAAACTGCTGCGTCCTTTGCTGTGCGCGGGCAGAGGCATGGCCGACGTCGGCGTCACACTGAGCGACCCCTTGGCAGTGAGGGCGCTGGGTATTGCGGCCAGGGGATTGTTGGGCGATACACTTGTGGGCGTCACCACCAGATTCTCCTTCATCACCTGCTGCGATTGCTTCAGCTTCTTGAGCAGCATTAATTTGGTCTCCTCGTTGCGCAAATCCTGTCGCAGCTTGCGCAAACTCTTCTCGCGCTCCTTGAGCTCGGCATGCGTCAGCTCCTTGATGGGCACATACGGCGGCATCTCCTCATCGTCCGTCTCCGAATCAATGTTGCCATTCTGCTGTCGTCCATTTGTCCGCGCCGGCAACAGCACAATATCGGGCGCCTCGGCATACGATTTGGGTTCGGTGCGTGGACGCAGCACGCGACGTTGTACTTTATTCTCATCCTGGGCACTGCTGTTGCCGCTACCGCTGCCTCCGTTGCCTGCAGCACCAGCGCCCGCTAACGTTCCGTCTGTGTTGCCGGCGCTGCTGCTGTTGTTGTTGTTGCTGTTGATGCTGCTGTTGCTGTTGGTGCTGCTGTTGTTATTTGTGTTGCTGTTAGTGTTACTGTTACTGTTGGTGTTACTGCTGCTGCTATTGTTACTGTTGCTGTTACTGTTACTGTTGCCATTGCCCGCTGTCGTGCTGCTAGCTGCTGTGGCCGCCGCCGTTCCCGTTACTGCGGGAGGTGGAGCTGGCGTTATGGTTAGACCCGTGTTATTTGCGGTGAGCGCCCGCAGATCTCGATTGCTGAGTGCCGTCGTTGGCGTTATGGTCAGCGCTGGATCTCGCCCAGAACTCAGACTCAAGTCGACGACATCGTCGACCTCCATTTTGGCCATTTTCGCGCGTCGCGTCGTCGTGATTAGTTATCTTTATTCAACTAGAAAACAAAAAAGAAACAAGATATACATTTTGGTTAGTTTTATGCGTTTCTTCTTTCGAGTATAATCCACATTATAACATACAGAGTCCCAGATAGTAAACAAATTTTTTAAAATTTCCAATCTTTATTGTTAACTTTCACCAAGTATGTAGTAGATATTTATTCTTCTTTCCTTTGATTTGTCAACTCTCTAATTTCCAAGGTAATAAATTTAAAACGTACATACTTCGGAAAGTATCTGGCTTCACAGACAAATATACAGATTATTCATCATTGTCATTTGCTTTTGTTTTTAAAATTGAATAAAATTAATAATTATTATATTATTGTTGTTTTTGTATTCTTCAAGTTTTACATAGAAACAAAGTGAAAAGTTGTTGACTTAATCTAACAAGTAAACTAACGCTTTGCATAATTTCCAGACAAAAAAATCTAATTTTATCTTAAATCGTTTTATCAATTAGAACATTGATTGTAACATTATGAATCATATAATACTAAAAAACCGTTATGAAAAAGAGAAAAACACTATGGAAAAAAAGATATATTTTCAATAGCTAAACCATTTTATTCAACCTTTTTATATCACCATGTTTACCATAGTGAAGGCTTACTGTACAGCAGTGGACACTTTCATGTTGTTTAAGGGTTGCTAAAGCACCGCTCCCGTTTCCGTTTGTTGCTATTTTTCCTTTTTATTTTATTTTACTTTTTTTTCTGCTGCTATTTTCAATATGCGACTAACCCTTAATGATTTAACGATTTGTTTGCTCCCTTTTCAGATATACTTTTCGGGTGTAAGGAAATCATAAAGATATCCTGATTTCAATTCATTTAGGCGAGACGACCTTGTTGAGTCAACTGATAGCCTCGAGACGCCGTCGCTTTTTGTGGCGTCAGACAAAAAGCGAAGCGACAAAAGGAAAGCTGCACTAAATCACAAAGCCAGTTGAGATTTGATCGCAGATCACACACACACACGCGCACAGACACAGCCAGATAGTCAAATATTTGTGTATGTGTGTGTTTGTATGCGCCAAGCGCCACAGCATTAGCATGGAATGAAATGGAACGAAACGAAAAGAAACGAGAGGAGGCAGGCGAACAATGCTTCCATAAGCAAGTCACGTTTTCGTTTTATCAAATTTTCGCATGCAAAAGTGAAGCGGAGCAGTAAGAAAACATTTACATGAAAACAAAGTGGCCAGCGATTGAGCAGATGGGTGCTGTGGGCGGGGGGTTCGCTAAGAGGGGAACACATGTAAATCGGGAAATGTTTAGTAGCTGAAGAACTAGCAAAGACTCAAATCACGGTGCTCGCACAAACACACACAAACATGCAATACACTTACGAGCAAGAAACACGTGAGAGCGAGAGGTGAATAAACTTTTCAGCAACTGCAGCACCACACACACAAACATATTCACATATTTAAGTATTATGTATGTGTAGAGAGATGCTTGTCTGGACGTGCAATTAAAACAACAAGACGAAAAGTACACCTGTCTCTTTGTCACACATTAAAAGGAAACCAATAAAACAAAAAAAAAAGAACGCTAACAACTTAAACAATAACAGTCCAATTAAAATGATATAAAAGCAGCCACACACACAAGCTTCCAGCTTTGCGACGGGTGGCAACGCTTCAATCATAAGCTGAGCTTACATATTTATTTGAAGAAAAGAAAAAAGCAAAGAATATCATAATTATTTAAACGCGAGCAAAACTATGCTTTATGCCTGTGTATGTATGTAAGTTGTGTTGTTGTTTGGCTAACAACAACGTCCCCAACGTGCTATAAATTAACTCGCTTTGAAAGTTGGCAGCCACACAAACAGAAACACACACATACACATACACATATTCACACACACACGTGCATATATAGCGCGCTCACTCGCTCGTTTTGGGTCCCCCTTCAAAGCAGCTGTCGGCAATGTCTCGTTACTTTCCGCACTTGTGTCGTCATCAGATTGCTGCTGCTTCTGGCTGCTTGAGAGCGAATGAAACACAGTCGTGCTTGCTGCACCGTGGAACACAGCTGTGCAAAGAATGCAACAGGCATTTCAATTGATTAACAAAATTATGCAACTCACACCTCAATTACTCACATCTTATCAATAACTGTGAGTTGTTAAGTAATTCGTTTGGTTTGTGATTTATTAGATTATTTCCGAAGGCTATCTTTTAAACATCTTTCATAACTTACAATTTACTGTTTACAATTCATAATAATAGGATAATATATATTACTTGTAATCTCCTATTATATTATTATATACCAACAACATTTTGAAAGTTCACTTCAATTCAATTTATTGTAGCACACCACTGTGCCGCGCTTCGTGAGCGTGAGAATATCTAAGATAATGTCTATGTATGCGGCAGTATGTATGTTTGTGCGCGAGTGTTTGTTTTAATGATTGTTGTCCGCATTTTGTTCGCATTTAAAAGAAAATCCAACACACACATTTTAACTTTTTACAGCTGCTTTAATAAAAATAATAATGTTTAAATAAATAAAATGCCGGCTTTTTTTGTTTTGTATACACTTTCCCTGTTACTGCTGTTGTTTGCCCCTCTGGCAACCCCAGCGCAAAAAACTTGTGTATCGATTTTGTTCACGTTATTTTTTTAGATTGTTTTTTACGTTACTGACATTCAGATGGCTATAATTGTGTTTAATAGCGCGCTAAATGTGTTTCAATTAGCACCACATGCAAACGTATGTGTGTGTGCATGTGTGTATGTATGTCAATGGGGGACTAATGTTGCAGTGTGCACACAGATGCACACACTTGCATAAATAGGTAAGTAAGCATGTGGATATGTTTTGCATATGCAAGTGTGTAAGTGTTTTTAATACATGTTCAGACAAGTTCAAGTTTAGGTACAACGGTCGTTGCCACCTGTCATCAATTAGAATGAGCACAAAGAGTGTAGAAGGATGCGAGGCGATAACTGATAAGCACTGGCCTACCAGAAGGTCAGTCAGGGGAGTCTGGCGGACTCGTTAAGTACTATTAGAGTCATCTGAAGCGATAATAACAGCAACAGCAACAACTAACGGCGAGCAACAAAAGCGACAGCGACACACACACACACATAAACAAACGTAAAAAAAAGCAAAAGAAATAAGGTTAAATCAAAAGTACAGTTGTGTACATAGCGCAGCGAGCAGCAGCACCAACAGCAACAACAACAACACAATCAAAAGCGAAGAGCAACCAACAAGCAAAATGTGTTTGAGTGCGGTGAGCAACAACAACAACAACAGCAGCCGATGTAGAGAGAGAGCAAGACAGCAGAGAGAGCGCGCGTCGCACACACACGCGAGTCCCAAAGCCAAACAGCAAAACTGAGAGAGTGGCGGGTGAGAGACGGCGACGGCAACGGCGACGCCAGTTGGCGACCGAGTTGGGCTGCGATGGGACTACCGTGAGTGGGGGAAGGAGGGGGTGGGGGCAGGCGTACTGAAAACTGTCTGGCCACCCCATACATAGACCCCGCATCCGAAGTCATCGCAGCGACAACCAGAGCACACCTTGCTTAACTACGCTCAACTCGTTAAAAGATTTACCTAATAGATTTGCATATTAGTCAAGTGACCCCTACCCAAATCCCAACAACGTATCGCCGCCAACTTCACTACAAAATCGAAGAAGGGCAATTGCAATTGCTTTAATTTGCGATATGCGCAAAATAATTCAATTCATTTCAATAAAATGAAAAAATTATCAAAACAAGTCGCAGCTTCGCACACAAAATAAATAAACAAATATGCACGCATACTCACAAACATACCAACACTTGCACATAAATAGGCATATATACACACATACAAATACATATGTACTCGTATAAGAAATGCGCATATCTTATGGCCTGCCATTGTATGGTACATAAGCAACAACACACAGCAACAAACTGAACGGAGCGGAAGAAGAGAGAGGAGCAGCAAAGCGGTGGGCTGCTGCTGCTGAGAGCGAGTGCGAGACAGAGCGAGAGAGAGAGAGCAGCCGACTTGTACATGGGCCATTTGTACATATGTATTAACTCACCATCACCATCTCACCAACAACAACAACGACGTCCCCATGGTGGGTTGGGGTAGGAGTACGGACTGGGATTGGACTTGTGGGTGGGGGTTGGAGTTGGGTTTGTCAAGTGGGCGGCTGCAAAATGCATTGGCGCATAAATCTAAGCTGCGCCTGTTTCCACTGTTGAAATTTATTAGTGACGTCAACAGCTGCATAAACCTAGAATCCACGGCCAAGGCAACAACAGCCATCGTAGTGGCAACTCCTTGACTAATTTACAAAAGCGACAATTAAAAAGAGTCATAATGGACAGTGTAAGCTTTGTCTGTGTGTTGGTAAATTTGCATTTAATGAGCGCAAAAGTGTTAAGTCATTTTGATCTATTTATACAGTTATTCTTATCTACTAATGTACAAACATATGTACATATGTATTATAACATATGCATATGTAAGTGAGCTAATACAAATCTCACCACCTACTTGACTACGACGTACATGTACATGTGTATGTGTGCCTGTGTAAGCATGCTTGTTTATTAATAGCAGCGATAAGGATAAGCGCTTTGGGGAAATTGCAACACTACAAGAAACAAAATAAATTATTTACACACACACGTACAATATGTAAGTAGTATATAAATAAATTTCTAGAAAATGGGTTACGTACAGCAACAACAACAACACATAACGACGACAACTTAATACAAATTAATTGCGCGCACTACAAACGAAAAAGCATCGCGTCGCTGTCGCTGTCGTTGGCCTCTGCCAGCGTCGCAGCAGCAGCGCACTGTCTATTTCCAACCACTAGAAAAATGTGTGACGTGGTTTTGTTGTTGTATTTACGGATTTGCTGCCGTTAGCTGCTTATCGCACTGGACATATTTGCACTGTCTTTTATGGCAACGGTGAGTATTTACCAAATGCATATTGGAAAAACGGGAAGCTGAGCCTACTAAATTTTTCAACTGTTTAGGCAGGTGCTTTCAGTGCAGTGTGACCAGCCTCATGTACATATGTAAATACCTAGAAAGTATATAAGAGCAACAAGAGTAATAACTTTCAAACTGGTTTTAATTGTGTTTGCTTCGAAATTTCATAGAAATGACCAAAAATATGATGATGTCGATAATGCGTAGATTAAAATTAAGATTTAGCATAAAGCTAAAAAACTGTTATGCATAAATACGAATATGTATGTACGTATGTATTTTTGCATATGTAATGAAATTTAACACATCATTCCTATGACGACCAAATTTCACAATATTGCAATGACAATTTCCATATTTGTTTAATACACCAACACATACAAACATACAGTCACACACACACATGCATTCGTAGAAAAGCGCAGCTCAGATGCTTGTAAAGCTCTTGTCGTTGTCTTGTTGCCTTTTGCTCTTGTTGTTATTATTGTATACACTCACTCACTCACCCATACACACAAAAATAGATATGCATGTATATGCACATGTATATAAGACAGTGGCCCGCACATATTTCACTCACACTCTCACGCTCTCAGTCACACACACACACACATAGGCAGCAAGCATGGGTTCAACTTTAGTACATAAACTGAGTGTTGTGTGCTGCGCTCTTCTCGCTGCTTTTGTCTATCCGACCGTGTGCGTCTTTCACTGTATGAGTGTGTGTTTATGTTTGCATGTATTTGCTGGGCCTTGCCTGCCAGTCTTCTCCACTAGCAACAACAACTCCAACATTCAGCAAAATAAAAAATCACATAAAAACGCAACACACAAATAATCAGCAGGCGTCAAATCTATTTATTGCGCGTACCAAAGTACACGAGTCTAGGTATTGTCCATAGCTGTCCACAATGTATATAGTTCGTGAGTAGTGCAATATAGACAATTGTCACACAACACAGAGCATTTGTAACATTGTTTGTTTTGTCTGCACTTGCGGTGAAAACTTTAGAGTTAATGCTTTTCTAAGTTTTTTGGCTGCATTTCGGTACTTTTTTATGTGTATGTATGTATGTGTGGAAAAATTCCACTTAATCAAGCAAATTACCAACGCGTCGCTGTCGCCGCCACTGCTGCGGCGTAGTCGACGTCGCGGTCATCGATGCTATGCTTTTCGCTATTTTTAGGCTCTCTGCGCTTTACCTTTCATTTCAGCTTTTATTGTTGGCAAAACATCAAAACAGCAAAAAGAAGCAACAAAAAATAACATACAAATTGAATGCTACATGAAAATGAGACGATCTCCGCTGTTAAGAATAACCCCAAAAAGTAACACGTAAAAGGTAAGCAGCGACGCTGTCGACGTCGCCGTTGACGCTGACACGGCTGCCCAGCGAAAAAGCAAAGGAATAACAAAACCAGTTAGCCGATACACACACACATATAGCGTCAGAGTCATATTCACACACACAAATCCAGGCGCACACACGTGAAACGCACACATTTGACATTTTTAAATACCGAACAACCGCTCGATAAATGCCAAAATAAAAGGTAAGAAAATAGAAAACATAAATTCATTCAATTCTTAGCAAGATTTCAATTTCATTTGCAATTAATAAAACTCACACATGTAATGTTATGTCTATTTACACAAATTGTGTGCATAAATTAGCGGTATGTTATGCTGTGGCTACAGTTTTAGAGGCATCATGTTTAGTTTAGACAGCCTTGAACCCAACTCAAGATACACACGTACTCAGATACATATATACATACTCAACTATGTATGTAATAATATCTTGACATGCGTTTTTTTTTCTGCTAACTACATGGCCTCACACTATGTACAAACCTATGTACATGCATACATACATACATATGTACCTAGTACATGTCGTACAAAAATAAATGACTGCGAAAAGAGAAAACATTTTTTTCTAGCGTTTGAGCTGATAAGCGGACGACACTTACATAGACACAAACATACTCACACAGACACACATCCATATACACAATATTATTCACACAGCTGCTCTTTATAATAAAGCTTTGGCGCTAGTCGCATATGAATCACTTCATATGGATTTACGACAGTTGATTTATTTGAATTATGCGATTTGAGTGTTGAACAACGCGCCGCACAATATTAATAACTAATGGGTAATTAACGGCAACGCTTTCTACCGCTGCTGCTCCCAATGTAAGAGCGAAACGGCAACGCCAACAAACAACAACAACACCAATCGACCAGCAGATGAAGAAGAAGCAGCACTCACTACTTTATTGTACGTTGCGCTGTTCTTATTTTGCACTTAATGACGTGTAACCAGCGCGCGCGTGTTTACAGTTGTGTGCGTTTCTACAATGTGTGTATGTGTGTGTGTGTGTGTGTGAGCATACTATATGCATGCTTGTTGTATGTGCGTGTGTGTATCTGCTCTATACACAATGCGAAGAGTTTGTGTGCGAGTGCGAGTGAGATGCCGAAGTAAACAGGTAAGCCAAAAAGAAAACAACAACAAAAGCGGCAAAGCTGCTTTCTGCTGTTATTGTTGTTACTGCTTTTGTTTTACGTGAAATTGACAGCAGAAGATGGAAGTTCGCGTATTGAGTAAATTGACATTGCAGTTGCTGTAGTTGGCTTAATAATGATAATCATAATTACCCTATGTCAGCTGCATGCAGCGACCATGAAAATTGACCAAAAATGAGAGAGAAAAAAATGAAAAGAAATACCGAAAAGATCAATGCAAAAATAATGCAAGAGTACACCGACTGTTTGCTTGATTTGCAGTTTTCGCTTATGTAAAAGGCCGCATACACACACATAGAGAATATATAAATATATATATATGTATGTACTTGCTTGCAAATATTTGATATGCATTCGTGTTTGGGGTCTGACTTCTTGCGCATTCTTTGCCGCGACGCAGTTACATAAGCAAATACATACATACATCTGTATTTATGTGCATACATATGTATTTGTGCACATAGGCGAACAAGGAAGTAACAAGAGCAGCAGCGATTGCAGCGAAGAAGAGCAAAATGCACAACTATGTGAACTGCATTGAAACTTGTCTACTCTTTAGCGTAACGTGGCAACACTGCGGATATCCCCACAAAAGGTACAAAAAGGGTGTAGGAAAAAAGTAAAACCAAATACAACAAAAAAATGTTCAACATGCTAACAGCAACAGCATCTAAAACAGCAACAACAACAAACGACTCATTTAAACGGTCAATTGCCTCAAGCAAAAAGGCAAACGTACGAATAGAAGAGGCAGAGAGACAGCGAGAGAGAGAGAGAGAGTAAAAGAAAAAAAAACATACCAAGTGAGAAAGCTGCTGTCGAGTGTGCTCAACTTCTGAAACACCCGTTACACATTATGGGGTAATCCAAAACAAGAAAGTGGTATCATAGTAATTATTCTAGCAAACCCAAAAACTGGAGACATTAATTTGTCATCATATGGAGTAATAACAATTTATATAGTATATATGTAATAAATATAATGCGTATCAAAAGTGATTTTTACAAATGCTTACATTGACACAAGGTTGTAATACCCTTTTAGCCAATTGGCAAGCGGGTATAAAAATATACTAAATGAAATTGAGCAGTGGTGGCGGCTGCTGTTGTCTTTGGCTAGTCGACTGCAACACCGAAAATGTTGGTGTAAAATTTTAATTTCTCGCTTTAAAATGAGAACATCACATACACACACACATACAGCATTCACAAATAAATTATTGAATTGAGTATAAAATGGGCAATAAAAAAAGTTTTTGCACACATACACGCAGACACACATACAACACAAAATCGAGCAACGTGCATAAATTAGCAGACACAGCGGAGCGAGCGAGTACGAGAGAGTGAGAGCGCGCTTCAAAAGAATAAGAATGGCGGGTGTGTGAGTGGAAAAGCCCTATACATAACAGCAAATATGTTTGTCTGTACGTTGATGTGTGGCCATTCAAAGTAATACAAATTTCAACTATATAAACAAATAGACGTACAAAAAAAAAGAGCAGCTAAATTATAAACATAAGCAAAGACAGGCAGGCAAATGCAATGTGAGCCAAAGTGGCAACGCTTAAGCAACAATAACAACAACTACAACATTATTGTTGTTTGTTACTTTTTGACAGCTGTGTGGGACTTGACGTTCTTCTGCCCACCTCCCCCACCCTCATCGCTTCAGCGGAAAGTTAAGCAAAAGCTTCGACAAGTTACTTGAAGCGCAGAGAGAACGAACGAACGCAGCCAAAACTTTTATTATAAGTAGCTACATAATACAGTTGTATATGCATATATATAAGTGCGGCATTGCCTCCGTGCCTGCCTGTCTGTGTATGTGTGTGTGTGTATATACAACATATACGTGTGCTTTAGGTGCACTGAAAACATTTTAAAGTTGCCTTTAAAGCTGCTTTAGCTTTTGGCTGTCGTGGACGCGGTCGCCGCCCACTCAAGGGCTACATACACACGCACACATACATATAAATGGTGAGTTTGAGTTGGGGTAACGGTTTTTTCTTTGCTACTGTTGTTGGTGAGTTGTTGCTGCCCTAACAAAAATTGTGTATCTAGAAATATTTTATGCAGGCAACTCTGCAACCGAGGGAAGCGGAAGAGGCAGGCAGTGTATATGTATGTATGTATGCGAGGAAGGCGCTATTTTCACCTGCCTGCAGTTCTCAGTGTGTGTGGCTATGTATATACACACATACAAACACATATGCATATGAATGTATAATAGGCGGTGTCAAGACACATGTCCACATAATTGCCAAACGCGCAAAATCGAAGCCAAGTTCCAAGCTCATACAAACACACACATCGCTAACCCTACACACCGACACGCCATCCCCTTCTCCTCTTGCGCCCACTTCTAAAACCAACGCCCTCTTTTACTTCACCCCCACCCACCCGCATTCAGTGCCAAAACATTCAGCAGCAGGTACAGTTGCGTTTGCATAGTCATAGTTGTCGGAGTAGTTAGTCGAAGCTATTTCATAATTAATACGCAGCTTTTGTCGAATATATATATGTTAGTATGTGTGCTCTACTCTCCCTCTCTGTCTCACTCGCTGCTTGCGCTCGTTCTCATGCATATTCCATTTGTGTAGAGTTGCCCCTGCTGACCTTCGAGCCTCCCTCGAGCACCGCTAATTGTCCTGGTGTGGCCGTTTCATTAAAATTTCGTAATATTAATGCCAAACCAAGCTGGCAACCAACTCGGCACGGGAATGGTGGCTAAAACTAATTTCCTGCTTTCAGCATTCAACCCAGCGCCACCAAAAGTACAGTGAGCTGGCATTAAAATGGAATAAGTGTCAATACTACATCGGATTATATTGGATTAGACATACTTAAAGTATTTGAACTTAAAACCTCACAAATTAAAAAATTAAATTGTTTTTCTATTGTATATTGTAATCAAAGAAAATGTAATGTCTTTATATATATCAATGTAATCGTTTTTTTTACAGGTTTAATTGTTTCTCTGTATACTTTCTTCGAAATGCCAATCTAGATATTGCTTTTTATTAAATGCTATTAAATTTCAATTTTAAATAATTAAATAGTTTAATTACTAAAAACCTTTTTTGTAGTTTATGCTTAATAAGTTTGTTTGCTCTGCACTTTGTTGCGCCAAGAATATTTCCAGCTTTGAGTTATTTTCAATTTATCATGTTCATCCTATGTTCGATAAAAATAATTAAGACATTCACAGTTAATTCCATTAAATACAACTTTGAAATAATTGAATAGTTGCAATGCTTTCTTTATGTTGCTTATCAGATAATAAATTCAGATAGTTAAAATTACTATTCCATTCAACTATGAAAATAAAATAATATAGATAGTCAAATAAATACTGATTTTTTTACTGTGTTGCATTTGAATATGTAGTTGTTAATATAATTCTCTGATATAATGCATGGGCAATAAAAGCATAAATAATATGAATTGTTGTAAAACAGCAATATATAGGGCAGCTATTAAACAGAATGGGCTTTTAACTGGGCTTCAATTCAGTTAAAGGGAGAGAGAGATTGGAGATTTACATAGCCAGATAGCTAATACATATGTTGTTCGTTATATCGAAACTGCAACAGCATATTGAAAAGCCCGATGGGGATGAGGGGAAGTGTTGTTCGGCTTCGAATTACAATTCGACATTTGTATTTTGGGCATAGTTGTCGTTGTTGCGTTTCTAAGCCAACCATAGAGCAACTATACAAACAAGGCCCAGGGCCTGATCTGGGGTCTGGCCAGTGTTGCGACCCAGCCCGGCCGGCGACCGTCCCATTCGAACTAACCGAGCAACCAACCGTTATGACCATCCGTCCATGGGTCGCAGTTCAAGCACACATACAAATGTAGCTATAGCTACAATGGGTAAAATACGAGCAGTGGCATATCATCGCATAGATTACGCAACTATTGCAGCCCTGTGGCTGCGCCATTGCTCCAAACCTCTCCCACTCCCACTCCCTCGCCCACAACTCCCACTCAGCCCACTTGTCTCGACTCGCGACACATTTGTGCCACTCCAAAAAGCAAAAAAGGAACTGGCGACCAACCAGTTTCACATTCAGTTCAGTTGCCTCACATCCCAACAGCATCCACTCAAGCATAGAGAGCCCATCCGAAATAAAACCCCTCTACCTGCAACAACGCTCAGCGCTGTCCGCGCCGCAGTCGTCGTTGCCATTGCTGTAGGCCTCGGGTCGGAATGCTGTTCTTGTTGCTGCTACCACCCGCAACTGGCGTTTGGCGCTGCTGCTGCAGCTGCTTCGTTTTCGGGCACCGACGAATCCCGGATATTATATGCATACTTGAACTATGCGAGGAAGGAAGCGCCAGCTCTCTACCACCCCCACTCCACCGATTTTGCCACCATGTTGCTGTTTTGTATATGTATACGTATTTATGTGTGCGTGTGTATGTATCTCTATCTGTATCCGCTTTTGCATGCGACTGTATGGCAGTTTTATGTACACATGTACACAGCTGTACCCTGGACAGACGCTCTCTCTCTCTCACTCTCTCCTCATCTCGCTCTAGCTGTCGTTGTGCGTATGTTTGTGTGTGTGTGTGTGTGTTTCGGGGGCACTTTACAGCCACAGAGCCAAGCCACCCACAACACAACAATGCAAAACGTCTGCATTTCAACAAAACGGCACTACGCTACCTAATACACAAACAGTAACAACAACAAGAAACATCAGCTACCCCCGGGACCAACAACCAAACACCCAACACTCCAACCACCCACCCCCCTCTATTGGACCCTTTTCAGCTAGTGCAGCAGCCGACTGGGCTTTAGTTGCTTTACTTGTTGTTGCCGAAAAACTTTGATACATAAGCCCCGTAGACAAGAACCTGAAAAATATTCCAAACCAGCCCCCAGCCGTAAAATCAATACATTCATTTCATTTTTCAGCACTCCATTTACGTGAATTCGTATTTATCAAATATAGTATATGGGAAGCAAAAAATTATGACAGACTTCTGGAACCGTCGAGTTTCTCATGTCTTTTAATCGATTTTTTCACCCCTCGCCACCCACGGCTAGCATGTCGCCGCGTTTTACGCACAGCAGTTGCGCCTTGTTAAGTAACGTCAGAGTTAACTAAAATAAACAAAAAAAAAAAAAAAAAACAAAAGGAAACGTCCTAACTAGCAAATATGCTGTGCTGTAATGAAAAAGGGGGACGGTCAGATTAATAAAGTAAATCACATTTGGCAGCACTGCACGGCATCCATAAGTAGTTTGCCAACACTGACTCCCCATTGACTCGATCGCGACAATCGATAGGGCAGCATCATGAAGATAACAGCGGTGCACCTGACACATTGTTATCGATAACGCGTCAAGTCGACACTTATTACAAAGCTGTCAACTGAAGAGAGAAGCACAATGCACACTTGAAGGCATGACATTCGTTAATTGCGAGAGTGGCGCTCTAACTAAATCTTGATGCTCTCTTGCGTCGCTGGAAATCTCGGTCTTGAAATCGAAATCGTTTAATGGATCGCCGTTGGCGTCGTTTGTTGACTGCGACGGCTATTCGCTGCGCCTTTTGTTTTAGTTGTCAACACAATGTTTGGGGCAGAGCTTAGGCTTAGGCTAAACACACTCTCTCTCACACACACACATACATACCTCTGTACATAAATGCATAAGTATGTATGTGTGTGTGTACATAAGTACTGCATGCAACTATTGAAGCATGAACATGCAATTTATAGATGTGTGTGTTGCACATACATGTGTGCAATAACTATGAAATACAACAACAAGCACTCAGCGACTGTACTTTTGATATAAAATCCACTTCAGCCACACATAGAAATGCCACAGCACATACACCAATGCACATATGTTTGTATGTCTGCACGTGTGTGTGTGTGTGTGTGTGTGTATTCCCCACCACCGCCTACTTGCACTACTCTCTGTTTAGTTTTAGTTGTGCTTTAAACTGCATTTGCCGTTGCTGTTGTTGTAGCTGTAAGTCTTTGCACATAGAGCTCCATATTGCGAGAGTGTGTGAGTATATAAATATTTTTCTATGTGTGTGTGTTATTTTAGCCATTCGTTTGCTAACGAAATAGAAAACAATTGCAATATGGCTGAAGAGCATGGTGCATATTTTGGTCATGATTCGAAATGGTAACTTTTCGGCAAAATATATGCATTTTTATGGTCAAAAAGGTGAGGCATAATCAAAGCAACTGCATTTGGGACTAAACAAGAAAATAAAATTCATGTTTTATATTTTATAATGCGATTTGAAAAATTACACATTTTCGATATTTCTTCATCACTCAGTAATTTCACATACTCCAACTCTTTCCTCTCGGAAGGAAACCCAAAATTTGCAAGTCATTGGACATTTGTGAAATTAGTATTCACCCAAAAGTGAATTGAGTACTATTTTTGCGTTAAAAAATTAAAAAGAAATACTATGCTTGATCTGATGAACAGATACCTATCATTTAGAATGCGTCCACCCAAGAGAGTTGTCCGCTATGGGAGTTTTTAATGCATGCGTGTAGTGTGTGTGTAGAAAAGTTAGGTCACAAGAAATAGCCGTCAACTTCATAACCCAAATAGAAAAATCTTTGCCTGCTGCTCAGACGGGGACTCGACTTCCAAAACTGGACAGGTGTGTACGAATGTATGCATGTGCATGTGTGTGTGCTTGCTCCACTTGCACAAACAAAACGATGAACAGTTCGGCTGCCTACCCCCACCCGCTACACTAAAATATCCAACACAAACACACTCACATACATGCACGCACATGCTGCTGATACAGAGCGTGAGCGATATCAATCCACATTCATACACGCACACATTCACACAGGGAAGGCAACGACGCAACGACTAGAAAATACGGGTCTGGGTCGTCATCGAGACGAGACGAGACGGCGAGCAATGAATGCAAGCACATAAAGAACGCCAAAATAAGTTTAAAACTAACGAGTATGCGTGTGTATGTGTGTGAGAGATCAGGCAGTATAACAAGTGCCAGCAGAGTGTGCGAGAGAGCGAGCAAGGTGAATTTGCTTGATATGCATGTGTGTATGTGTGTGCGTATTTTGGAGCATGCAACTTTTCGTGCTTTTGGCAAATGCGTTCGTTGGTTGCTGTTCCCGGTATGCGAGCGAGAGAGAGTGCAATAGTTAGAACGCGAGTGTGGAAGGGGGACAATAAGGGACAGTCAATGCAAGAGAGTAAGGTGAGGTGAGGTTGGTGGACGAAACAAGTGCAAGAGTGCACATGTATGTTTGTGTGTGCCAGTGTGGTAAAAGACTTACATGTCATTTTCAAGTGTTAAAAGGAATGCCTACTAATTAGCGAAATAAGATTTCTTAAAATTGAATGTGTTGGTGTCAGTCAAGAAAGTTCATTAACACAATTTAATATGCAGCCACAGCAGAAGCCGCACTTCATTCATAATGACGGCAATACACGCAATCCTCCTGCGCTCCGCCCTTCAAATACCCCACTCACACACACACACATACACGCCCACATTAGCCTGAGATATGGCAACCACAAATGTGTGTATATAGATAACGGCAACCCCGTCGCCCAAACATAAAAACGTAGCCAAGCGACGACGAACTCACCGAAAACAAAAAAAAAGGAGCAGAAGCAGCAGATAATAAAAGCAACCGCCTAACCATGGCGTCACTGAGACGACGACGACGGCGACGCTTCTGTTGCTGCCACTGGCCTAACAACAACAATCTCTAAAAAAAACACGGGTAAAAGCTGTAAAAATTGTCAATATAGGAGGAAAAAAAAGACCAAAAAGTCTACGCTAACAACAGCTTGCAAAATAATGTGAGCGAAGAAGCCGCTGACATCGACGGCAACAGCAGTGGCGCAGCGCAGCAGCGACTGCGACAGCGGCTCTTCTAACGAGCCAAGTGACAAGCGCAAACTAGTACGAGACATACAAACTCACACACACACACACGCATGCACACGCGCGCGCATACACATACATATAACGCCATGCACACGCGACGCAGACGCCGGCCGCAGCAGCGCAGACCGGTTGAGGTTAAATTGGATAGGGGAAGCAGATGCGATTGGGTAAGCAGGGTATCAGGGGGGCAACTGGCTGGCTGGCTCGTCAAGGCATACATATTGAATTTTTCTTCGACGTAATGAAAATTTCAGCATGCTTCATGATGATGATGGCATGTCTATGATACGTTTTTTTCTTGACTTAACTTACCGTACGGAGAGCAAAAAAAGAGTAGAAAATCCGTTAATCTGCTTGTCGTTGTTGTTGTGGCTGCTGCTGTTGCGGCTACTTCGCTGCTGCTGCTGCGTTGGCGTCCAGCCTCTTGGAATTTATGCTAATTTTCCAAAACTCACACACGCACACACACAGCCAGAGAAGTGCACAAAAATTGTATAATTTTTGGGCTTCAGAAATTTCACTTTTTGTGGATTCAACTGATTTGTTGTTGCTATAGTAATTAATTTACTTGCACATCCACTACATTTATATGTGTGTGTGTGTTGCTTATTTATTTCTTATATACACATGTACACGCGTCGTGTGCCTTTTAACACTAATACACTTGCACAACGCGCTGTCGCTGCTGCGTCGCTGCTTCTGGGTTGCCTTCTACTGCTTTCCAAATTACTTTTTATTCTCTCTGTTTTACACGCGTTATTTTTCTATTTTTTTTTTTTGTATTGCACGTTTTGTTTGTTTGATTTCATGCAAATTAAATTGCTAGCTAATTTGTTTACTATTCCGTTGATTATGTTGTGGTGAAGTAAGCCTCGAAACACTCACACATGCATATTATTTTTTGAAGGCATATACACTCAATGGACACACTTACATACACGGACTTGGAGCACGATGAACGTTGCGAAACCGTTGGAATTTACTGCATTACACATGTAGTACTACTAGCATTTCTTTTTTTGTTGTTGTATTCTCGTTTGTTTTGTTTGTAAACAAATAATCGTAATTGTAAAATAATTAAACGGTGATTTTGTCCGCTAACGTTTGCAATGCGTCCAACCCGCTCGATGTTGTTTTTGTAAATGTTGCTGATACATTTCAAAAATATCGCTGCAGCGTGACCGTCAATTAACTACGAAAATATACCAAGCTCTAGATTTGGCGCTAATACACGCGATAAGATATCGATATATGCGGAAATTATAACATAAAATACTTCTGCTATACGCGGTTTTGTGGTATTTTGTTGCAGTATAAATTGTGTATACACTGGCAACTTTTGCTGGCACATATGTTAAATTATAATTGTATTTTATTTTCATTTAAATATTATATTTGTTGAAATTACAGATTTTCCTCTGTTTATGTATATTCATTTTGAAATTGTTTTGTAAAATTTTTATTAGCAACAGATATGAAAAATACTATTAACATATCCATTGAGATTAAAGAAAATGAAAATAAAATTTGATAAGTGATAATTGAATGTGGAATAATATTCTGTTTTCTACAAAAATCGGAAATATTTGAATAACCAAGGTTTCTTACAAAAAATAAAAACGCAATCAAAAAATTTCGCGCTTTTTTTTTCAATGTTACACCATTTTTTGGCAATTATTGGTTAATTTGAAAATACAACATTTGGTCACATAACCACAAATTGATCTTCAAGTGTTGATTGGGAGTAAAAACAGGCAATAATAAGAGTTATAAAAATATAAATGGTGAATAATTATTTAAGCCTTAGTCAGCTGACCCAAATGCTGCAAATAAGCTTTACGACAGTCCATATCATCAGCTGGTCGATTATGTGGAGCCCAAACTGGTTCGCCAATGAAATAACGCCGGGTTCGAATGAAGTTCTGTGAACGAAAACGAAGAAAATAAATTAATATCTTACAATTTTCTTTCAGCTTTAAAGTGCGCACTTTAGTGTCCAAGGTGAAGCGATGGTAGATTCCCGCAGGTACAATAATCATGTCGCCTTTAACCACCTGAATGCGTAGCCAATTGTCGTCGCCGCTGCAAAAACATATTTCATTATTCGATTTCTAATGATGGAAATACGGTAGTGTAGTAACATGAGTACTCACTCGCGTACATCGAAGTAACCGGAACCATCCAATATCAAACGGATTTCCTCGTCGGTGTGCAAGTGTTCCGTATAGAAAGCCTTCAGCTTGTTGGCGTAATCCGGCAAGCACTGCTCCGAACAAGTGATCTGCAATTAGAGATAAAAATCGGGTAAATTTGTACATACAGCCAAGAAGAGATCTGTCTGTACCTCATCCTCATAGGCCACGTTTGGTACGTAGCTCGTTCAGCTGCTTATCGTTCAAATAGTCGTCAGCATTAATCTACTGGGGAAGAACGAAAGTTTGAGATAAGCTCGTCTTTGTCAAGGTCGTTTGTAGGCGAAAAAGCGTACCTTAAAGTACTCCACGCCGGTTTTCTTATAGAGTTCCGACAATTCCAAGTACTCGGGTGGACTGCGCTTATGTTCGAGGCGCTGATCGCTTTGGTCGGTGTCCATAAACCAGATTTGTACCATCTTGAGTGAACTGTGCTGCTGAGTGTACAAGATCAGCCCTTTCTAAAAACAAAGAGCTTTGAAAAAAGCTGTTTTTTGTTACAGCTGTTTGGTGTATGTGACCGCAAAAAACATTCTTGAATATACCAATATTCAGCAACCCGATAATTGCCAGTTGGTATATTGGTATTGTCGCAACAGTAAATCTCACAGTAAAAACTGTTGTATTTTAAGCTGCTTATTTGTCTTTTTAAATCTAGATGTCGTCGGAATATCGAACATAGGTTTGTTGAAAAAAAAAAAAAATAAATGTATATCCGCATAGCTTAATATTTCTCCACCCACCCATTCACTGACTTGTGCGTCTAGTTACCCATTTACTCGTGCTCAAAATGACAGTATTGCCATACTGCCAGAAATAAATTTTGAATTAGTTTCGTTCGATAAATAACATAAAAATTAAATAAATTCCTTTTTTCATTTTTTCGAAAACCAAATTGTAGTTAAATCAATATGCAGTGCCAGCGTCTACGTCGTGTACTGCCGCGGCTAATGCCAATGCGATACTACAGCAAAAAGATTGATATACCCGAGGAAGTCATGGAAGAAATGGAAGAGGGATTCTTGAATTTATGTCGTTCGGATTCACAATCGCTTCTGAAAAAGTACTTGACGCGCGACCTGTTCGACGAGCTGAAGGAGAAGACAACGCCCACGTACAAATCGAATCTGCTCGATTGCGTGCGCTCGGGCATGCATAATTTCAACTCGAAGGTGGGCGCCTATGCTGCCGATCCCGAGGCCTACAAAACATTTGCAAAACTTTTCGATCCCATCATCGAGGAGTATCATGACTTCAATAAGGGGGACAAACATCCGCCCGCCTGTTTTGGCTATGGATCCGATTTTCCCGATCTCGATCCAGAACGTAAATTTATTTTATCGACGCGAATCCGCTGCGCACGATCCTTGGATGGTTATCCCTTCCATCCGCTACTAACGCATTGCGATTACGCCCAATTACAGACGACTATTTGCCGGGCCTTTGACAGACTGTGTGGCGATTTCTCGGGCAGATATTTTCCGATTTGCGGCATGAAAGAAAAGGTCAAAGAGAAACTTGTCCGCGATCATTACTTGTTCCGCGAGGACGATCCGTATTTGGAGCAGGCACGGGCCTTTCGGTATTGGCCCCTGGGACGCGGCATATTCATGAATAAGTTGAGAACCTTTTTGGTCTGGGTCAACGAAGAGGATCATTTGCGTATCATCTCCATGGAGAGTGGCGGCGATTTGGGGCGCGTGTATGAACGCATGATTGTTGGCGTCGAATCGCTGGCCCATGAAATGAAATTTGCTCATGATCCGCAGCTGGGCAATCTCAACTTCTGTCCCACAAACTTGGGCACCTCCATTCGCGCATCGGTGCACATTAGGCTGCCCAGCATTTACTCCGAGGCAACGGTGATTGATATGGCCGAACAGCATAATCTACAAGTGCGCGGCACGCGGGGCGAAAACTCGGCAGCCGAAAATGGAGTCTATGACATCTCGAATAAGCGTCGCATGGGCGTAACCGAGTATCAGATCATTTCAGAGTTGTACGAGGGCATCAAGGCGATAATTGATGCCGAGTGCAAGGCGTACTTGGATATGAAAAGTATGGCAAAGACGACGTCTAAGGATAAATTCCTAACGGAGGGCGAGAAGCAGAAACCTATAAAAGAGGATAAATGTGCGCCAAAGAAGCCTGCCGCTAAGCCGGGTACCGCTAAGAAGCCTGAACCTAAAAAAGCTGGCAGTAAAAAGCCTGAAGCAAAAAAAGGTGACGATAAAAAGGCAACCAATAAGAAAGGTGGTGCAACCAAAAAGAAATAGGTCAAGCATTAGATTACCAAATTCCAAAGATGTGTAGAATGGTCCAACAGCCCATGTAAATTCTTATCATTGACGTGATAACTGATCTAAAAGCCCATTTACATTTATTTCCCTTTTATATATGTATTTTTGGGGGGTTTGGTTTTAATTTTGGTTAGGGGGAAGAGTACAGTCAGTACAGTCTACAATGTAGAGGTTGTTGTTAACCTCGTAATAATCTGCACTTTTAATTAACGTTTGCGACATTGTATTAACAGGAGTATAGTATGTATGTGTACAAGTTGTTAATACAGACATATATAAAGATATTTATCAATTTCTATTTCAGCTGCCCTCATCTAATGCTTCAAATACAACATCATATATTTTTCATTGATAATCCATGACTTCGCGCTGAAGACATGCTAATCAAACGTATCTGTGATATAAAACCATATAAATGAATATTTAGATTAAATAAAAACTATGCGAGTATTTTATATTTCGCAATGGAAATGATTTTTGTGGTTTCCTTATTTTGGAATTTCAATTTTTAAAAATTGTGGGTTTAGCTTGAGCTCACCTTTCTGCTAAATTAATTTATTAAGTCTCCACGTATTATATCATCGTTAGTTTTAGATAAATAAGGTTTAATAATTTCCACCCGCCTTAAATGAAAAAATCCATTTATTTTTTTTGTATTTTTTTTTAATTTTAATTCTTTTATAAACTTAAGACTTAAAATAAAAATATTTAAATTTTTTTGTTGTTGGTTGTTTTTTGCTTGACACAAATGCCAAAAATGTTTTACATTGTTTTATGTTTTTTAAGCAAATATTTTGTGAAATAGTTTTCAATTGTTGTTGTTGTTTCTGTTGTTGTTCTTGTGGTTGGTAGTGTGCAGTTTGGTGTTCTTGTTGTTGTTGTGGCGGGAGTCCTGATGGGGGTCTTGCAGCCCGGGTTTAGCCGCGACTCTCAAAAAGTATACGACAAATGCCGAGTGCCGCCAGACGATAGCCCGAAGAACTGCAAAGACGAGTCCAGAGCAGAACAGCCGCCGAGTGTTGCCGCTCCGCAGCGCTACGAATCCTACTACAAACTAAAGCAAACACAACTCGCACGCCAAAAGGATCTAGACATGGCGAGTGAGCTGAAGATTAATCGCCAACAAAACACCGTTCCTTATTGTCGCGAATTGTCAAATTGCGATGGTGTTGCACTGATATTCGCCCAAAAAGGAAACATTGTTGTGGCTGATTGATTGATTGGGGTTGGCTGTTGAATTTACAGGCTCTTCTCGAGCTTGATCAGCTCGGTGATGCCATCGTACATCTCCTTGACGGCCTGGTATTCGGTGAGACCCATGCGACGCTTGTTGGAGATGTCATAGACACCGCCCTCAGCTTCGGTGTGCTCGCCACGGGTGCCGCGCACCTGCAGGTTGTACTTGGCGGCAACCTCCTCGAGCTTGGCCTTGTTGGAGGCCAGCTTGGGGACCTTGATGTGCACGGAGGCACGGATGGTGGTGCCCAAGTTGGTGGGGCAGAAGGTCAAGAAGCCAAGACGATCGTCGTGGCTGAAGGGCACACGCTTCTCGATCTCGTTGACGGCGGTGGTCAGGCGACGGTAGATCTCGCCCAAATCGCCACCCTGCTGCATGGAGATGATGCGCAAATGATCCTCCTCATTGCACCAGACCAGGAAGGTCTTGTTGTCGTTGTGGTAGATGCCACGACCCGATGGCCAGTAGCGGCAAGCGTTGGCGGCCTGCAGGAAGCGATCGCCCTCCTTGAACAGGAAGTGATCGTCGATCAGCTGCTGCTGGACGGCCTTCTCCATGCCGGTCAATGGGTAGAACTTGCCCTTAAGCTCGCCCTCGAGGCCGGACAGAGTGCTGCTAACCTTGGACTCCATCTCCTTGTACTGGGCCTCGGTCAAGCAGGGGTTGAAGGGATAACCCTGCATGGAGCGACCGCAACGCACACGAGTCGAGATCACATACTCATTGGTGGGATCCACGTTGCCGAAGCTGCTCACATCACCGAAATCGGAGGCTGGGTGCTTGTCGGTCTTCTTGAAGCCACCATGGTAATCCTCAATGATGGGATCGAAGAGCTCGGCGAACACTGTGTATGCCTCAGCATCGGGGGCATAGATGCCGACGCCAGAGTCGTGGTTCTCCAGACCGGACTGGATCACATCCAACAAGGTCGACTTGAAGGTGGGGGTCACCTTGTTCTTCAGGTTGTCGAAGACCTCCTTGGTCAGGTACTTCTTCAACAGCGATTTGGAGTCGGAGGCAGCCAACTTGGCATAACCCTCCTCCAGTTTAGCGAGAACAGCGGCATCAACCATGGTGTCTTGTTTGCTAAAAATAAACGAGAAAGAACACAAGTTGGGGTTAGTTGGCGAATCGGGAACGAAACGAAACGAAATGTTTTTGGCACACCACACAGTGGACGCCCAACAGCGACAACGCACTTCATACAAACATAAACTAAGCATAACTATAACAAATAAGGGCTTAAATCTTATGGCTTGTCACACAGCATCTAAATTACATTGCAAGCAGGTCAATCAAGGCAGTTCTGAGTTCACATTGCTGAGCATAAACATTTGACTGGACAACTATATTCGTAGCAAACAGAGGAAAGCACAAAAGAATGCGCAAAAACATGATTTTTCTTCAGTCTTTAGATTCACCGTTTGGAGCGTGCACTGTAGTTGTGAAAAATGTGTGCGCTCAAAAGTAGGCAATGTTTTATTTCGCGCTCGGATCGCACGCAAACCGCCCCATCAAAAACTTATTGGTGGTGACTCTCTCTCTCTCTCTCGCTCTCAGTCTCTCGCTGGCTGTCTGCCGCGGTCTCTTTGTCGTGGTGGTGGCAAACTTTTGCCGGCTGTCGCTGAATACGCACAGCAAAACGGCGGCACACACAGCACACAGGACACACAGGACACAGCGCCGCCCCGCCCTGCACATGCGCGAAACCCGGCACACGGTACATTGGGACTCGGTTTAGGTCTCAGGCCCCGGTCTCGTTCTCTGCTGTCTCGGCGTCCCGGTCAGAGGACCAGGGCAATAATATTTTTATGGCAACTTTAGGTCGTGTTTTTTTTCTTTTCATTTTTGGGGGGCAGTCTGACGTCAGCATTCGGATACACACGCAGAAACAATGCTTTTTGGCTGTCTAGGACCTATGACAAGCCCCAATGCGAGACTCTCGCACACACACCACACACTGTGGAATACACACCCTTGGGCAGCTGCCTCATCGGAGGCGCCTGCTGCTGCTGTCGCGCTGCCATTGGGCTCGCCGCCGCCACCGCCACCGCCGCCATTGGCCGTGGCTGTGGCGCCGCCATCGCCTTCGATCACTTTCTCCTTTTTATCCTTGGACGCACACAAACCCATAATGTATTTAGTTGTTTTTTGTTTTAAGTGTAAAGTGTATAAAATTTGGCCTTGGCTTGGTCACAAAAGTTGGGTGCAGAGAGTTCGCGATTGACGACGAAAGTCGGAGCTAGTTGCAAATGCTGGTGATGGTCGTGATTGTGGATGGTGGGGGGATTTTGGCTCCTTCACGTTCACGTTTGCGTTCGCGTCGTGTTAACGTTTTTGCAGGTAAAATGAAATCACAATGCAGCTTCTACACACATCTATAGATCACACACACACTCATCTACATCACATACACGCACACGCACACAAACACACAGCAGAGGGCGGCGCTTCAAATTTTCAATTTAATTTGAATATATATTGCTTTTGGATTCGATTGCGGATTTATTGCAAAATCCTTTGTGACTGTGTATCTGGGGATCTTGGTGGTCTGTTCGTCTAAACAAATGTATGTATATATATAAATGTCGAGTTTATCTGGGAGATCAGAGAGTGGCAGAGAGGCGATTAGCGCGTTAATGCTTCGATTCACACACAATTCGATTCGTTGTCGATTTATCGCGTCGCGTTTATCGCTGCTGCTGCTGATGCTTATTTTGCTGCCGCGCCCAAAGGTATACTACAAAAAAGCGACTACTACAAATGGCCTAGGCTACAACACACTAAGGAGCAAAAAACGGAGCGCGCGCGCTTGCGACGAGAACTTTGAGACTTGCTGATGATGGCTCGACTGGCTGCTGACTACTGAACACTACTGATGTACCAGGACACTACAAGGACTCTACAACACGGCTGCCTGGGCCGGGAAACCGGGACTTAGGGTGCGTCGCGCAGAGCTACGCTTTGCTTAACTTCACTTTTCGTTTTTTTTTTTCGAGGTTGGGTGCTGGATGCGTTTCGTGTATCGACACGACGCCAATTCAGCACAGCCGAGAGAGCGAAAGAGAGAGCACTGAGGCTTAGCAGGGTTGCCAGCCAGCTTGCAGGAGGGTTGCAGAGCGTTGCATAGCCGCAGGCGCCGGCGACGAAGGGCAAAAATACACAAAAAAAAAAAAAAACTGTTGCCGGATGAGAGCGCAACATAATGCGGAAGGATATATTTATTTGATGCGTTCAACCACCAGCAGCAGTAGCCGTGCCACTAAAAGGGGCAGGTCTATTTCGGAAGGGGGCGGCGGCACGAGCTCGGCGGCAGGCAGCGAGAGGGATGCGCGCGAATCGATAAAATTTATGGCACGCGGCAGCTGGAAATTGTTGCGCCTCGCAGCAAGCGAGGAAAAAACAGAGAAACAGAAAAATGAAAAAGGGGCCTGAGCCGGGGGCTGGTCAAGTCAACTTCAAGTGACGGCTCGAGTGTGAAATGAGGGCTGCTAATGGCATGACTGGCGTTGCCACTGCTCTTGCCTTCTTGTGCGGCGCCTCAAGTGGCGTGTGTGGCATGCGACATGCGTCGGCACTGAAATCACGGCCAGCTTGCGGCATTCCCAACCAAACCAAGTGCACGTGCACCCGAGACGAGCGACGAACAAACGACGAGATACTTTTCACGCCTGTGCAGTGACGTGTAACCAGCGAAAAAATATAGGGGTGGAGGGGGAGAGGAAGGGGGACGACAGTCTAGTGGCATTGCATGTCTGTGCCACATTATTTGCCGCTGCAATTCCAGCCATTGTGTTGTTGTCGTCGTCGTTGAACCTGTTGTTGCTGTTTGCCTAATTTCATTACTCAGCCTCTCAAGCTCAACTCAGCTCAGCTCTGACTAATTGCTCGCTCGCTCGCTGCTTCGGCTCTCCAAAATGACTAAGCTCCAATTCCCAAACGCAGTCGGGCCTAGCTGCCCCCCTTGCTCTGCAATTGCAGCTGTAATTGCCGCGAAATATTGATTTAAATTTGCAAATAATTTAAAGCCCAGCGCTTGGGATTGTGTCATTTGCCCATGACGCATGGCACGGCGTAGGCTTAGGTACTTTGAAAGTCGTCTGGTAATACTATATATAGATTGCTATACTCAGCTATTGAGAACTTAACAGAGCTCTCATTTCCATTTAAAACTAAACACTTGCAACTGGAAAATATTATTTGTTATTTTTTACGTTTTTTCTACGCTTGAAAGTAGATTTTGATGAGGGAATACAGCAAGTTTTCATCAAGAATAATAACTGGTATTTATTAGATTTTCTTTCAGAATAACTTTAAAATATGTACATAAGTGTATAATTCATATTTTCAAAAAAATTCATCTGTCGAATTCGCAGCAATTTTTCAGCTTTCTTTTTGAAAACCGAAACCTAAACCTAATTGATGCGATTGTTAAGTGAAAAAAACAATGAACTAGAGCGTGTATAAATTGTGTCTCAACTAAGCTCAACTCACTTTTAAAATTCACGTGAATTTCACTTTTACGATTAGAAAAAAATACAGCATACTTCTGGGAACTGTTAAGAACTTAACGCAATATTAAGAGATGTGAGAATTGAGAACGCTTAATCTAATCAGTGCAGATATTTTGAAAGATACTAACTATTTGTGCAAAATTTGGTATATTGCTCTACATCTCTCTCTATATATTTGTAAAAACTAGGTGCAGATGCACTGTATGAACTTCCTGTCGATTTGGGTAACGTACTTTGTTGCGATCAGATTTTGATATTGACGTTGTGATTTTGTGGAAAATTTGAAATAGTCATATGAGAATGTTGGTCATAAAGATAAGCCGGCTAGCTATAGTTCTACGTGTAGATTGTGGTAGGTGGCACTGTCTCCATCTGCAGCGACAACGCCCTCGAGCACTTGAGTGAGTGCACAACGAAATGGTTTGGCTGTGGGCTAAAAGGGGTTTCGACTTATTGCCGGCAAACTAATCAATTATCTCGAGTGTGCACAACAATCATGCCACACACACACTCAAAGATTCTCTGGTGTAGTTGTAGTCAGAACACTCGAGTGTCCTCATCACAACACGGCGGCGATGGCGGCACTTGAAAGCGAAGCGAAGCAAATCGCATTAAGTTGGCACAATTGAAAAACTGATTTCATTATGTGCGTACTCCCTTCTCCACCCTGGCATCTCCCAATCTCGCTAAACTACCCCGTTGAAACTCAAGGTTAGCAGGCAGCGATAAACGTGACAAAAGGATATCGATAATGAATTCGATTTAATTGGCAAGTGACAAACAACAGCTTCTTAAATATCGATAATGCAAACGCTTTAATTCCAAGTCAAATTGTTAACACACGCGCAACACGATTATTTGGTGTGATAGATAGTTCCTTAATTAAGAGCTAACTATGTTAATTTGATATGTGCAACAGTTAATTGAAGTCGCGGGATATCGCGGCACGAATATTGGCAACCGTTAACGGTTAACTTTGATACGCGAATGGCAAACGATGAATGGACTACAGCTCTAGCGCTATTTTTTTTTCGCAACTGTGTTTCGATTAGAGTCGCAGTCAAGTAGAGAGTGAGAGTGAGAGCTAGATAGAGCCAGAGAGCGTGACGCTGGAGAGTTGGCCCAGAGCAAGTCAGCTGATAAGCCAAGCGCAAGTCAAAGCAAGAGAGAGACAATGAGAGAGAGAGAGGGAGCTGCTACAAACTTTCGAGTTGCAGTTGCCGGGCGCTGAAAGTCGATCTTGCCAACAGCTGCAGCAGCAACAGCAAAACGGATAAGATAAGATGTCCAAGAGGCTATACACATCTAAACATTAAAACTCATTAGATGTGTCTTTCGAGGCGCTTCTAGTTGTTTGCTAGCTGCCAATATGTTGGCACAGTGGAAAGCGAAAGCCTTTGGCCAAGAATCGTTAGCGAATGGAAATCGTTTTCTCAATGCAGTTTTCCGCAAGTCATTGAACCGTCGCCTTTCCCCCATCATTTCCCCATCCCCTTCCCGCTTACCTCCTGCTTTCGTTGGTCCCCTGTTCATGTATGCCGCAATAGCTGCGCTTTAATTGCAAACGAACAAAGTGCTGCGATTTTGGCCTGGCGATTGCACAAAGAAATTGGCAGACAGTTCGGGCCATGGCTAAAATGCGAAATGAGTTAACGACATCAATATGCCGCGGACGTGAGCAAATGCAACGGCAAAGTGCAACAAAAACACAAGGAAAACAAAACTTGAAAAACTACGACAATAATTTCACTTAATAACGCAATTAGCCCTCATGCGAGATAAGCCTATAATAATTGAGTGGACAGCATAAGGGTTTACGTTTCTTCTATAGTGTGAGAGCTAAATATATCTCTTGTTGAACGCACCCGCATTTCACATACTCGCCTCAACTATATCATTCTATATAACAATTTTTGTTCTGCTAATTTAATTAACATTCTTTTGGCAAATGCGCTCGGCTCAATTAAACTCTAGCGCGATGCAGAAGAGACTGCTGCAGACCTATTTAAGAGACTTGTGATTATATTTATTATGGTCTGTCTCATCATCGTCATCATCGTCTTGGGGCAGCGCCAGCAATTGTTGGCGGTATAAATTTCGCTAGAATTTTGCGCTCATTGCCCGGATGTCGTTGATTTAACTTTGTTTCATTCTCTCATTTTTTTATGGCTATTCTTCTGTCTGCGAAGACAATCAACGCGCAAAATGCGGCAGTCATTTAGCTACAGCAACAAAACTGTCACACATACATACACACACTCTTACGCAGTCAGACATTTGCAGTTTGCAGCAATCGCAGTTAACAGTTGGCTTGGCTGTTAAGTAACAGCGCTGCGGTTAACAGTGCTCTGTTGCGAAAAGTTGCAAGCGAGAGCTTTTGATCGACCAGTGAAAGCTCGTCCTGTGCAGCTCGCAAAAGTTTGGCGCATGCAAAGCTTTAGCCTGCTTGCCACAGTCGCGGCAAAAATATGATGGCATGTCTTTGCACAATTTAATTTGTTTACATTACGTTTGAAATTCAATTTGTTTATTTGTTTTATGGCATCGCCAAACGAATTGTATATCAAATCAGACAGCAGAGCATTGCTCTCTGTATATGTGTTTTTGCTTATCTTATTTTCGACTAGTTGGCAATTTTTGCCTCCTAGGGCTACACACAAATACACACACGTACACGTATAGTCTGTGTGTGTGAGTTGAGTGCAATTTCATTTCCTGTCTAGCCAAATGATGCGAACTAACTGACAGCCTGAACCTGGGCCCACGCCCAGCCCAACCTCTGGCGATTATGCAACTTGACAGCTTGCAACAGACAAAGGTGGCCTATTGTTTTCAACCGCACCCCCTTTTTTTAATCGGGGCGTTGTTTTCTATAGGAAAATGGCAAATGGGAATTTTTTTGATTCAAATTCGTAGTTCAACTGCAGCCTCTTTTTTTTTGTGTGACAAGCCAAACACGCTGCTGCTGCTGTTCTCCTAGCTTTTTTCTCGTTCTTTTCATTCATTTTGCGCTTTAATGGATTTCAATTGAATAATTAACAACATCGTGCCAGCTAGCCGGCGGGAGAAAGAGAGAAGGAGCGTCAGCAATTTGTACAACAAATTTTGCGCGATTTGCTGTTGAAATAAACAGATAAATAAACTGACAAAACAGATCTCTAAGCATTTCCATTTTCAATTCTATTCGCAATTTCCATTTTCTCTTTAAACGTTTGTGTTAACTTGTCAGCTGGGTTTTATTTCACCAGTTTAATAGAACATCACGGCGCTCTATAAATATATTATGCTCAGGTATTGATTCTTACCCCCTATCTACAGGGCCTAGTAGCTATGCATCATTTATTATAGAGCTAGCTGGCTAGCTAATGTGTGCGTGTGTGGCGCGGTTGTTTTTTTGTTTTGTTTATTTGAACGCTTTTGGTTTGTGGGCTGTATTTATAGCAGCCGGCATTAAATCAACTAGGAAAACGAACCCCTACTCGCATCGACCTGGTACTAAAATTAGCCCCAGTCAAAGCGAAGAAAAGAAAAGTATTTCGAATTCCAAGGGACTGTGAAACTGTAATTATGTAATAATTTTGATAACTCTGGTGCAATTGCAGAAGCCGAGTGCGTGCTGGATTGGAATAAGTTCATTCAACTGATTGCATATGATTAATAGCCAGCCACCAGACACAATATCGTTGGGCGTGATTGTACGATAAGCGATTATGCAATTCACTTGGCAATGACCGCCATATTTCACACTATTTCAATGTATGCCTTTGTGTGGGTTTGTACTCATAGACGAGACAAGTTCAAGGCGAGTGTAATTCAAGTAGACAGCGAATGGCTGACTGAAGGAAGCCCGCCAAGTGCTAATGGCTGCTAAAATACTTTTGGCAGCCACTGTCGGCGGCGTACTCGCACTCTCTTATCGTTTTGGCACTGTTAACATTGTTTTCGCCTTATCATTATTATTGGCCAAAGCCGCAATAGATAGTTTGGTTAGTTACTTGCTCGCTACATTTGGAAATTGCAATCGCTATTGTTCAACAACAAAAACAGCCAAGCGCAAAGGGAGAAACAAGTTTTACAATTGCCAATTGTGTGGCTAAATATAGGCATACTACCTACAGAGAGTCAACCATATTGAAGCGTTCGCTGATTTTCATTTTATGTGCTTGTACTTATTTTCTGTTTTTTTTTTGCCGGTAACCGGTTTCGTTGCGGTTTGCCAGTTGCGAAAAGCGAAATGCAAACTGCACTTCGAGTGACTCAGATCAGATTTAACGAACTTCCTTGGCACATAAACTTCTTGCACACACACACACACACTAACACACACTGCTCTCATCCTTTTAGACGCCACACTTAGCACTTAACTTAATGTATAAATTCAACTATAATTATTATATTGTATGGTATATTTATCACAAAAATTATGCACAGAATTTTATAATTTTTTTGGTTTTTTGTTTTGGAGAACGGCTCACCTTTGCAACCGTAGAATTCAACGTCCAACGTTACAATGATCAGAAAATGTTGTTCTTTGGCTCAGCTGCAGTCGACGGCAGTCAAGCAGCCTGCCAGTCAGCGGCAGAGGCAGAGGCAGCGACGCCAGCAGCAGCGTAAAGCGGCACCCTTCTTCTTTCACTTTCAAACTACTTAACGAACATACGCGGAGAGCGAGAGAGAGAGAGTGAGAAAGAGAAACGGCTGAAAGCTTTGCTTTCGTATATCGAATGTGCTAGCTGCTATGTGTGACTGTCTTTGTGCATGTGTATGTGTGCGAGGCCTGCCTCCTGGTGCGTTGCCACAGTGCTGCCTGCTTGCCTGCTGTTGTCGCTTGGTCGCTTACATGTATTAGTAGTTGGCGGCCAATTGACGTAGGACGGGACGTGACGTATGACAAAAAAAAGCTTTGCGTTGTTATTTCCTATTCAAAAAATGCGAGCGCAAAAGAGCGCGAGCTTTCGTCACACTGTGCAGCGGCAGCAGGTTAAAGCAGTGTGACCAATACCATGTTAAGCAGTGTAACTGTGTATGCGAAAAGGAAAGTGTTCAAACCAAATGCACTTGTATGCGCCCACTGGACATGGGTGTGTGAGAGAGACAGCCAGGCCTCTTCTGCCTTGCAACTAATTGCATACATATAAGGTACATAGCAACGTAACTATATGTACAGTTAGCGCTGCGACTGCGATATATTGTCTGTCCGTCGCGTCGACTGCAGCGGATTATGGCAAGCCTACTGTATGGGGGCGACGTTTGTGCTGGTGTTGGTAATTGAGCAGAGCAGAGCACAGCTCACATGACACCAACACTTACTGACACACACACACACACACATGCAAGCCTTTCCCATACGAGTTGTGCACACAAACATTGTTTAATTATTGAGGAGCCCGTTGTGTATATTTAATTTATAACGACACTCCACTCTATACACATGTATGATTGTGTGTATGTGAGTGTTGCTCGTGATGAACCTGACGAACTAATCAAAGTAAATCGAAATTTATTGTTCCCCTGGCGTAACTAGCCCAACAACTATTTATTTGCTGTATTCCTTTTTGTTCATTATTTCCAGAATTAAGTGTAAATATTTGCAGCATGCAAACAAGCTGACAAAAAAGCTCAACAAACAATGAGCGAGCAGCGTGAGGGAGAGGGAAACAGAACTCTAGACTCGACATTCTATAGAATGTCGTAGAGTATGCAAACGATGAAGAAGTGTCAGAAACTGTAGAATTACTTTATTCCGATATGTTCTTCTCGCCAGAACAGTTTACTTTATAGTGCGTTTCGTTTGACACGCAATGGTTAAGAATGTTGTGTGTCGCATGTCGCATATGTATTGCCTCTAAACAGTTTGTTGCTATGCACACAGTTCCCGATAAAGAAAATTGACACAGGTGCCCATATAATACAATTGTATTATACAGACAGTAAACGTCTCTGGGATTGCATTACGTTATCCCGAAGTTGCCCCTTTGCTAGAGTATACCGCATTCGATAGGCGTTGAAACTATCATTTATATATTCCTCATAAATGTGAGCACATTACAGACCGTATATTTTGGCACTAATACCACACATAATAAAATTAAGAAATTTTTGAAAAAGAAATGATAATTATAAAATAGCAAACAGCAAATAGGAAAACTACAGCTCATATCATTTATGTATATATAGAACTTGGATTTGCTCAATTGGTTAGATCAAGCGACATGACACAAGATCAATCTCAAGAATACTTAAATCATATAATATACATTTGTAGAAAATAAGAATGAAGAATATTTCAACAGTCTTTCGCTAAATTCTTGAACTTGATTTTGAATAGCCATTTATATTTGTTTTTACACGTTGTATATGTATGCCGAGAAACAACATATAGTATAAGGCAACCTGCTCGATCATAAACATAATATACAGAAACAGACAGTTCTAGATATCGAAACGAACATATTCATTCTTTGCGCGTTATTTGAGCAAAATGAGAATATCTACATAGATATTTGAACAGTTGCCAACGAATTTTATGCAACAAACAAAGAACGCTCCACAGCTACACGAAAATGTATATATTTTACTACATACGTATATATAGTAAATATGTATATTATATATCTGTTGTAGAAGAACTTTTGCTTTTTCCTCCTTTCAAATTTGAAAATCTACACGAATTTTATTAATTATATAAAATATTCTTGATTATGCTCTGACATTGCAATGTCAAAAGACACAACAAGAGAAGGCAGTAAAATGTGAATGCGACAGGATGCGCCCTGGGCATCCCAACTCGACCCGACTTTACATAATCCCAGCAATTTCTCCCGACATTTTCAGTTTTCAATTTGTGCTTTCGTTTTTCAATTGCTTTTGTTATTGTCGTCGCCGTCGTCGTCATCCTCATCATCAAATGAGTCGCCGTCGAGTGGCGCTGAGATTACGTAAATCCCAGCAGCTTTCTGTGCGTAGAGAATCTGTGGCGCTGCGAACAACCCGCAAAAGTATCTATTGTTCTATGGCAATACGCAAAACAACAAAATACATATACACTATAAATGTATATGAACAGAAATATACTACTACTATGTACTTTAGTTCTAAGGGGGTTGTCATCGACCTTGAAAAAACCAACACAACACAACAAAAAAATCTGCGGACGACAACAAAGTTTTGTGGCTGGCAATTTTGACATGTAGTTAAAAAAGCACATAGCATACACAAATCTAAGGGAAGCACAGTCAAGCTGAACTAAACCAATTTGATCTTTATCTTAAACTCAAGGATGGCAGAAAAGTCTTTAAACACGAATGAGTACTGTTCAAAGGTACTATATAAGAAAAACTACAAAGTATTTTTTATAGTTCACGATTTGCGTTAGCTATGATATTTGTATTGAAGTTTTACTGTGATGTCGAGCTGAATAGCTCTTATAAAGCGCATGGGGGTGACTCAGACTATTTAACAGATTCAACTTTTTATATTTACTAGTAGAGTTCCATATTTTAAAGCAGAAGGAGCTTTACAATATTGCAAACAATAAAGCCAAATGGCAGCATCTGAAAATGTGGGCAAAATTGAGCGATACCCGCATAGAGATTGCAAAACTGTACAACTTTTGAGCGATTTGAATAATAAATGCAAATAATATTTGTAAATGTTTATTCATAAAACTACAAAAGTTTCGTCATATATTAAGAACAAAAGTAACTTTAATATACTCAGCGTTAAGCGAATTTCACACATCCAAATTGCGTGTGAAATACTCGATTATTTTTAAAGACAAAAGCCCCACAAACAGATATGCATATACACAACTCCACTATATAGTACCGGCGAAATGTCTGCTAGAAAACGTTAAAAACTCAATGATTAGATTAATTGTTTAAGGCGCTCGTTTAAACGATTTTCCACCAAAGTGAACGTAGAGGCGTTGAGCCGGAAGAGAGAGAGGGAATGTTAAGTTCAGTGTATTCAGTTATCACGCGCAAAAATATCGCTGGCTGATTGAGGGTGTGTCACACACACACTCACACACATACACATAGATACATACTCGAATACATCCAGTCATACAGCGTAACACTATTGAACTTGAAATTGGAATTGCATAAGCGAGCAATTTGTTTGTACGAAAAGTTAGTCATTTGGGGTGAATGAAAATGTGGCAACAATTTGCCTGCTCATATAATTTCAGTTTCGTTATGGCCACTGGGAAGTGAATATGCCAAACAAAACACAAAAAGAAGGAGAATTAGCAAATCATTTGAAAAATGTGTTATTAATTAGTTCAATTTGCAGCCAGTCAAGCACGAGTTCAATTAAGACGCGCTCTCACTCTCCCCTCAACTTTCTCTCTCTATCTGCAGAGTCACTGAAGCCTGAATCAGAGCTGAAATTGCCTGCAACAGATACAATCTGTAGATAATATATGTATATATATCTATATATATATACATATAGTGCGTTAGTACTACCTGCTGGTAAAAGCTCTGCGCGTGTTGTCGCTCGCTCGCCCGCTTTGTTTGTTTGCTAAACAATATTTTGGCATCACTTCAAAAGCGACGTTTGCCAAAAGCAATTTGCATTACGCGTGAGCCAAAAAGCAGCCAATACATATTATATACATCTGCAAAGTTATGTATCTATATAGTATATATCTATATGTCTTTGTAAATACATCAAAACAGCCAACTACCATGATAAGTGGCATCTATAACAAAGCGAACTCAATCGACTGATCACATCAGATGACACTCATTATTCCTTCGACTGCCGCTGCCACTTTCGATGGCATCAAATAACGTGTAAATATTTATGTTTACACGGTATCAATACCCCAGTACTCACAGGGTATATACGTATGACAACTTGGGGGTTGGTTACTGTGAGAAATCAGTTACTTTGTCTTATTCATCACATTCAAAAGAGTTGTGATATTTATTTAACCGTTCCTCAAGCACATATTATAATTAATCTATTGTACAAATACTTGTTCAATTTCTAAGCATTAATCTTCTGTCTGTGCTATATACAGAAAATTGTCTATCAAAAGTAATTTTCTGCAAAAATGTATTCTATATTCTAAGAAAACTTTTTTTTTGTTTACTACAATTGAAAATATTTTTGCAATCCAGCAAGCAGTCTCTTTTAAAATTTGAGTGTACAAGGTAATAGGTATAAGGTATAATATGTATAGGGTACATAAGATAAGTTGACAAACCGCTGTTCATCAGCCTAGGATGTTGTGCATTCTGAAAGTGTCGCGATATGCGAACAACGCGAACTCAAGCAATTAGAGATGAGGCGTGACGCCAGCACATCTACTAGATGAATATTAGAAAACATATAAGTAAGTAACACACACAAAAATATATACATATGTATGTATATAAGAACTGTCTAAATTTAAGCCAAAAGTGGCACAGAGGAGGTTGTAGCTTGGTGGCAACAAGCTGCAACGTTGCACAGCTAATTTGCCGCATATAACACAAAACAACAAAAACAATAAGTAAAAGAAATTAAATAAAATAAATCTAAGTAAATTTTGTGTAGCCCAGCAGTGTCGTTCGCTTCTCGTTCACGTTCACGTTGCGTCTCCAAACATGCACGTTTAAATATAAACTTGGCATGGGGGAGATCATGTGACCTGGACGGGCGGATGAACAGGCAGCACGCAGGCGGACGACAAAAGTCGTATGGGGTGCATTATTCAAGACAGTTTTTCACTAAAGATATACCTATATACAGTGACTATCGGCTGTATGCTACATTTGATGTATGATCTACAAAAATAGTGGAAGCCATGAAGGCAATTTTATTATCGCTTTAATGAACAATAATTTTGTGTTTAGTATTACTTAAAAGACAGAACCATCAACGAATGCGTTTTGCTTGATGTCAATTTAGTGAAACTAAAATTCCAATATTAAGTGAGAAAACAATTTAAAAATTTTTAGAAGCATTGCATTACAAAAATTAGTCGTATTAGCTCTGAACGACTATACTTAATTAAAGATAACTGCCAAAACATGTTTCCTTTAAATTCAATTAGTTATTTAATTGCATATTAAGAAGAATGTAATGTATTTAGGCACATGTAGCATACTTTGTGCATTATTACTGTTGCCTATAGCCAATATCTACTTTATCGTGGGCGAGTCTGGGTTACATCCTTGCGACACCTGGTAAGGACAAGGCTTGCGTGCAAGGTTCCAACTATTTGGTATACATTGAACATTAATATTAATGACAAATCAATAGCACACAATTAAACGCGTCCCAAACAGAGTGCAGTCAAGAGAGATAGAAATAGAGAAGAGACGTCAGTTGATGCCATGTTGTGGCATGAGTGCTGTCCGCCCAAGCACAGAACATGAAACTAAAATAAACAACGTCATCGTCAGCAACATAAAGCTGATGATGATGATGTTGCTGTTGGTACTGATGATTATTATTGTCACAGGCACATGATTTTTTTTTTTTCTGCATCAACTCTTGAGACTGACGCCACATGGCAACTATTTTTGCGACAAGAAGTCACCCGAGTTCGTTGCACTCGCCTCAGTCAAGAGCTGAAAGCTGAGAGCTAAGAGCTCTTCGGCTACAATGCGGAAGTTCTGTCGCCTCACAATCGAATTGAAAAATTTCAAAAATAAGGCTACTAAAAAATGCATACACAGGAAATCAAAATCAAATAAAAAAAAAAAAAACAACAAAATAATGTGGCTGTTGCTGTCTTACCGTGCTCCCGCCTGCTGAGCCTCCTTGATGGACTCTACAAAGGACTGGGCCTCGCCTTTAATGAAATCATTGCTGGCATCCTTTAGCTGCTCCTTATCAATCTTGGCCACTTTGCTCGGCGGCAAGGTAGCATCGTACAGCTTCTGATCCAATGCATCCTGATTGCCGTTGGCGGCGTTGCCATTGGTGGCAGTGCCATTGCCATTGGTGTTGGACTCGGTTAATGCTTTTGGCAGAGGAATAGGCATCTTGTCGGCTGGTTTGCTAATGCTTGGGGTTGGTGGTGTAACTGGAGCGGGCTTGGGTGCGACAACTGGAGCAGGTGTTGGCGCAGGAGCAGGCTTGGGCGCTTCAACAGGAGTGACTGCTGGAGGTGCAGGTGCTGGCTTGGTTACTGCAGGCGGAGTTGGTGTCGATGGCTTGGGTGGACTAACTGGCGCAGTTGCTGGCTTCGCTGGTGCTGGTGAGCTCGGCTTTACAGTAGGCTGTGGTGCTGGCGCAGGAGCTGGAGCGGGTGTTGCTTTGTTTTCAAGCGCTTGTTGTGCGGGCTTCTTTGGACCAAAAAGCCACGTCAAACGTTTGCTACGACGTCATGAAAATGAAAACCAAGAAAAAAGAAAAGGAAAATAAAAAGAAATCAATAATAAACGCATAAAATGATCGAAATAAATGCACAAATAACTAAAGTTAAAATTAAAAGCATTAAAAGAAAAGCAAATTACTAAAAAAAAACTAAAAATTGGGACGTGAATAAAATTTGTAGCGTCTTTTTCTTTCTCTCTGCTTTAGAAACTTCGCGAAAATTCACTTGTGCCGTTGGCTTCTATTAATTAGCATTTCACCATAAAAAACTCACCAAATTTCGACTAATAGTCAATTCACTCAATGAGAAAAAAACGAATTTGATAGCAAACAATTTTTTTGATTGTTATAATAGAATTATTTTTTCTTGTTTTAATTTCGGCACACCGAACTTGTCACAGACAACAAACGAAAAGGAAGAAAGAGTCAAGATGAAAACAAGTGTGACCCCATTGAACTAAGGACAAGCAATGCGACCCCATTAATCAAAATTTATTATCCCAATTAAAACCGATAAATACTATTTAGTTCGGGAAAAATATGAATGAAAATATCAGCAATCAACATTGGAACAGGAATTTTTCAGTTACTTTCAATGGGTATATGGCATAATTAAAATGAGCATAGTGAAATTATCGATAAGAGTATCGATAGTTGACAGAGCTTCCACATGTTGCCAAACCATTATTTTGAATGTAACCATAATTTACTTTACAGAAAATGTATATTGAGCTTGTTTAAACTGAAATTTAGCAATATATCAATGAATACAACTATTGTGCAATTAAATTAAAGTAGATTTCAATTGCATCAGTTAACGCTTTAATGACTGGAATCATTAACAAATCAGATAATGTCCAACAGTGATATACAATAGTCAGTCGGTTAACTTAACTGATAGTGCAACAGCTGGGTTAGCTGTTAACACCATTTTGGCATTTAGCTAGTGAATCTGGCGATTTGGCAACTCCTCTGTCGTAAGCCTTTCTAATGTCACGTACGCCACATGAAACGAAACAAAACTCGTGTGCGGCCAAATAAATGATAAGCAAACAAATAGGAACGTTAAGTACGTATTTATTACGCATACGCCCCCTTGCACAGTGCCCCAACCGGTAAATGACTGGGAACTACAAACTGGATTGCCGATCGCTTCAAACTTCAATTATCACATTATTTCGCTAATTAAGCAATGGCCGAGAGCCTAGATAACAACAAACGAAACGAAAAGAAGACACTCGCAAAACATTCTCTCAGCAAATTCGCAAATTTGTTTTGACCATTTTCATTTGTTGCCGTTGCTAATGGCACTTATCATTATTAGAGCCTCATAGCCGGTGTTTTTCAGCATGTGAGTGGATTTCTTCTTTGTCGATCTTCTTGTTGCTGTTGTTGTTGTCTTGCGGAAACCGTGCAAATTTCATTATTATCATGTGACACTGAAACTGAACGTCACTTTGCGAAGTGCACGAAAATTTCACTGTTTAACACATATAGCGACCTATAAATCCGACAACTGGCCAAAACTGCTGAGAGTTTTGGTTGTGATTGCGTGTTGTCTACAACAGTCAAGCGATTAGATTAGACATTTTGCGATTTTTGTCATTTGTAACTTATGGCCGAAGGCGATTGGCGCGTTCTGGTTTATAGAAACGTCGTGAAAGTGTTTACAACTAAAACGTACAATAATTCAGTCAAGAGTTACATATTTGTGCTGTTTATCTAAATCATTTAACGATAAGCTTTTGAATTCACAGCATTAACAAGGGTAGGCTTAACGTTATCAACTAGAACATTGTTTATTTTACCCCCTCCCAGCTCAAATGGGTGTGCCAACAACAGTTTGTCGGGTCTTAGTGAATCATGAGCTGCCTAAAAGTATGCAACAGTTCACAGCACACTATTTGCGGTAGTAGCTCTCAAACTGTTTGTATACGTACCGTATTTCGTCAACGGCGAACGTCAGATACCACAATGCAAACATCTTTTATTGTTGTTGCTGTTTTTTTCTTGCTGCAATGAGATAAATAAAACAGGTTAATAATAGAATCTGCTGTGACTAAATCGATACAATTAGCAGAGACGCGATTTGTGCAAATGGGCATGAAAAATGCATTAAAACCGACTACGAATAGTGCAAAAACTGTGGGGAAAATGAAATGAATGAACTGAATGAAATGAAATTTGAAGCAGCCGTCATAGGCAAACATTTGTTTAGCAGTCGCGGCGCGGAATTTGCCGGCATATTTTGTTGTTGCTGCTGCTGCCGCCGTTTTCGATTGTTGCGCACAATTTATTTATAAACAATTGCGATAGGATGTGAGTGTGCGACTTCTCTATGTGAGTACGATTGGCAATTAAATGACCAAAATGCAATTCACAGCAACGCCTTTGACACGTGAGAGTCGCGACACTTTTTGGGCAAACAGCCAGACAGAGATCGCAATTGATTTGAAGCCAGAAAGTTTCTTAAAGGTAACAGAACTTTTGAAGGCGCCTGTCGAGGTCTCTCGATCGGCGATCTGCGATCAGCGCTTCATTATTATTGAAAGCGTATGCATTGTGTGTGGGTCAGAGCAGTAGAGAAGGGGCGGGGGAGCTGTGTATGCTGTATGTTTATTTTCTTGGCAACGCACACGCGGCGTATGAGCAATGCGAGCAGCAGACTCATTCACATACACTCACACACAGTGACAGTTACGTCACGCTGCTTGGGGAGAGCAGTACATCATAACGTTGACAGACGTTGCATGCAACACATATAACACACATCTTGCCACTTGTCACTTGCCACTTTTGGGTGCACTCACCTTTTGTGCTAGTTGCGAAAGCAGCTAGAAAACAATTTAACGCGGCTTACAGTTAGAATTTACAGTTACAGTTGCAGCTGCCTTCGGAGGTTTAGTTCGTTTATCTCTTTGGATTTTTTTCTTTCGGTTTATCTAAGGGATGCTCGTAAATCGTATCAAAAAAAAGGGTTTTGTGGGGTTTCTAAATGCTGTGGGGTTTGCGAGCCACTGGAATATTCAGGCTAAATGTATAAAACACGCACGGCGAAATTCTACGTAGAAATTTTACTAGATTTTTGACTGCGTTTATTTTGTTTTACGTTGATTTGAAAGATATAAAGGTTTTTCACTGCGCTTCTTGTGTGTTTCCCAGTTGCTGTTGATTGCTGCTTACAATTTTTCGACTGTGCAAAAATCGACTGCTCAACCGCCAAAAGCGACGGCCAAAGAGAGACGGCGAGCGCACGTTCAAGCAAGTGCCAGAGAGAGAGGGGTAGACAGAGAGACCAAGAGAGCGCACGTATGTGTGAGACTCGGCGCCGGCGCTCTCTCTCTCTCTCACTCACTCTCTCGTGGTCTCTTTGGCAGTCGGTCTCTCAGCTAGCTGCTGCAGTTGAGCTTTCCTTCGCAGATTCGTCATAGCCTGAGGTACTCTATAAAAATACTCTCGATAATTGGGCATTATTACTCACTCGCTCGACTGTGTGAATAAGAGTATTAGTGCGTCTATCAATCGCAGTTAAGTGCAGGCAAAGTCGGTTAAGTTGCTCTAATGCCTGCCTATGCAGTTTGAGTTGCAATGTGTGGCTCTCAAACTGCTTTGCGTCAATGCAATGCCAACTGTAAGCAGTTGCTGTTGTTCCTATTACAATTTCTCAGTACTTTGTTAGATATCAAATTCGCGTTACGCGAATGCTGACACGAATAACGTTGTCTGTATCGTCCGTCTGCTCAGTTAGCCAGACAAACTGCTGGCCAATTTCTAGATAAGTCTAATAAAAAAGAATTCGCAACGCTATCTGATTGCTAAATAAAGCCAACTGAAATGCTGCTTATCAGTCGCTAAGCGGCCACAGTTTGACACGCACTGCAGTCGTTGCAACATCGCAGCTCCAGCGTGTTGCATAACGCTGCTTACATAACAACAGTGGCATCCAGAAGCAGCTTCTTCAGCGCCAAATAAATAAAACAAGGTCAAAGGTTCAAGGACTTTTTAGCCTAGAGAAAAGCTCGCTCCTCTTGCGACTGCGCAGAGTAAACTAACAAACGGAAGTCATTATTTCCTCTCTGTGTGGGTGTCAAGTGTGTCTGTGTGTGTGTGTGTGTGTGTGTGTGTGTGTGTGTGTGTGTGTGTGTGTGTGCCTGTGGATTGGGTGCGTCTTTTGTTGATGTTTTGATTGTGTAACAGCTGCTGATGGCGCCCCCAAGTATGCAATAATAAAGTATATAAATTGAAATGTCTGTCTCGTGCTTCGAGGCAACAGCGCCACATGGAAGGCAGCACGCAGCTCTGGGGGCGTGTCTCATATTTAATATCCCTGCCCGGTCATCATTTTTTGTACTGCGTGCTCCCTTGGCAGCCTATCTAAGTTTATTTATCTGCGCTTACCGCATTTATTTATTATCACAGGCATTTTGCTGCAGAAGCCACTTTTACTCAGCGGGTCTTTCCATTACGCTTTGAAGCTAAAGTTTCGTATTTCAGATAACATTTTTTCCCAGCATGAGCCGAGATAATATCCTCTCAGTGTTATTGTAATTGAGTCAGCCAGTTTTATAGCACAGCAACAACGGTTTCAGTTGCGCTGAGTTTAATTTTGATTCTTTCGAGTCTTCAAGTCGATAAAAGTCTACAAAAACTTTTTAAATACTTAATATTAATAATAAAAAAAATGCAATAAAAACTTTTCTTGGGTTCACCTTTAAATTCTTGAATTATAAGTTATTTGTAACTCAAAATTTATTCTGTACCAACCGTAATCAAGTTTTATGTTGTATTAAGTTTGAAACGTGTTTATTGATTTTTATTAGCTTTATTAATTCAATACATTTCAATTGCTACTTTTGAATGCTGTTTTGACTTGTAATTATCCTTTATGCGATATATATTTTCATTTGATTTTGTTTAGTTTTGCTTGTCGCGTAACTTGCTTAAATTTATGATATTGCATATGCCAAAAAATTGCTGTTGGCGTTGCTTGTTATAGAAGCTTTAAAATGTTGCACAACTCAAAAAGCTAGGCAAATAAAATAGTACATTTATTTAGTTACATTAAATAAAATATTTACGATTTCTCCTTCTGTTCTTAAATGTGCAAATTTCTCATTATTTATTTAGTTGTTGTTGTTTGCTTAAACACTTCAATTCTGCTTTCGCTTGTGCTTTTTACTTGTTATGTTGACATGTTTCTTTTGCTGTTGTTGTTGTTATTTGTTGTCTTTTTAAGTTGTTCTGCTAAGCTAACTACTACGCATAATCAATTGAATAATATTAGAACTTGTTGTAGCCCTAGATCTGTTGGCTGCTTTCTGCTCTCTCGACGCACGTTCCTTAAACGTTTCTCACAGTAAATTTCTGTTTCTGTTTCTCTTTTTTTCAAAAGTTGTTGTTAACCTTTGGTTGGTCGCATATGTTTCGCATTGGCTTTTATTTTGTTTTTGTTTTCTTTAACTTCTAGTTCTTTCTCTCTTCTACGGCTCACTATCTCAATGTTCTTTGTGTGTTGTTTTGTTTTGCCTTTTTTGTTGTTGTTTCTATCACAGCTTTCTTCCATAGACTTTTTGCTCTTACGATTTTAAGCATAACTTGCATATATATAATAATTCTTGTTGTTCTTGTTCTGGTTCTTAATGCACGGCCTGGCTGTCTCTCGGTCTTCCTCTTTTTTTTGTTGTTCTTACTCTTCTTTTTGTGCCTTCTGTTCCGCTCCTAATCTCATCTTCTTTCTCTACTGCTGCTCTTCTTGTTGGTGTTGTTGTTGTTGATGTTTAATACATACGTTAGCATATTTTGCATATATGTGGAATGATTTACAAAAGTTGTGTGTTGTTGTTTTTCTTCTCATTGAAATTGAAATACAATAATAAATGGCATATAAAATATAGTATATATGTATATCTTGTTGTTGTTGTTGTTCTTGCTGTTGTTTGTAGTACACAAAAAGTTCGTTACTCATACGCAGCGTTGGAAGTGTTTGTTTGCAGTTAACATTGAATAAATGTGTAATACTTTTTTGAATGATTGTTAAACAATAATAGATTTTTGCTTACAGACTTGCCAATTAGCTGCTGCTGTTGCTGCTTGGGACAGTTGCATTATCGTGTGTGTTTCTTCCTTGCACTTTTCTCATCTCTCCTCATTTGTGGGGACTCTTTGGTGCACTTCTCTTGTGGTTGTTCGCGTTGGAAGCAACATGACACGTTTATCACATTTTGTTGTTGTTGGTTTGTTTGTTTGTAGTTGTTCTTGTTGTTGTTGGTATGTACTAGGCTTAACTTAATTACATTTGTTGCTTGTTTTCGTTTCGTTTTGTTTCTCATATAAACTATGTACACACACACATAAACACATTTAATAGACACACATTAAGATTGCTTTTTATTACACATGATTTGCACTCTTAATTGTTTTCATTTGTTTACAAATTAATATTCGCTATTGGAGTTTATAACAAAAATACATGCATAGTTTTAGTTTTGGATAGTGTTTAGAGTTGGTCTTTGAGATCGCTGCTTGTTTGTTGTTCATTTATGGATAGTTGCCCCGACTCCAGCAATGAGCATTGCAACGCATATTTTTGTTGTCAGTCTTTCGTTTTTTTCTTTTTAATAGATTTGTTTTTTGTTAGATAGCTTAATTTGAGCAATTTCTTTCCTCGCTTTGTGAGTTTGTTAGCTAAATGCTCAAAGTGATCTTCAGGTACCGTTTTGTTGTTGTTGTTGTTGTTTGTCGTTATTTTCGAGCGCGAGGCAACTATCCAGACAGCAGTTGTATCCTATAACTGCGCCGCTGTTTTTTGTTGCTTAGTTGTCGATTGGATTCCTTTGTGCAAACATAAATAAAAATATAGTAGATGATTGTATAAATGAATGCCTGTTGTTTCTACAAAATACTCCAGTGGTTGTTTTGATTGATTGATTGAATCGGTTATACGAATTGGATTGTTTCGATTCGGGCTCTTGGCTAACGCATGTCTCGTTTTTATCAAGATCACGACAACACACACGCCAGCTATACACACACAATACACACAGCACACATAGCTGGTGTTCTTATTGAAGCTGTGTGCGTGTGTGTGTTGTTTACAATATGCTTTGTTGTTTTTTGTTTGCTTTACATAAAAGCTGCTAATATCACGTTGAAGACTACACAAATGATGGCGCTTTGCGAACTTTTGTCATGTTCTTGTTACATTTGTTGTTGTTCTCGTTTGCATTTGTTTTCTTTTTTGTTTTTTGTTTTCTTATCACAATTTAGCGCCAACTTCGCATTACACATATTTTTGTTTCGCATATTACAAAAGTTAACAATTTTGTTTGTTTGTTTGTGTTTTTCTTTTCAGCCAATTGATTGAGCTAAGAATTTGACATTGGTCGTTTTTCGTAATGATTTTTGTTTTGACTTTTTTTGTTGGGTTTACAAACATTTTCAACACATTTATGTTTATAGTATTCTACTTAGCTAACTAGACAATTTGCTTAACAATTGTTTGTTTGTTGTTCTTGATGTTGTTTGTTTTGTTTTGTTTTTGTTTTTTAGCTACTGCGCTGCTTTGTAACTGGCTTTGCTTGCATTTTGTTTTAATCACAGTTGTTGTTGCTTATAAAATGATGTTTATCTCTCATCTCTCCTACATCCTCCTCTGTTTGTTTCTCTTCTTTCTATATTCGCTAGTTGTTGTTCTACTTAGTTTACAACAAACTGTTTACAATTCATATTCTCTCTTTTTTTTTTCGAAGTGTTCAAGTCTTGCTTCTTTCTACTTACATTCTGCTTTGCTATCTTTGCTGTGTGGCCAAACGAAAAGTTCAAGTTGTAGTTTACATAATTTAAACATAGTCAAGAATAAAATTGTAAGTTGTATAAAGGCTTGCCAATTATAAGTTCTTTGAATGTCACATATCAAAATTCTTTTTTATAACTTAACAGAAAAGGCTACTGAACGCTTTCCCTTTTAGTTGCGTTTTTTTTTGTTTTCATTTTTTTTAACTTTTAACTAGTCTACTAAACGCTACAAATTTCTATGCTCTCGATTTGATCACGTGTCATGTTGTTGTTGTTGCTGTTGCAGCTTTGCACAATTGGGATGTTACTAAATGACATTGCTTATTGCGATTTTTGGTTATACTCTTGGATATTTGTGCGTTTCCTTTTTTGTTTTTAGTGTATCTGTAGATCCCGACGCAACAATTCGTAGACGAACTCATTGCGTTCATCGTAGTCGACGGGTCCATAGTCAAGTGCCGCCGGTAGCTGATCATATTTAAGTAGAGTCCATCGTTGTCCCAAAAGCTTGCACATTTCCTGCAAAGTTCAAGTTATACAGACTCTTGCTCAATGCAAATTATTGTAGATACTCACATCATTGAAGGCGTACTGTGTCTCCTCGTTGGTCCAATTGAGTTGCGAGACTTCTACACGACGGAGTTGGCGACTGCGCAAGCGTGCAATGCCCAGTAAATTGTGCGGATCCATTGGATGGCCATGCACAACAATCTCCTCTAGCTGCTTGCAGCGCCAGGCCAGCATGACGAACGCATCTTGTCCACGAATATTACTTAAGTAGTTGCTATGGCCGCGATTGTTACCCGAGTCTATGTAGTAGATACTTCGCAACGTGTCGCAGTTGGCCATGGACAAGCCGTCGATGGCAACGTGGCTCATGTATTCACAGAACAGAATGCGTATGTGTGTGACGGGCATGTGATCACCAACGATGTGATTCACCAGCATCTCAACCGCCTCATAGGCATACACCAACGTCAGCACCAGTTCAATTTGCGTGAAATGCATTGAGAAATTGGCCCAAGCCGCATTCGAGACGCCCGCATGCTCATCACGATCCAGGCCGTGAACAACGATGAGTAGCTTGCGCAACGGCAGCACCTGAATGGTGTGCAGCAGCTCATCACTGAGAGTGTCGTAGTCCAGCGAGAGCACCTGCAACGAGGCGCACTTCTGCAGCAGCGTTGTGTCCAGCTCGAGAATGGGATAGTGATTGGGATCGTACTTAATGCTGGCCAGTGTCAGTTGCAGCAACTCCTGTGGCTTGCCCATGGCCTTGAGCAGATCGTAGCCATAGTAGGTGAGTGCTTCGATCGCTCCCAGATCCAAGACCTGGCACGCTTGATTCTTGCGACTCAGAAACATCTTCAATGGCTCCACAAAGCATCTAGAGAGGAAAAAACGTATTAAATATTAGAATAATAAATTGTTGGATGTGAAGCTTACTGTTCTATGGCCACCAGTTGATCGCTGTGTGCGTTTCCCGGAGCTATTGAGCCCACATTATGGGTTTGGAAACGAAGTGCGCGAATATTATCACAGCGTGCCGCCCTAATTAAAAAAATCACAATTAGTTAAGCATAATTATATTTATTTAATTCGACTTACTTGTAGAGCAGGCCACGGATCTTTTGGATGTGAAAAGCATTGTAAAAATCGAAGACAATGACCAGCTCCTTGGCCAGATTGGCCATGCTGCGATGGAAGAACGTCAATTGATCATCCTGGGCCACGTCAATGTGAAAGCGAAAGTTCCTAAAGTAGCTGTATTGTTGTCGTGGCGAAAGTCAAACAAATACCATATAGACAGCTATTAACAAAAACTGTTTGTTGTTTTGTACGTGACTGATGCACACTGAGCAGAAAAAATTGCTGCCACTCACATACATTTCTTTGAAATAAAATAATTTAATATAACTGTCATAAAAACCATTATGGAGAGTTGGCTGCTCAAACAACATGGCTTTTAAGTATATCTTGACTTTTTTTGTTTATTTTACCTATAAAAATATTTGATATAAAGTCATGACCCATCAAAATTTTTTTTGGATTTTATTTTTTAAATGCCCAATAGGAGAAATTGTGTTGGAGATTACCGTAAACGAAATTTTGTATATATATGCCCCAAATATATATAAGCGAAATTTTGAAAGCAATTGAATCACATAACTACATGATAAATCAAGTTTATTATATTTTAACATAAGTTTTTTGTTTGCGCTGTGTGTTAATTAGTAGTCACAAACTTTTTCGACTGACTGTAGCAGCGACAAGCACCCAGCTGATGCTTGGTATGTATGTGCATTGTACAAGTGTTTATATGGGCATATGTATGCGTGCGTGTGTGAGTGTGTGTAAAAACATTTTCATTATGCAGCTGTGAGAGTGGCGAAGCGCTTTGATTATTATTTACCCGTATTAATAAATGCTTTGTTGTCTTTCAAGGCTTGCCAAAAAAATCACATACACAATAGCCACCCTCCTAGCGTCCCTCTCAATAAACGAAGGAACAGCTGTGCGTCACCCACAGCAGCATTTCGTTTTTGTTTGAGACGCAAAAAGCGAAAATCACCACACAAACAAAACATTTATTCGCGTATACCTTTTTCTTGTGCATATAGACAAGTAAATAGTGCATTTTGTGTGCATTTAGAGTTGTGCTAAACAAATCCTGACGAGCTTACCGTCTTTGAAAAAAATGTTGTCGCCATGCCCAACAACAATTGGCTGCTGCGCGGCGGTCCCTCGAATCGAGAAAATCGAATATTTGCTCCAGTACCAGCGTTGGTATTGTCTGCCATTCGGGTATATTCATAACTATTCAGAACTATTTAATCTCGAAAAAATCCGTTTTGTTGATTTTACACTGAACTTGGTAATTTAACTTTTTGTGCGGCCGAATAAAATACGACGCAACATCGACCAATTAATTAAGATTCAGCACTGTTAAATAGAGGTGAAGAAACATCGATGGCACTATCGGTGCTTACCAAACATCGATGGTATTGATATGAATTCAAATATACTTTTCGGTATAAAAATACTAAATATTAAAATAACTGTTATTCTTAACATTAATAAGTATATGGTTCAGTGTAAAATATCTATGTGTTTACTTCTATGTAATATTAAAAGAATGTAATTTATATATTTTAAATTAAAATACAAGTTTTTTTTTTATTGTCGAAAATATCGATGCTAGGAAAAAAATCGAAGTATGAAACAATCAGCGCATCGATAGTGTCATCGATGTTTTACCGCCTCTAATAAGCAGCTGATTGGAACAATGTTGCTGCTCCAGGCGGCCTGTCGACGGCCTCAAATTCTTGCGGCCTGTTGTAAGTACGGCAGCTTAAGAGCGAGCACAACAAATGGCAACTGGCAGGAACGCCGTCAGGCGTCTACAGAAGTGGCGGTCACAACGGCGACAGCTGCACAATTGGCCAATGCTGGCGGTCTGATTGGCTTCTGGCAAACACTCTCGAACAGCACACCTGTGGCCTATATGCAAGAGGCATTGACACAAATCCACGACTACAGCGGCCTGCCATGGTGGGCATCCATAGTGCTGTCAACATTTCTGTTTCGCAGCGTTGTCACGCTGCCCTTAACCATTTATCAGCACAAGATAACGGCGCGCATTGAAAAAATCGCACTGGAGATGCCGGCCATAGTCGAGGAGTTGAAACGGGAGGCGGCAATGGCCAAGCAGAAGTTCAAATGGAGCAACAAACAAACGGCTATTGTCTACAAACGCTCGGTTTGTTATGACACTTCTTTTTAAATCAGCAATACTTATGTTGCTTGCACTTGCAGATCAAGAAACAGTGGCAGAATTTGATTGTACGCGACAATTGTCATCCGATGAAAACAATCATTGTGCTATGGGGCCAAATACCGTTGTGGATCTTCCAATCCGTAGCGTTGCGCAATCTGGTCTATTTGCTGCCGGATCCCACAGCTTTGCAAGCGCAAATCATTGCCACCGAACTGACAATTGGCGGCTTTGGCTGGATACCAAATCTAACTGCAGTTGACAGCTCCTATATACTGCCCGTGGCATTGGGTCTCATCAATCTCGCCATCGTTGAGGTGCAGTCCATGACGCGCACGCGGCCCCCAACGCGATTGCAGAAAATTGCCAACAATGTGTTCAGAGGACTGAGTGTTGTCATGGTGCCAGTGGCGTGCACAGTGCCATCGGCATTGTGCGTCTATTGGGTGGCTTCCAGCAGTTTCGGTTTGGCTCAAAATCTGCTAATGCTGTCACCGGAAGTGCGACGAGCAGTGGGTATACCAAAGACAGCTACCGAGCTGACGCAGCCGTACGATCAGCTCTGGTTGAAGATACAGCAGCGCGCTCGACTCTTGGACGAGGCGCCGGCTGATAAGGCGGCGTCCAAGTGAACTACATTTTGTTGTTTATAAGTCTAGCCGTAAGTTTGTTATGCCCCAAAGGGACTCGCAACCCCTTGTAAATTAAATTTGTCAAGCCGACGACTCATCGTTCTTGGAATAATAACAAAACAAAACAAAACATTTGTGAGAAGTTCCCCCACAGCATAATTGAGTAAACAAAGCCGATAAGCGGGTGAGCAGCCGCGTTCTAGAGATTGCCACGACCGATAAGCGCAGCATTCAATTGCGGCATCTACAGCATCCATCAACGGGAGCCGTTGTCGTCACTGCGTCGTCGACTATCTATCTGTTGCAGCCCCATTGAGATTGCGACTTGGGCATTGAGCATCGACTGGAGGCTGAATCAGTCGCGGACTGAAACTCAGCGGTAGCACAACTCAAATTGGGAAATTCGCGCAGTTTACTTTCGTTCAATCGCTATCAGTTTCAAGTGAATCAAATATAATAAGTACAATACACATATATAGACTATAAAGCAAATGATTGTTCAATTCAAGTGCCTGGGACGGGCGTTTCTGCTGCTGGCGTTAGTCGTAAGTGATGTGCTTAATTGTTTTCAATTGTCGCGAAAATTCCTGAAATACAGGAAGCTCTTGATCATGCCAATACATACTATATGATTTACAATATATTTATTTCATAATTGCGACTGCTCGATAGCTAAATAAAACGGGCGCTTATCAACCTGGCAGCTACTATGACAGCGGGTTATCAGCACAAGCTCAACATGCGAAAGCTCAAGATCAGCAGGCGCCCATCTATGAGCGTGATGCGCCTTGCCCGGCACACTTTACTGGTCTCAAGCCGTATCCCCACGACTGTCATCGATTCATCAACTGTGCCGCAGGACGGCCGGCTATTCAAAGCTGTGCAACGGGCACAGCCTTCAATCCCTCGACGCTGAGCTGCGATCAGGCGAGCAAAACGTCCTGCGAGGGACCCACTCAACCGAATCGCTCGGAGCGTCTGCAGCAGCTGGATGGAGAGCCCAGGTGTGCACCGGGCTCAAGTGGATTACAGCCACATCCCTACGATTGCAGCAAGTTCCTGAACTGCGCCAATGGCCAGACACATATACAAAGCTGTGGACCTGGCACAGCCTTCAGTCCCACCATGTTGGTCTGCGACTTTCGGCACAAAGTGCAATGTGGAGATAATACTTTTAAAGGCGCTGTTGCTGCTGCTGGTGCTGCTAACGGTGCGTATGCTTGTTGATAAACCTATCTGGAACTTGAACTAACACAAACACAGGTCAAACTAGTGGTTGTCCGCCAGGGGCACGCGGTTTGCAAGCCCATCCCACTGATCCCCACAAGTTTCTCAGATGCGGAATTGGCGTGCAGCCCATTGTGGAGCAATGTCAGTTGTATGAGATATTCGATAGTCAGAGTTTGTCTTGTGTGCAAGTTCATGCGTCTTGTAAGTTGTGCTTTTTACTTTGCTTGGCCCATTCGCTTTTTCACCTGGGGTTTCTTCACTCATCTTTGGCTTCTCTCATCTGCTTTTTTGCCTGCTTAGTTTGTAATCGTAATGTTCCCTCTTAGCTGCTCGGAATGATCTGCTCTGTCCCAACGGTGTCGAGGGCTTGTTTGTTCATCCCTTCGATCAGACCAAGTTCCTCAACTGCAAGCTGGGCAAGCTGGCCGTGCAGAGCTGTGAACCCAACAAAGTGTTTAGCATATCGAGAGCTTACTGTCACCCCAAGTCCCAGTTGAGCTATGGCGATTATGTGAGCTACATGGTCTCCGATATCAGCTATGAGTATTGTAAGTGACAAGCTCTGAGTGTCGTTCGTTGTTTTAGTGATGTTCTGCCCTTCACAGCCTTGATACTCACCCATTGTCCTGCGGGCACCGATGGCCTGCACCTGTATCCCTACGATGCTGGCAAGTACATTAAGTGTAGTGCTGGCGGTGCCTTGTCTGTGCTCAGCTGTGAGCTGCACTGGGGCTACAGTTTTACACAACGTCTCTGCCAGCCAGGCGAACAATTGAGCCGCACTGACCGGGTTAAGTTCTGGTCGGAATTGGTGCTGGTTACTGGGAGCAGCGGTTATACGTACAGTGAGACTTCGCAATACCAGCTGTCGTCTTGTCCAGACAGTCTGCAGGGCAAGTTCGTCTATCCCTTCAATGCGGCCTATTTTGTGCTCTGTCAGCATGGTCAGTTGCGTGTGGAGTCATGTCCTTGGGACACTTTCTACAGCATCACGAAGCGCAGCTGCTTGTCGAACACACAGCTAGCATCGCACGAGTACCTGGATTATTCCTACACGAGCGTGCAATTGTCCAGTAAGCTGCTTGATTTCTTTGTGGCCAATTGTTTCTCTTATTGATGCTCGTTTGCGCAGGCAACTTTAGGCAAAACCTCACGTTGATCGCTTGTCCTGAAAATGCTGAGGGCTACTTTTTGCATCCTTTCGACTGCACCAAATACTTGAACTGTCGCGGTCAACAGACTTTCGTTGAGAGTTGTGCAGCGGGCAAGGTGTTCAGCATCTCGCAGCGACTTTGTGTGGAGACTTTGCAATTGGCCGCTTATTTCGACAGAGTCGACTACCTGGAAAAAACACCCGAGGAGCTTTACCAGCAAAGTCAGCAGACAGACGTCCGAACTAAAAGCTACGCCCAGTCCAGCTCCTCGCGTTTGATAGAGACGCATTCAACGCTCAAGTGTGCGCCTGGAGTAACTGGATTACAGCCACATCCTTACGACTGCACCAAGTTCCTGAACTGTGCAAATGGTGTGACATACATACAGGATTGTGGACCTGGCACGGCCTTCAGTCCGGCACTGGGAACTTGTGATTTCACGCACAAAGTGGATTGCAGTGCTAATCAGCAGCAGAATCTGCAGCAAGCTGCAGGAAGGGGAGGCTACGCTCAGACTAGTTCGTCACGTTTGGTAGAGACGCATGCGACACCAAAGTGCGCCCCCGGCGTATCCGGATTGCAGCCACATCCTCATGATTGCACCAAGTTCCTGAACTGCGCCAATGGCATAACATATATACAGGATTGTGGTCCCGGCACAGCCTTCAGCCCGTCTCTAAAGATCTGCGATTACAAGCATAAAGTGGACTGCGGTGCAAGCTATTCAAACAACGGTGCGTATGCTTGATACGAGTGTAATTGGTGCATCAACTAACATAATCTTAGGAGCTGCTAGGGGCACTTCGGATGCTGGCTTAAAGTGCCAGCCAGGCGCACAAGGTTTGTATCCGCATCCCAATGACGTCACTAAGTATCTCAGATGCGGAATTGGCGAACATCCCGTTGTGGACCAATGCCATTTGGCTGAAATATTCGATAGGCAGAGTTTGACATGCGTTCCGAGTCGAGGTGGTGATCATAAGTCTTGTAAGTTGTGTGCTTTTGCTATTGAACTTTTTGCCTAACTCATTCGCTTTTTCACCTGGGTTTTTCTTTTTCCATTTGTTGCTTTTCTCATGGCTTTCCGTTTGCTTGCTTAGTTTGTAATCCTAATGCTCCTTCTTAGCTACCCGTAATTATTTGCTATGTCCCGACGGTGTCGAGGGCTGGTTTGTCCATCCCTTCGATCAGACCAAGTATCTGAGCTGCGAGGCACAAATAGTGAGTGTGCAGAGCTGCAAGCCTGGTCAAGTGTTTAGCATATCGCGCGGCTACTGTCATCCCAAGGAACAGTTGACCTACAGCGATTATGTCGCCTACATTGTCTCAGAGATCAGCCACGACTACTGTAAGTGACGCTCTACTCCACTCCACGTGCATTGCAGTAACCGTGTTTGTGATTCCCTCACAGCCATGATTCTCGAACTTTGTCCGGCGGGCACCGATGGTCTTCACCTGTATCCCTACGATGCCAGCAAGTACTTGCGCTGCACTTCCAACGGAGCAATGTCGCTTCACAGCTGCGATCCGCACATGGCGTACAGCTTTAAGCAGCGTGCCTGCCGTTCGATTGAGCATCTGGAGGCAGGGGAACGGGTCAAGTTCCTTTCTGAGATGATTATAGCTGGCACCCTCAGCTACACAGACACCCAGCGCGTGCTCTTGGTCTGTCCACGTAGTCTGCAGGGCAAGTTTCCCTATCCCTTCAATGCATCTTACTTTGTGCGCTGCCAGGATGGCGTGCTGCAATTTGAGGCCTGTCCCCGCCACACTTTCTACAGTCTCGCCAAGCGCGATTGTTTGGCAGGACACCAGCTAGCATCACATGAATTCCTCGACTATTCATACACCAACGTGCAATTGTCCCGTAAGCTGCTCGATTTTGTTTATATCTACAATTTCTTAACTCACCTCGTTTCCGCAGACAACTTTGTGCAAGACTTTAAGCTTGTCACTTGTCCCGATAATGCTGAGGGATTCTTCCTGCATCCCTTCGACTGCACCAAGTACTTCAGCTGTCGCAATCAGCAGACCTCCATTGAGAGTTGTGAGTTAGGCAAGGTGTTTAGCATCGCGCAGCGTCGTTGTGTGGCCAGGGATCAAGTGAATGCCGTCTACGATCGGGTGGATTATCTGAGGGAGTCGCGTCATGACTTCATTCTGGTGGATCCACCACAACAGGGCTCAAATCAGGAGATACGTTGTCCTTACGGAGTAAAAGGACTTCATCCGCATCCCTATAATTGCGCCCAGTTTCTAGACTGCAGCGAAGGACACGCCTCTGTGCAGAATTGCGCGCCTGGCACTGCTTTCAGTGCTCACGATTTGGTCTGTCAATTTGTCAATATTGTGGATTGCGGGCACAGAAGCTTAAATTTAGCTGGCAATGCGACCTCTACTCACTTTGGCTCAGTTGAGACAAATGGTTCAGCTGTCGGCCCCTATTGTCCACCAGGATATCGTGGCCTACGTCCACATGCCAGCGACCCGCGTAAGTATCAAAAGTGTGGCATTGGCGTTCAGTCGATTGTGGAGGAATGCCAGCTGGGTGAGATCTTCGAGCCAAGCACACTGAGCTGCACCACCGCTGGAGTCTATCCGGGTGCATTTCAGCCTACCAAAAAACCCTGTAAGTTCAACAATATTTCTTGCTATTGCTTTGACTTGCTTCACCTGCTTTTTCACTGGGGTTACGTCTTATCGATGTTGCCAATCATTAGAGCTAGATACATTTTTGAGATACAGTCTAAGCTTAAGTATTGGGTCTGATTTCGTCACTCCTTTTTAATTAATTCACATGTCGAACATAGTAGATTTTTTTTTTATGATCGCTTCATCTGCTTTTTCATCTGGGTTTCGTTCCATCTCTTGCTGTTTATTACCTTGCAGTTTTTTTTTTTTTTAAAAAAGGGGGTTTTTTTTTATTCGTTTTTAAAATATTTTTTGTTTTGTTGCCTGTTTTTTTCTGGGGGTTGTCTTTTTGTGAATTTGTTGGGGGGGGTAATTTTTTTAAGAAAATGATTTAATTTTGGCCTCGGCGCTTTCTATTCCTTTTCAGGTTTTTTTTTGCTTGCTTTATCTGATTTTCCATTTGGGTTTCGTTCCATCTCTTGCTTTTCCATTAGCTTGAAGTGGTTTATCCTTTGCTTTGCTTGCTTCACCTGCCTTTCCACTGGGCTTTTCTCACATTCTCTGCATAATCAAAAATACTGGGTTTGCTATCTGGTCGAATGTACCGACTCTAGCCCCACTCGTTAATACCTCTGTTCACTCTTAGCGCTGCCGCGAAATGATCTGCTCTGTCCCGATGGGACTGAAGGTCTGTTTGTGCATCCCTTCGATCAGACAAAGTTCCTCAACTGCAGGGGCGACAGGGTGGCCGTGCAGAACTGTATATCGAACCATGTGTTTAGCATATCGAAGGGACACTGCCAGCCCAAAGCAGAGCTGCAGCCCAGCGATTATGTGGGCTACACTGTCTCGCAGATTAGTCACGAGGACTGTAAGTTGCTTGAGTTGTGTTGACTTAGCTATCAGTGGCTAAACTGCTTCACTCAACAGCCTTGGAGCTAACTCGCTGCCCGGCTGGCATTGACGGTCTGCATCTCTATCCCTACGATACGGGCAAATATGTGCGCTGTGCTCCAGGTGGAGAGTTGTTTGTGGTCAGCTGTGGACAGCGTCAGGGCTTCAGTCTAACTGAACGCACTTGCCGTCCGCTCGAGCAGCTGCAACAGGGCGATCACATCAGACACATATCTGGCTACGCTTTCGTGGAGACTCCCAGCTATCAGTTCCCCTTGACGGCCTGTCCACACAACATGGATGGCAAGTACGCGTATCCCTATCACGGCGCCTACTTTGTCTACTGTCAGCATGGTCAGATGCAGGTGGGCGAGTGTCCGCCTGGCGGCTTCTTCAGTCTGTCCAAGCGTGTCTGTTTGCCGCGCTCCAAGCTGGCTTCGCACGAATTCCTCGACTATTCCTACACAAGTGTGCAGTTGCCCAGTAAGCTCAGCTCTCTAGATCACTCGCTTAGCATTGCTTATACGTATTTTTGTAGCTACCTTTGGCTCCACAATTAGCACGATTATCTGTCCGTTCAACAATCAGGGCTACTATCTGCATCCCTTCGACTGCACCAAGTACTTGAGCTGCCTCAATCACAAGACTGTCATTGAGAGCTGTGCTCAAGGAGAGGTCTTTAGCATTGCGCAGCGACGATGTGTGCACAATGATCACACTTTGAGGCTCAACTACGATCGCGTGGACTTCTTGAAAGCGGATCTGTACCAAGGAGTTCGGCTTTATAGCAACGGAAGTGCCTTCAATCGCGTCAGCTGCCCTAGCAATGTGCATGGGTTGCATGCCCACCCCTTTGACGCTCGCAGCTATCTGTACTGTGTGGAGGGCATGACGGAGCTCTGGAAGTGTCCGGCAAACACACTGTTCAGTGTGGCCGACAAGGTGTGTAAGCCAGCTGACAGACTGGCCGCCAGCGAACACGTCTCCAGTGTGAACCATGAACAGCAGCAGCAGCACTTGGAGAGTGAGTGTGCAGCGTGTCTAATCAATTGGATGGTTCCTGAATTCATTTGCCTTTACAGCCATCAGTTGTCCCACCGATGCGGTGGGCAACTTTGTCTACCCTTTCGATTGCACCAAGTACTTGCGTTGTGCAGCGGGAGAAACGCGCCTGGAAAGCTGTCCGCCTGGTCAACACTTTAGTCTGAGGCAACGCAGCTGCCAGTTGGAGCAGCAGGTGCAACGCTCCAATCGCGTCGACATGGGCAGCGATCTCAAGTTGTTCTATGAATGGTGGCTGCAGTTGCGTGCAACAAACAGCAGCAACATTACGTGTCCTGTTGGCCTCAATGGCCCGTATCCGCATCCGACACATTCCAATCTTTTCTTGATCTGTCAGCCTAACACACCGGCTCTGACTATTGAGTGTACTGAGGGAAAGGTTTTTAGCATTGCAGAGAACAGTTGTGCCACACGTGAACAGTTGCTCGGTCCCAACATCGAGCACGTTTTGGGCTACAACTACGACTGGCGAGAAGATCCAAGTCTTGGTTACTAACAACATAATTTTTGCTGTACCCTTTTAGTTCTGGCTAATTTAGTTTCGTACTCTTGCAGACTATCGTGAACCGCGGACGCATGATGCGAACTACGATCAATTCGCTGGCGCATCGGGCATTAAGACGACTACTTTTCAGGGTGGCGATCGTTGGAGCAACATGCACATGCAGCGACCCGCTGGCATTGGCTTCGCCTACCCCGGATCGCAGCCACAGCAGTCGACAGGCTGGTCCGGCCAGGGCAGCTCCTACAGCCATCAGTCGCCCTCGCAGAGCGTGCTGTATGTGGAGGGTTCACTGCAGCCAAAGCGTAATTATCCCGAGTCCGCCACGAACACAATCTATAAAACACCGCTGGCTCCCATGGCTCCATCTCCATCGTCAGCTTCAGTGTCAACGACAACGACTTCGAATCAGGAGCACATTTACTACGCTCAGCCCGTTGATGAGCCACAGAGTTGGTCGCGTCAGAACTTTAGTCGCAGAATCGATGTGCATGCGTCGCCGAATGACTGGCGACCGTCTTCATTGCCGGAACATCCCTCCCCCCAGCACCCATACTCCTCCTTCCAGCCTCCGTACTCCTTCTCGCCTCAATCTCCCTCCTACCAACCTCAACATCCTGCCAACCTGCCCGAGCACCCTTCTATCCTGTCCGGACAGCGACCCCTTGATCTAGACTACGAACCATCCGCTCCTACTACTCCTAGATCTCAGGACTTTGACTACGAGCCCTCTCGAGATAACTCTCCACCCTCATACCGTGAACGTCCCCAGCCAAACCACAATTCGCACCCTACTACCCTGTCCGGACAGCGACCCATTGACCTAGACTACGAGCCTTCCGCTTCTACTACCCCTAGATCTCAGGATTTTGACTACGAACCCTCTCGGAATAACTCTCGCCCCTCATACCATGAACGTCCCCAGCTAAACTTCAGTTCGCAACAATCTCCACCATCTCCTTCCCATTCCCTGCCCGGACAGCGACCTCTCGACCTTGACTACGATCCCCGCCCAAGTTTTGATCAGCTGCCCAGTGCGTCTGCGCATCAGCCCAGTTTCCGGCCGTCGCCTCCTGCTGCTGGCGTGCCCGCCAATCACAGCCCCACCTATCACAGCCCAACTCGTCCTCAAGCTCAACCCATAGATGAGTCTAATCTTTATGGCGGTCTACAGCCACCTGCGAATCCCTTGACTACCACAACCGAGTCAAATGTACGCACTTTTCCCATCTATCCGCCTTTGAGCAATCCATCGCCCCAGCAGCCTGGCAATCATCCTCACTATAGTCCACCCTACGCGGGTGTCGCGCACTCGCACAATGCCACCTGGCACAAGATGCCACCAGCCGCGGCAGCTGCTGATCCGTTCAATGCGGAGGATGAATACGATGAGCAGGATTCGGACGATGTTGAGCAGCTGACCACAACAACTGCGAAAAGTGGTTTGAGGCCGCCACCTTTTAAGCATGAGTTCTACAATCCCACGCAGGGCGCACAGCCTCATGAAGATCCTAACTCAAAGGCGGTGCTCGGCGAGGCTTTGCGTCTCATGTTGCGACCGTATTTCAATCACAGTGGCAATGCGGCCGAGGCTCTAACATTACGCGCCGAGTCCGCTATCGCTTCGGCCATTAGTAGACCCCCGACCTCGACTGCGACCTCGAAATCGACATCGACTTCGACTTCGACGACGCCGCGCACAGTGCGCAATCTTAGTGGACAGAGGCCCAAGGAGGATGTGGAAATGATTGTGGCGGGCGAACAGGCAAGCCTGGACGATTCTGAAGTTGACTCTGTTGTTCCAGATGCGGGCGAGACGGCGCGCACTGAGCAGACGTTCAATCCCACAACCTTTGCCACCGGCTACGACACAACCGACTTTCAGCGCAGCACCCGCAAAGTGGATGTCGAGAGCAGCACAATTCCTTCCAATAATTGGCACGCGCAGGGTCACAGTCGTGAGTTCCACCTGCGCCATCCAAACATGCCCGATCCGTTTGACAAGCCGCAACACCACCACAGTCCCCACCATCATCCCCACCATCACCATAACCACAACCACCACTCGCATCCTGCCCATCCTGAGCACGAGCACAGTCGTCGTTACCACAGCCTCCATCCCAATCTACCCAATCCCTTTGCCGACGAGGAGGAAGAGCCGCAGCAGCGGGAGCACGACGTCGAGGAGTTTCTGCCCAATCCAAATGCTGAAGCTACCACGCCACATGGTATCGAGTTCGGTTTACGTGCTGGCTTTGAGGACACCTGTGAATTTGATTGTGGCGCTGGCAAGTGTGTGAAGCGATCGCAGGTTTGCGATGGCGTCAACAACTGTGGCAACCGCAAGGACGAGCTGCGCTGCGATCATCTGGGCTATCAGCTGCGACTGACGGGCGGCAACAGTCCGAACATGGGACGTGTTGAGGTCAAAGGTGAGCTGAACGTCAAGCGTTAAGCATGCAGACTAAAAGCACCATTTCTCTACCCCAGTCAACGGTCAGTGGGGCTATGTGTGCGACGACAATTTCGGGCTGCGGGATGCAGACGTTGTGTGCCGTGAGCTGGGCTTCAAGATGGGCGCCGCCGAGGTGCGCGGCAACTCGTTCTATGTGCCGCCCGAGCGCAATTTCAACTATGCCATGGATGCGGTCGACTGTCGCGGCAATGAGACGAAGTTGAAGGACTGTGACTTCAAGGGCTGGGGTGTTCATAACTGCGGTGTCGATGAGGTTGTCGGCGTTGTCTGCAAGGTGCCGCTGCTCAAGTGCCCCAACAACCTGTGGCTCTGCCACACCTCCAAGGAGTGCATACCACCTACCTTTGTGTGTGACAACACACCTGATTGCGGCGACAACTCGGACGAAAGCGACGACGTGTGCAAGGTAAGTAAAAAATGGATGAAAGTCTGCAGGGAACTGAGTCGGAGACATGAACAAGAATCTGTCAGTCCGTTCATTTGAGCACCTAGATTTTAGAGACTGTAAGATATGGAGTCCCATAATTGCCAAAAATTACTAATTTCGCTTGCAGGCGCCCGCTGAGTACCGCTTGGAAGGCGGCCGCAGTCCGAATGAGGGACGCCTGGAAGTCAAGTACCGTGGCGTCTGGGGCAGCGTGTGCGACGATGACTTCAACATCAAGGCGGCGCAGGTGGCCTGCAACTCGCTCGGCTACTTTGGCACACCGGTGAGCATAGTCTTGCTAAACCCTAGAGATTCCTTCACTAATACACATACTTTCCAAACTTTGCAGAAAATTGAGGCGAACATCTTTGGGCCGGGCAAAGGGCCCATTTGGCTGGATCAAGTGATGTGCGTTGGCAACGAGACGAGCATTGACAAGTGCAGCCACTGGAATTGGGGTGAGAACAACTGCAATCACACTGAGGACGTCAGTCTGCGCTGCACTGTAGGACCCCGACCACGACAACAGCGACTCTACACTAAGTTGCAGCCAACGAGCGCTGATAAATCGGGCAGCGTTGCAGCTGGTGCGCTTAGTTTCTCCGACATTGGCCTCTGGGAGCGATCGAGCAAGGCGCTGCACACGCCCCGACGTTGTGGCATCTTCAAGGACGACTTGGTCGATGAGTTTGCGCATCCCGAGCAGCGTGTGGTCAAAGGCAGCGTGGCACGGCGCGGTCGCCATCCCTGGCAGGCCACCATACGCACACGCGGCCGTGGCGGTATCTCCAGCCATTGGTGCGGTGCTGTGGTCATCTCGAAGCGACATCTGCTCACAGCTGCCCATTGTCTCTATGGGAATCCGAAGGGCGCGTACTTTGTGCGCGTGGGTGATCACTATGCCAACATTGCGGAGCACTCTGAGGTGGATTCGTTCATTGAGAACTGGTACACACACGAGCATTTCCGCCAGCCCACGCACATGAACAACGATATTGCCGTCGTGGTGCTCAAGACGCCGCTCAAGTTCAACGACTACGTGCAACCGATTTGCCTGCCAGAGCGCGGCGCACCGGTCACCGAGAATCGCACTTGCACCATCTCGGGCTGGGGCTCGATTAAATCAGGTGTTTCTAGTAAGTGCCGTCATTAATCATAACTTTAATTGATTAAGTACTGTCGCCTCATGGACATCGTTTTTTTTCCCACAGCTCCTTCGCAGGAGTTGCGTGCTGCACAGCTGCCCATTTTACCGGATGCCACCTGCAAGCAACTGAATGTTTATGGCGAGGCTATGACTGAGGGTAAGTATGACATTTCAGTGTGATTGATTGTTTGATTGATTGGCTGGAGTTTTTTTTGCGCGATGCTTCACTAGGCATGTTTTGTGCTGGCTCCATGGATGAGAGCGTTGACGCCTGCGAGGGCGACTCTGGCGGCCCGCTTGTCTGCTCCGATGAGGGTAAGCTTGACACTCAACTTCCACTGACTCCCAAATATTGAGTTGGAGCTAATCCCTTTGCTGCTTTTTTTGTAGATGGCGAGACGCTGTACGGCATAATATCGTGGGGTCAACACTGCGGCTATCAGAATCGGCCGGGCGTCTATGTGCGTGTTTGTCACTATATCGATTGGATCTATGAGAAGATCAATCACAGTTTGTTGCGTCTCTAATGCGAGTACTTCCTTTTTAATTAAATTATCTTAAATTGTGCTGCGTAATAAATTATGGCACCTAAAATTATGCAATACATACCATTTTTGTTCGCTTTTTTTGTCGCTGTTCATTGACTAAATCTATTTTTTTCTGTAGTTGTTTGTATGCAAAAAAAAAATTAAACCAATATTGCTGCGCTCTTAAACGCAATTACACATTTTATCCCCGTTAGTTAAATTTGTGTCTGCAGTGTGTTCCACAATAAAGTGCAGCACCTAAAAATATGCAATGAAATTTTCACATTGACATCTGATTTATTATTCGTCAGTAAGGGGCGGAAGGGGAAGGGGCGCATTAGACTGACGAACGTAGCTTAAGCATAATCGATGCTAATAAAAGGCACAGCAGTAACGGCACTTATAACAACAACAATGGCAATAATAATAACAATGCGATACAATTTTAATTCACAAGTTTCAAGCTGTAAATTTGACTCATGTGGCTCATCTGCCTTCTCGCTCACGCTCACCTTGCGAAAGAATTTAATTCAGTTTTGTGGCTCAACCAATTGATGGTCAGCTGCACGCACACAAACACAAACACGCTCAATTGACGATTTGCGCTTGATAAAGGGAAGGGTAAGTGTTGTGGGGAGTTGTGGATAGCTTTGTGCGGGCGTTGTACGCGCGACTGGTTCGGCCAAAGCTGCACAATTAACTTAATTAACTAATGATCGACGCGTCTACGCAGCACTCTACAGCACGCATTGTTGTTGTTTTTGCTCGCATTGTTTTTTGACGCTGCGAAAGAGTGCACTTGCAAGATGGCGTTTACTCTCTTTCTCTCTCCCTCACTCTCTCTCTCTCACTAACGCACACACACACACGCAATCACTCAATCCCTCATTTTCTTTGTTCTCTTTTGGCTTTGAGTATGGCGCTGCTGGCTTGGGAATAGTTTTGCAGTCGTTTGCGGGATATCATTAAACGCGGTTCACTCTCAGTCTCAGCTTTGCAGCTTCTGCTCCGAGGGGTTAACGAGCCGCACAACGAGCTTTATCAGTTACATTGATAGCACGTACTACGTATCAATCCTCGACATTTTGGCGCCATGTTTATTAAATTTGCAAAACTTTTTGTGATTTTTTCCATCTGCCTGGCAATTGTTGCGGGCAATCAAGCTGATCTCTATGGCTACGTTGCCGGCAGCAGCTCCACGGAGCGCATCAATGCAGCCACACGCTGTGTGAACGTGCATCCGCAGCATTCCGTCGATCTGAAACAGGTGAGTAGTGTGTAGCAACCATCTGGGGGTTAACTTGGGCAACTGGAGTAGGGAGCAATTGTAGAGTTGTAATATAATTAAGGCTCGTTTGCCTCAATTAACCCTTTCAAGTCGCAGCGCTGGGTCAACTTCCCACACATGCTCTCGTTCAGTCAGTCAAACATTCAATCAATGAGTCAATAAGTCAGTTAGACAGTAGTGTCTTTCTGTCTTTCCGACTGTCTGTCTGTCTGTTAGGCAGACGACCTCATGCGGGCCTCTAATTGAACCAGTCGGAAACTCGTATGCAAATTCAAATTGATGAAAATGTAGAGCTATTATTTTACATGAAAGCGGACATCGTATGATTGTATGCGTATGTGCACGTTTTATAGGTGTGAACTAATAGAGATCGCACATAGATAAATAAAAGTGCATGGGAGTGCCATCATATTGAGTATTTGTTGAATACTAATTATTTGCTTCTCTGATGAGCATTTAATATTGACATTTCCTTACATTTAACATATGCTGTAAATACTAATATTAATAATATACATCAGAGAATTTATCGAAAAAAAAATCAAAAAATTTAAAAAAAAAAAAGATCAAAAAAAAAAAAAAAAATATTGCTAACCGCATTACCTTTGATAAGCAAATTAAAATGAAGGTCTTACAGCACACTTTAAATATGTGTTGTTTATTTATATAGATTCATTTGCTAAATACACAATATACTATTTACAATACGTTCATCTATTCATCAATAATTTAATTTATAAATTTAATAAAAACAGTTGCCACAAACGGAATCCCGAAAATGCTTGCTCCGAATTCCCGGAATTTGTAGCTAGCAGTTGTTAAAATTTCATTAAGTAAAGCATTAAGTAAATTTACAAATTTAAACTAAAGATTTATTAATCGCTTTATACTGATTTTCTAAAACTGCCTTGAATTTAATAACAAGTAAGAAAGCTACAGTCGGGTGTGCTCGACTGTGATATACCCGACCCGGTAAATATATAAAATATACCCAAAAGTTTTTTGGTTTTTGTTTCCATTAATGAAAAAAAAAAAGGTGAGGGGGGAAATTTTTGGGGGGGTGTTTTGTGGGGGGGGGGGGGGGGGGGGGGGGGGGGGGGGGGATTTTTGGGGGTTAAAGGACGATATTTATTTAAAAACAAAGTACGTAGATATTGTGTAATTGAACTAGATTTTTAAAGTGTTAAAAATCGATTTATCCAATGGTTTTATATGTTCATGATGGGAAAGGTCAAGTTAAGCGAAAGCCAAGTGTATATGGGAATTATACTTACAAATATTGTGTTGGTTGTTTTAAATTTAGAAAAAATTAAGGGAAATTTTTTTTAGATTGGGGGGGAAGGGGGGGGATTATTATAATATTTTTTTTATAAAAAAAAAAAATTATTAAAATTAAAAAAAGATTCACAGATAATGGGCCTTTGGTATGGCAGCGAGATAATCATACACAGCCAAGATAATCCTGGCGAGTACGAGTACGATTCGTGTGTTATCATTCACCTGACAGATGTTACCCAACAGGCAAGTTTCGCACGAATGCAGTATGGTGACGCAAATTTTAATCAAATGGCAATTTTTCGTGCTTAGGTTCTCAATAGTCGCAATGCCAACATCAACCCTAATTACAATGGCTACAATCGCAATCAAAACAACTATGGACGCATCTCGACCACACCTCAGTACTTGGAACGCGACGATTACCAGCAGGAGCGGGAGCTGCAGCTGCAACGCACCAAATATCTGCGGCTCGTGTGGAGCGAGCGAAACAGCAATCTGGAGTACACATTCAACTACACGCTCGACCAGCCGGGTGTTTGGTCCAACATTGGCGATCAGCGTGGCTCACTGGTCACCCTTAACAAGTACACGCAGTTCAGCGGTATGGTGCAGGTTGTGAAGGCGGTGAACGATCATCTGGTGCTGACCTTCTGTGGCAATGATGTCAAGAGCTCCATCTATACCATCGTGCTGACGCGCAACCCGCTGGGATTGAGTAATGATGTAAGTAAACTACCCAAATAGTTAGCTCAATTCCTTGGTAAGTGTTGTTAACCTTTCACACTTGTTTTTACAGGAGTTGCGCAGCATTCGCGGCATGCTGTCACGTCGCGGTCTCTACGTGGAGACCATACGCAAGGTCTGCAATGGTGCCGTAAGTCTGGGAGGCGGTTTGGTCTTACTTTCGACGCTGTTGCTGATGCTCTTTGCTTCCGCCTGGGGACGTCGCCAGTGAGAGGGTAAATCAGCCCTTCGGTGCGGAACGGGGAAACGCCATATTCCAGCCATACTCTATGTTAATTTATGAATAATTTACTTACTTAAGCATTTAACTCTCGGGCAATACTAGAACACTGGTAGGAAATGCTCTTGCTATCGCGATAAGCAAGTTTCGGTGGCTTAATTGTTTCGTCTTCTCAATTAAACTCAATTAGTTGTGTTACCCCACCTCTTAAACCTCTAGCCAGTAATGCCTGCTTTTCAACTAGTTTGTTAGTCTATTAGCTAAGGCTAATGTCTTGTGGGCGTTAAATGCTCTTTTAATTCAATTATCAAATTTAGGCTCAATCATCTCGTTCGTATAAAGCTTTAATACCATAATTCGCACAAATGCCTTTTATTTCCCACACCCGCCTGAAAGTAGGTAATGGATTTTGTGTGCATTTAGACACTTACCTCATACGCACTGTGCCCCCATTAAAGCAGATCTAAATGGCATGATTATTGTTATCAAAGCTAATGCTGTGCTTATCAGCGCCAAGTAACAAAACTGTAGCAGCGTCTGCCAGTTGAGATTGCAATCTTTAAAACACTTCTTATCGAGGGAGTATCGGGACACACACGCGATTCCGACTGGCGTCCGCCAAACTTGCAAATGTCTGCCGACAGCTGAATAAATTTCGGTTGCTTTCTTTTATAATAAGAGCTGTACCCTGTATTGAAAATCTAGTAGCAAAGAGTTGTTTTGTATGGCACTGTCAGTAACTGAACGGCCACTTTCTTTGATATCAATACCTATACCCTGCAACTGAAAATATTAAGCAATGACTCGAGAAATATTATACAAATTTTTTTTTCTTATTAGTGTACACACTAGCGAAAAGTTATAAAGCTTAACTTAGCGCTGAAATGATTATGTGTTTTCGATTTTGATTATTTGTTTTAATTCGATTGGCCTAGGCCAAGGTGCAAATGTTTTTCGAGTGCAGAATTAATCTTTGCTTTGCTTTGATAATGAAAGTAAATAATACCCTATAGCTAAAATAGAACAAACTTGGGTATCATATAGTAGTAGTAGTAGTAGTAGTAGTAGTAGCAGAATTGTAATAGCTGTTTTTTTTGCGATAATAATTGTAATCTATAGATTCAACAAAGACTTTCTTCTTTTATATATTTTGCTGTTGATTGTAAAGCTGTCTGCAGAGTATCCGCTTGTCAAGCACACCCCACACTCCCTTCTATATGTTGCTGTTTTTTCGGGCAATGTATTCCTGGAGAGTTCCCCGACTTAGCCAGCTTATCAGGCCATTGATTGGCCATTAACGCGATTCACTTTCCACTGAAGATTCGTAAACAGTCCGAGACGCGGCAGCAGCTTTCCATGTGGAAAGTTTTGTCCAAAAACATTCCCATTGCCTAATCTTTAAGCGATTCCGTTTGAGCACCACAAGCACTAGCAGACAACGTGCCGTCGCTTATCAGCCGCCTCGTTGAGACAAGCTGTCCCACCCACGCTCCCTTCCGCTAGGGGATGATGAGACCCTTGAACTTCAAGTGCCTGTCTATGCAATTGCAATAACCATTTTTTGTTGCCGCGATTATAACATAATATTGCCACCTTTTTTCTTATTTTGTGTGCTTTTGTTTTTATTGTTATTATTATTGTTTGCCTAATAGCTTTTAAGCGCGCACGCTTTTGTAGTTTTTTTTACAACTGTCCAATTGCGCTTCTTGACGTTTTGTTTTTGTTTTGAAAATTGACTAAGCATACCGCGAGCAGCGCCTCAACCGCCTCTACGACTCCCTCTATATTGTCGCTGATAAGCCAAGGCAAAGAAAAACAAAGCGTCACACGTAGACAGCTCATGAGCAGTTACACAAAAGATATGCCAAGGCACCAAATGCACGCTCTGTCCAGCTGCTCAGCGGTTTTGGGGTGCATAAGGTGATTCGATTTGTTCGCTGGGGTTACTTAGTTCGATTAGTCAGCTGTAAAGTTGAAGAATTATGAGCTGCCGAGGATGCTGGCAATTAAAATTGACTGAATGTGGTGCAAGGCTTGGTTCAGAGGTTAACAAATTAATGTGCTCGCAATTGAAGGCTTCATTGAGATGCTGATAGCTTTGGAGTAGTTGAGAAGTGATTCATCAGCTCAACAAGATGAGGAGGAGGAGTTGAGGAGGATAGCATAGTACAGTCTAATAGCTTTTATATTATTTGAGCAAACTGAGCAAACTCTAAAAGACACTACTAGGATTAAAGACTGCTAGAGCAGTTTCTAATTTGTAGGGCAAACCCGAGCTGTCCTCAAACATATTCATGTGTACAATAAATAGCCTTGCCTGCGACATTCTCTAGGCAAGTGATCCGCTTTACAAGCTGGCCTTTGACTATCGCGTGAGTCGACTTAAAATGTGTCAATTATGCGCTCGATTCACTGACGTCAGCCTTAGTCTATCTACACATATACTTATACTTACTATATATAAATAAATCTCGCTTATACATACATATATATGCTAAATATATTCGCATCATTTATGACGACTTTGCACTTTGAGTTGGGTACATGGAAGTGCTGCAGCCAGTGCTCGCCGCATAGACACCCTGCATTTGAGTTAACTCAGTGTGGGGTTTGCCAAATGTAAACAAACCCCACAGCTCGCAATTCGCATTTGGACAAGTGTGGGGCATAAACTAATCAATTAATTGCCTGCTACAAACAAGAGCTACAACAATATTTTGAAAATGATAAGCCGCTAGACACAAATTCACACAAAAAGGGAAAAATCTGATAAGAAGTTGTGCTATAAAAGCCGCTGGTTGCGAGACATAGAAACACAGTAACGACTCGCCAAATGTTCTGAACACTACGCGCCGCAGCAAAAAGGAAATAATAGAAATCCTGCTCCTTATCGAAGCAACCCAACTGTGATAGCTACTACAAGTACTTACGACAACATACAACAACAATCATGTCTGCCACAAATAAAGTGAACTATCTGGTTGGTGCCACATCGCGATACATTGCCGGCCGCAATGCCGTCCAGACCGTCTATTGGAGGACCTCGGCCGGACCCAATCCCCGAATGCTGAAGACGAACAAGACCTGCGAGTTTGATCGCAGCACACAGGCGCCACGTAGCGTACGGCTGCAGAACTACAATCGTAGTTTTATCAGCAAATGAGCACTCACCTGAGGCGACCATTAAACTAGTTCCTATCTCCAAAGTTATTTATTGTACCTATCAAAGAGAAGTTGCAGTCGTAATTATGTGCCGAGGCCGGACAAATGCAACAAGGCATAGCCTTGACATTAAAATAAAATACTATAATATATAAGTAAGCGAAGGTAATGTCTTTTAGTTGGGGAAATGGCGAGGGGGTTAACTTGTATATACTCAGCTTATGCGTCATTGCATGTGGAACACAAGGTGATCCTGTCAACGTGTACGCAACAAAGCTAAGAAAAGAGACAGCGTGATCAGGCGCAGTCACTGAAGGACTATGCCCTCGTCAGCTGTAAGGATTTTAGAGCGAGACAACCAGAGACAGCCGATATAGCAAGCAGCTTGTGTGTATCGAACACTCCAATGCTGACGCCACCCAGCTGTCAGCTATAAAACAAAAGTAAGTGGAAAACTGAATGGAAATTCTTTTTAATTATTTATGTATTTTATTTAGTTTTATATTTATTACATACATTGAGTTCTCCCATATATATCTCATTTATTTATGTTTATGTGTTTTGTTGTTGTTGGGCTTCATTAATTATGGTTTATTTTCGTAGTGGTTTGTGTTTGTGTTTGTGTACTCATGTCTTGATCGGTACGTTCTTATAATAGTGTCTTTTTGTTGGTTTTGTTTCTGTTCTTTGAGTGTTTCTCATGTTTTGCCTTTATGTTTAGATTTATAATTTCGCTTTAGATATCGATCGTACTTAATTTGTATAGTATTTAGCATTTAGTTAATATAATTCTTCTCTTCGTGGGTGAAATGTGTTTACTTTGTTTTCCTTTTTGTTTTTATTATTTATTATTCATTATTTCTTGTCTTTAAGTATCGTAATTAATCGTTTACTTACAATTACAGCCTTTATAAATAATTATTTTTTGCCCTCCTTATAATTTTTCGTTTTTTTTTTGTCTTGTTTTCTTTTAATTTAATATGTTTGGTTTTATACTTCATATTTCGCTTGCCATTGTACTACGTATCCGTTTTTGCCTTTCTTTATAATTTTTACTAAATATATATATATATATAGAGACCTTTTTATGTATTTGAATAATTTGCACACATGTATATAATATATATATATACTTATATGTATATATATATATATAATAGTTATCTAAATATATATTCATATAGATTTTTACTTTTATTTTTTTATATTTGACAATTTCAGTTGGGCTTAGTGTCTGGCTTTGCTTTTGTTGTGTAGTGTAGTTTCCTTCATTTTTATTTTTGTTTGTATTTGTATTTTTATTAATTTTTTTATTTTTGCACACGGAAGTTTTAGACTTGTACACATAAAGACTGCAAAAAAAGTACACAAAAATTTTGTGATGTCTTTTTTGAAGATTTGTTTTTCTTTGGTTTTTAATGCTTGGAATATGTTATATGTATTTTTGTTTTTGTTGTCGTTCTGCCTAACTCAATTCACACATCGAAAACAGTTTGCTTTTCGTTTATCTCAAAAGAGAAAAATATATATTAATTATTATCTTTAATATTTTTTCGATTTCTGTTTTGTTTTTTTTTTTGTTTTTGTTTTGGTTTTTGATTAAAAAATATTGCAGCTCAAAATTGTAATACTTTTTATTTACTATTATTATAATTAATCATTATTATTATATTCTCCTCTAGTTTGGTATCTTGCCTAGCATAGAACACAGCAGAGATCAGTTGTGATATTTCAAGATCTAGTTTTTTTCTTAATTTTTTTTTTTGTCAATTTTTTTTTAAATTTTTTGTTGATCCTGTAACGGTAACTGAACCTGAAGTGGCTCCATAATTTTTGTTTATTGTTGTTATTGTTTATTGTTTTTTCAAGTGTTGGGTTGATTTTCTCATATGTTTTACGTATTTCATGACGCTACTTTTATGCTGCTCGGTATTATTAATTTATACATGTAATTGTATATGTATGTATATAACTTATGTACTCGTATGTTTGTATGTATCTTTTGTATATATAGACTCTTATCGTGTGGTAAATCTTTAGCTAGACCTTTCCTAAATTTCTGTCTTTCGTACGGAAGAATTTGGATACATTTCTCGTGTGTTCGGTTCGTTCGTGTCATTTTAGCTAAAAAGTATAATTTATCTAGATGTTTTTTATTCTTTATTTTTTTTTTGCTAATCTTGCTATTTGCTTTTACCGTATATAGCTTATTAACTGGGCGCTAGTTGTGAGTGAGTATGTGTGTATTTGTGTTTGTGTGAGTGATTGGTATGTGCGTGTTAGTGTGATATTATTTCAGCTGCAGAGTGTGCAATTTTGATAGATTTACAAACAAATTTTCGGCACTTCGACTAACGGTTTATAGATGAGAGAGAGAGCAGATGGTAAAGTAATACGAAATTATTGCTTAAATTATATATTATATACTTACATATTCCAAACGCCTTCACTACGATTAAACTTAGTATAGCATAATTTTTGGAGTTAAAAGAGAAATCAAAAATAGTTTATTTATATGTCAGCAGAAGGCAAGAAAGAAATATTGTTGTTTCTAAATATATTTAAATATTATTGTACATATTTTCTGCATAGGCAGCTCAGTTAGTTTGTCAATTGAAAACAACTTGTCCAGAATATGTAGAATGTTGCATCAAATGTTTTACAATAAGTATAATAATAAATTCATTTCGTGTTTTACATTTTTTGTTGTTTTCGTTTCGTTTTTGTTTTCTTTGGTTATTTTTTTTTTTGTTTTTTGTGTATAAGTACTTCTTATATGTGTCTTGACTAAAAATACTCAACAATTTCGTTTACGTGAAACCATTTTAGCTACAATTTATATGCTTTATGCATGTACTTTTTTAAGTATTTCCACATTTTCTCAGCTACAACATGAAAGAATAAACCATTTACGCAACCTATCAATCATATTTTTTTTTAACGTTGCTTTCACCATTTGCCATATGTTTGTTGTAGATGTTGTTGTTGTTGCTGTATTTGTTGTTGTAGTTGTTGCCACACCCGAACTGCCTCGAACTAGACCTACGTAATATTAGGTGTAGAAAGTTGCCAAAAAAACTCCTTCGCTGACAATATATAATATGTTATTTATGTATATATAATAATCCAAAAAATCGCCTTGTATAAAAATGAAACGTTTTTGTTTGTTTTATTCAGTGGGGTGTGCGTGGGATCTGCCTCAACTAAAACTAACGACTAAATTGCTAATGCGATAATAGCTAACACATGCCTCTCTCTCGAGGGGAGAGTGAAGGTGGGGGAGGCGCCTAAAATATGCACCACGCCCCCCTCGCCTCTATCTACCTCTTTCGATATATATTTATGTAATGCACCTGTGAGTATGTGTGGGGTTTTGCATCGCCCTCATCTAATCTTTTTTTATTTCTTATTGATTTCGTTGCACGTTTATTATTATTATTGTATTCTGTAATCGGTATTCATTATGTATGTGGGCGAAACTGGGGTGGGTCGCAGAGGTAAGGGTGAGAAGCGCCAGTCAATTTACTCATATGCATATGCGCATATTGAATAAGACAATTAGTATTCAATTCAATTCAATTATTCATTATTCACTTCGTTTATAGCGTCTCCAATGCCCTTCACTCGCAAAGCCCCCAACCAATTTACAATATTTGGTTAGGCCTTTTTCAACACTGACTTTGACTTTGAATGCATTTGTGTGTAATATGTGTTTGTGTGTGTTAATCACATTCTCTAGTGTGTGTGTGTGTGTGCGTGTATGGGGTGTGTGTTCTATTATAATATTGATCTATTATATACTCGACGACTCGTATAATTTGTAGTAATTGTTATTTATATGCCGCTGCTTTTCTAATGCCCAGTTTTAACTTGCGCTTCGACTAATAAGTACAATATCATAAAAATAACACTGTATATTTTGTTCATTTTTTTTTCGTTTTTACCTTTGTTCTGTAAATATAAATATATATAATATATATCTCAGGTTTTCCATTTATTAAATACAATATAATATAACCATATAATCGCGCTACCGCCGACTTGCCGCATTCCACTTCACATTCACATTCGCATTCACATTTCGCATCCACATCAACATCAACTTCAACGTCAACATCCAAAATTCTTTATTCTGGGGTTTAACAAACTGACTCTGCCTGCCATTTGCAACTGCTGCCAGCAAACCCGTTCTTCACCTGCCCCCGTGTGACCCCCTCATTAACCACTATACTACTTGCTGCATGGGCGACACCTGTGTGTGGCATTTGAAAAATTCGTAAACACTTTTTTAATTAATATTTTTTTTAGTTCTTTTTTTTAGCGTCAGTCTTGTGTAAATTAAATTTTACTTCAAAAAACGTTTTAACGCACACACACAAGTATTCGCGCTCACACATACACACACACACACACACATACATACTCAACAAGAGAGGGGGGTTTGGGGGGCGGGTTCGCTTGCAACGTGTTGCAAATTCTTGTGGGTAGATGGGCAAGTGCAGCACGCGCGCGTGAATTGTTTGTTATCAAAAAATCTGCTGCTCGACATGTGTATGTATATTTAATAAAATGCATACATATATACACTATATATATGAATATATATATATAAATGTATATACACATGTATATGTATGTAGTATATAAGGTTTATTCAATTCACACGTAGACGTTTTTTTAAAAAATGCATTTTTTCTTATGTAAAAACGATTTGACTTGTAATTAATTAATTACTTTTAATTATTTATATAAATATTTGTTTGTTTTTTATCGATTTACGACGCCATCGAGATATTGTTCTGGTACACTCATAGATATATATATATATATATATATATATATATATATATACACTATATTATAAGATTATAGATCTATATATATATATATAAATTATATAATTATATAATTTATATATATTATATATATATATATAATTTATATATATATATATATATATATATATATATATATATATACTCTATACATATAATTTTTACGACTAGACCCTTTGTTGGGCATCGTCGGCCGCATCGGAAGAGTTGTGAAAGAATTTCAAGAGAGCAAATAAATTATAATTATAATTGAACTACATTCAGATTTCATAGAGGCTGATTTTCTTCCATATATGTTGCATTGCATATGTGTGTAGTATATGTACATTTACAGTTATGTCTATATATATGCATATGTATTATGTATTTAGGTGCTAAGTAGGCGCTCGACTGCATGCTCAATAACCAAATACCCATTGCAGCGAGTCTATCGAATCGAATGACTAATTCAGCTTGCTATTTATTATAACTATATAAATATTATTATACCCTGCTCGGATATTTTTTTGTTTTTTTTTTTTTCTTTTTTATTTAGTGTATTAACTGAGCATTTTTACTTGCATTTTGTTTTGCTGCTACTTTGAAGTAATAATATTAGAGCTAATTTGACACAACCGTTTATATAATTTAACTATTTAAATCGTATAATTCTCTCAAATTGCTAAAGACTCTTGCATGCTACACAAAAGATTCGTTGCACGTTTCACTTGAATGCGTCCTGAAAGTATGCTACAGTTTATTGCGTCGACTGCGTATGCGTATTGCTATATCGCGCATACGCAGCGTTATTGATTGTGTGTATGTGTGTGTGAGTAAGTTCGGTTTTACAACGAATGCAAACAAAAACAAGTAAATAAATTTAATCAACAGAATCTCGTTTCGGGCTCTTTTATTTAGTTTACAATTGGAAATATTTGATGTCAACTTTGAAATTTAGAAAAAACTTCTATACACAATTATTACGCACACACAAATGGGAAACAAATTTTGCTTGGAATTCTTGGTGGCCAAAACGATATGGTTAGGAGTGAGAAAGTACATATAGATATAGAGATATATATGTATATATATATATATATAATAAGAAACGTTACAAATTTTGGAAAGTGTAGGCCATATACACACATTAATATATACAGATCTGTATAAAAACTACTAATCGGAACGCCAGAACTGAACCCGAAACATTTGGCCAAACGTTCTCTTCTCTTTTGTTGTCCTGTGCTGTCTACGGTTCTTCGCTTAACACATAAAATTCTTCTCAATGGGGCTACAGCTGCAGCAAAGGACAAAGGATAGCAAGACTTGATCTGAATGGCGATGGGGGGATTGATTTCTAATTATATATTTTTTTTGCTAGTGTTTCTAAAGAATTTTTGAAGAAGTTTGGATATGCTTTGGTTTTTTGATTTTTTTGATTTTGGTATATGGTATTCTTTTGCCCCCCTCTATTATTTGTCAATCATGGGAAACGACGTTGATGTGATGCTGTTGGCACCCTTCCTGCTGGCTTGCTAACCTCCTACATAATACTTCTTTGCTAATCTGATTGCTGGTTGCTGTTACACGCCGCGCCTCTGTTTGCTGCAGCCCAATTGAAATTCTGGTCTTATTTAACACAAAACATCGAAACATTAGAAACGGATAACGAAAACTATTGAACAATTTGAACTCGTAAATCAAAGTAATGAAAAAATTATGAAACTATTTTCTGAAGTCTGTAGTAGTGCGATGCTGTTATCGTTGTTTTCGGTTCAGTTTACGGTTTTTCGGTTTGTTGCATGTAGCGCGCCACTGTCAACGATGGTTGGTTGTTATTTTTTGCTGTTGCTGCTGTTTTGTTTGTTGTTTGCTTTGCTTGTGGTCTGTTTTTCAAGTGACTTGCCTCGGTTAACAATTGGCCGCATATCTGTAGAATGATTTTTTAGTTCACTACTGCGAGTCTCAACATATTGTCTTTTCTTCTGTCTTGGTTTGGAGCTGGTTATTGTTATGTTGCAAGTCGTTGTGATATTTGTTCTCTTAATGCTGGTGGTGGTGTTGTATTCATGTCTTGTTTGGTTTTTGATTTGCATGTTTCGTTTGCTTTTGTTGGGTGGGGATGTGGGGGCTCCATGGCCTACATGGACATGCGCCAATTGGTCACCGAGATATTGCTCTTGTTGTTGCCGCGATTGTTTGAGTTGCTGCCATCATCGAACTCCCAAGCGGCATGCGGCTGCGCATGATGTGTCATCGGTGGCTGGGCGTCTACTTGAAACAGATGTTATATGCAACATTTTCGAAAATAAAAGGAAAACGCAAAAATAAAGTCAAATAAATCAAAAGAGAGTATTGGTAGTTTTTTTCTTTGCTGTTCTGTAGTTTTGCATTTTGCTAAAAAATTATTAAGTAGCTGTTGCTTTATTGTTGCTGCTGTTTTTATTTTTTTTTGTTTATGTTTAGTTATTTTTTTTTTTTGTTTAGCTCTTTTCACGCATTATAATGTGTCTTATATAGTTGTTAAATAATTGTGATGATCATGTCGCTGTTCACTTGTTATTTATGTATAATGTATATATGTATATGTATGTGTGCTCTTTATAGAGCTAGAGCTGTTTTTTATTGGTTTTTTTATTTTGTAGGTAGGTTTTTACTTAGTTCTAAAAACGTGTTGTTTTAATCAGTTGATTTTTAGTTTAAAATATATATATTTATATATATATTTTATATATATATATATATATATATATATATATATATATAATGTTATGTATATATTTGTTTTCCGTTCTTTTACTTATTCTTACGGTTTATGCCTTTTGCTATGATATATATATTTTACTTTTTTTTTGTTTTTTTTTTCTTTCTCGCTTATATTTTTTTTGTTGCTTTTGACTAATTTGTGTTCATTTTTCATTATATGTATATATCTGTATTTATGTATGTATATGGTAGTATACAATATAAATATTCGCTATATATATATATATATATATATATATATATATATGTATATGTGTACATATAATATATTCATTCATTTATGCATGTATAAACTTAATAGATTTGACGATGGGACACAATCTGCTTACTGCAGTACGCAGTAATAACTTAAGAACCTTCCCTCGAGTCAGACAATAAATTGAGTTACAAACAGTTATCGTTATCGTTATCGTTATCAATTATCTTATTCATTTTGTATGTATGTCAGCAAAAATGTTCATAATAATTATGCCATTTGTATTGTATATATATACGTATATATACATTTATATATACATATATGCTTTTTTGTTATTGGTTTTAACCTAAACAATTTATTTATGAATTTTTGCTTTTTGTTTTTCAAAATATCACGTATATATCTTAAGTTATGCCTTGGATCTATTAGTTGCTATCCTGTACGTGTGTCTCTGTGTGTTTTTTGTGTTGGTGTTGGTGTCTGCTAACAACTTCCCTTCTTGTTCAAATTAAAACTGATTAATTGAACTAAACTGAAAATCCCTCACTGGCTTAAGTACACTCCCAGGTCAGTGTGCGTGTGTTTTCTGTGTGTTTGTGTTTGTTTAATGTGTGTAATATTTGTAGTTTTCAACTAGAGCATATAAATTATTCAATTATTGCTTTTATTTTCATTCGTTTTGGTTTTTTGTTTTGTCTAATTATTGTTACGATTCGATTTAAAAATTTGTTTTTTTTTGTTTTGCTTTTTTAACTATGCAACAATTTAGTTTTTAACGTTACAAATTTGTCAACAAGTTTTTGAAGTAACTGTCGCGGAGGCGTGGCAGCTGAGCAGGCCAACATTTGGGGCGGGGAAGGCGGGCAACGGCATTAGTTGTGGCAAAGTGCGGGGCGGGGAGCGGAGGCCGTTTTTGGCTGCATCTGCTGCTTTCAGTTTGCAGGTAATTTGTGAAACCGCTGGGTTTTTTTGTGTGAGTGTGAGTGTGTGTGAGTGTGAGTATGTGTGTGTGTGTATGCGTTGGTGTGCAACCAAATAATTGCTGTAGTTGTAAGGCAAATGCAATTTACAAATTTAATAATAATTTCATTTGTTTTGTATTTTAATTTTTAATCGCCAAATAATGCACAAATTTCTTATTCATTTCAGGTTATTCGCCCTCTCGTTGCCGTTGCTTCCCTGTCCCTTCCCCCGCAAATATTTTGTTTAAACTAATAATTTGTTTGATTAGTTGTTTATGCCAAGATATAACAATTAGATTCTCGTAACGAAAAAGACTTTTTTTTCCATTCAAAATCATGTAAAACAAATCATCTTCTCATAAAATCGATTGCTCGAGATTATTCTCAATTAATAATTAAGTTCTCTCCTCGTCACTTCTCACTTTCTGCTTAGTTATAGTATTTAGTATTTTAGTACATTATTTGTTAGTTATTTTATATGTAGGTATTTAGCTAAATACTCGTGTAACACACTTATTGAGTGTCTTGTATTGCTTTAGTTATTTTTTTTACTTTTATTTTCTTTTATTCTTGTTTTCCTTTTTTTGTTTGAATAGTCTAGGCGTATATTTAGTATATATATTATATGTATATATATATATGTATTTGTATATGTATATGTGTGGTTTTTTTTTTCTCATTTTCTTTCTTTTTGTTTTGTTGTTGTATATATACTTTCATACTTTTTGCTCTTTTAGCTAGCATATTTTGAATATCTTTATTGTATAGGTTTTGCTTTTCTTGCTTCTCGTTCTTTCTCTATTCGCTTTATTCATTACACTTTTCCGCTTAGTTTATCTAGTTTATCAATTTCGTTTTCCATTTGCTTTTATTACGCTTTCTGCTTTAAGACTACAATTTCGTTCAGTTTTACTTTGCTTTTCTTTCTTTGCTTGGCTTACAGTATATTTCATTCTATTTAACTTAAATATCTATATATATATATTTATTTATGTATGTTTTAGTATGTGTGGTTTGTTTATCTCTGTCTGTGTGTTTGTATGTGTGCGCATGCTTTGTGCTGCGGTTTGTTTGTTTTCCTTGCTTTTTTGCGCTTTCTGCATGTATTTCCTTCATGCTTTTTATCTTAGTTACTTTTTTGCTGTATGTGTAAATCAGTTACATTGTACGTACATATGTACGTATGTCTGTGTGTGTTGGTGTGGGGGTGTTCCGTGTTGCGTGTAGTTTATATAAATTAATAATATTTATGCATAATTTATGTCTTTAATTTTTCGTTTTGCTGCCCGTTCTTCCCCCTCCTGCGCATGTTTCCCCCACCCACAATACAAAACCTCTTGCAGCTTAACAATAACTCCCTTCTCCCCGTTCTCTTTAGTCTCTTTGCTGATGCTTCTGCTTTAATAAATAATATACTATAGGCTGACTTTATTGCCTGCGCTCGCTTGAGTCCTTCACAGATATACAAATAGCTGTGTGTTTCTTCTTCTTCTCTCGAGCAGCTGCAACATTATTTGCCTGCATTTTGTCGCCTGTGCAACTTTTGATCCCCCTTTTGCCCCCCCGACCCACGATCCCAATCTGCTCCACTACCACAACTACGCTAATTGCACATTATTAAATGTTTCGACTGAAGCTCATCAGTCGCCCCAATACCCCGCATCCCTCTGGTCCCCTCATCCCCCATACGCTTCACTTGGACTGTTCTATCAACTGAAAACATAAGCTGCTTATACTCTGTGTATTTGTATTTGTATGTGTGAGTGTGAGTGTGAGTGTGGTGTGTATGTGTATTTATCCTTGCTATCTGTGGGTCTCGAGTATCTCTGTAGAAAAGGTTACTATGATTTTGTTGTTGCTATTGCTGTCGCTGTTTCGGCAGCAGCTGCCGTTGTGTTGTTTTCTATAAATTCTATTAATGCTTTGTTGTAGTACGTGTTTTTGTTCTTGTTGTTGTAGTTAGTAGCAGCAGTATTTCTTGTTGTTGTTGCTGTTGTTTTTATCGTAGTTGTTGTAGTTGTAGTTGCTGCATCCTCAAAGTTAACAGGGATAAATGCCTACAAGAAACAGTCGAATAACATTTCAAACACATACATCTACAATACTGCCAGTCTGTGTGTGTGAGGTGTGTGTACTACAAATGTATATATATATATGTGTGTGTGTAGCTACAGTTACAACAAGCGCCACAACACAAAATACAATAGTTGATTCATTAAATGGCCACAAAGTCTGCTAAAAGAAATTAAATGTGAACTTAGAAAATTTTGTCTAACGCCTAAAGCGTGCGTATGCATGTGTTGTGTGAGTGTGAGCGTGATCGTGTTAAATTAAAATACATTAACTAAAAGTATAAATTAATTATTCAATTAAATTAAAACTAATTAATTGTTGCTGTTTCTATTGCTGTTTTTGCTGTGTTGATGTTGTTGTTGGTGCGAGGGGGATTCGAAGAGCATCATCGTTGTTGTTGTGGCAGCAGAATTGTTGTTGTTGTTGTTGCATCAGTAGTAGCTGTTGATGTCGTTGTTGTTCTTGTAGTTTAGGTTGTTCGGGCAGCTTTTCTCAACGTAAAATTTGTTTGTTGTTGTTGTTGTTGTTGTTGTTGTTGTTGTTGATGTTTTTGTTGTTGTTCTGGTTGTTGTTCTAGTTGTTTAGTGGTTGTATTTAACCTTTTAGCGTTGAATGTTGTTTGTTGTAGTTGTTGTTGTTGTTGTTGTTGTGCAGCAAGAACCGAACGAAGGAAAGAATGAAAAGAAAAGAAAAACAAAGCGTATACAAAGAGGTGTGTGGAAAAAACACTACGATTCAAACACTCTAAATAACGACAAACGACAATTTTACAGCGTAGCGAGCGAGCGAGCGAACAAGGAGAGTGATGCAAGCGGTGTTATTTGTTCTTTGTTGTTGTTGTTGTTGTACACACAGGCAGTGTAAGAATTGAGTGTAAACTGTGAGCTAGCTACCAAACAGCGTGCGAGTGAGAGCTGCACTGCACTTTAATTACCTTGATAATTCGGAGGCCAAATGGTGGGTACATTCTGCGAAAGAAACCAAAAGAAAAACGTTTCGAATTTTAATTAAAATGCTCGAGCAGCAAATTAAGTATACGCAACATGCAGTGCTTCTTCCTGTTGGCGCCATCTACTGGCACCGGCAAATAACAGCGCCATCTACTGGCAGCTGCCAATATCAGCTATCACATTGTTCCTATTCGCAAAATTCAATTATGCTTTCTAATTACAGTCGGCAGTTTTATGGATAGATTGGTTATACACTTCTTCAAATGGATCATCTCTAACCACAGATGAGTTAATCATATTGTCTGTATTTAGCTAGCGACATTTATGTGCCGATTTCCTGGCATGATTATTTCAAAATCTGCTTTTTAGCACTCGTAGAAAGATAGATAAATTAGCAAATGTTGAAACATGTACGAAAATAGATTTTCAATTATTCTAAGTAATTTAAATTCAGTTGTCTTTCTCGACAGATGTAGCATATTATAATTATTCTATTTCTGAAGTGGTTCTCTATTGCCAACAATTTCTCTTCTTTCATATATAATTATTTAATTAAACACATTTTTTGGTAGCTTCTCTATTGCCATCTAATGTTTTTATATTTTCTTAATTTTATTTTATTTATTTATTTTTATTATTCTTGCTCATGCACTTCTATCGCTGTTCTAAGTATTATTTTTCTAAGTGATACCCTCACCGTTTGTTTTCTTGCTTTAACTGAATTACTATCCTTGACAAATGTGTTGCATATTAATGCTCTATCCTTATGTATCAATTTATATTTGTCTGAGTGAATTTGAGGACTTACCATTGGCACGCTGTAGTACTGATAGAATGGCTGATATTGCATGGCTGAAGGTGGGTAGATGGCTGGCACACCAGCGGCTGTAAAGTCAGTAACTGGTGTTGATTAGTTATCCCGGCGTACAAGAGATTGTTTATAAGGTTGTTGTTGTAGTAGTAGTTGTAGTTGTTGATGTTTTTTTATATTTTTTTTGTTGGTTGTGTTGCGAAGAAGAAAGAGTAAAAAAATGGAATATAAAAAAGAAAATATTGATTTAAATTGAACTTAAAGCCCTCAAACATATACGAACTCATATTACAGATGAACTCAAGACGGATGAATCGATAGCGAAAGATCGATAACATACACAATGCACACACAGACACAACAACACTCACCTGGCGGATATACGGCAGCAGCGAACTGATCCATCGGGATGTTGCTAATCGGTGCCGGCGGTGTGGTTGTATAATAAACGGCTCCATTGGTGGCCACGATTGATTGCAGTGGATTGGGCTATGAAAAAGAAAGAAAATGTATCTGATGTCCAGTTTATAGGTATTGCATGTTAGATCAACTCACCTGCTTCTTGATAGCCGGCGCAATGTTCAGCTTGCGATCGCGCAGCACAACGCACTCACCCTGCGAACGATCGAGCGAGCGAGAGAACGAGAAGAGAGAAAGAAAGCAATATGTAGTAATTGTGACAAACACGCATTGAGAAAACTATTAACAACTTTGTCTCACTGTGTGTGTGTGTTGAGAGTGTGTGTGTGTGTGTGTTTTCGTGTGTTTGTGTGGCATTATCAACAGACAATGCCAAACGAAATTCAAATTGGAAAAATATCAAGTTTAAATTCAAATCCAAATCGAACGCAGCAGCATCAATAAAATTCTCAAAGAAACCAATGAAAAAACAATATGTAAAAAGAAAAACCAACAAAAATACGAGTATTTAATAAAAGGCATCAACTTTTACTTGGGGAACTTTTTTTGTTGTGTTGTCTTCTGTGTGTTCTTTGTTGTTGCTGTTGCTGTTATTGCTGGCAGTAGCAGAGCCCAAAAATGCTGGCCAAGAGATTGAAGAAAAACACGTGCCAAGCCAAAACACCATTACCAAAATGTTGTACGAACGTTTGCGATTGTAAGCGTGTTTTATCTATATATAGTATATGTATGTATGCATGTGTAATATCGTATTTGTTTATTACGAAATGTCATGTACTGTAGCTCGAATCGAAATGGAACCGAAATGAACAAATGTTTTATTTGCTTTTCGTTGGGTTTTTCCATCTGCGCGGCACACAAATCAACAAACAAAACTCATAAAAAAAGAAAGAACACATAAAAAAATGTAAAACTTAACTCGAATAATAAATCAACTCAAGAAAAGCGTTTAAAAACAAGCTTTTGTTTCGTTTTATTTTTTGTTGCCGTTTTTTTTTTTTTAATTTCAGTCTCTTTGCACTCGCTAAAACAAACGCTAAACACCCGTAACGATTTCAATTCAATTCAAATAACAACTCGAAATGTAATCATAAAATATGCTTAATTTTATGTAGTTAACGCCAACAACCAAGTTGTCAAAAATCAAAATCTATTAATTTATGTACAGTTAAAACAATATAGTTAAAGTTAGCAAAGAACCACACTCATTGAAATGATTATGACCTTTGTTAGTCATGTTTTAGCTGCTCTGCTGCACAACGCACTCATTTTATGCCGATTGAGACTGCTTTACCACATGCTGCTGACCCGCTCCCTCATCCATTCCGTTTTGTGACACAAATCTGCAACTGGTATTTGCCATAGCTTGCTACCTGTTTATAAGCTCACTAATTGGACCATATGCTAGGGCATTTGAGTCAATTGATAGCATTGAAATGCGATTGAAATGGTCAGCATACTGGAAAAGCACTTCAAAGAGCTGTTTTACCAGAATAGATTTGTAAAGAGCGCAAATATCTTTGATGGAATATTATAATTGGTTAGTTTACTAAACTAGACCACAAAACATATATTTTAGACATACAATTTCGTAGAAAAGTTATACCATAAAATCGGATGTGAATAAACGAGCGTACGTAAAATTTATTATATCTATGAAATTACAAATTCTATACTCTTGAAATCAGCCAAATCAAAGATTAATCCGTGAATCGAATATGCGAATAAACGAGCTTAAGTCTATGCTAATTCTGGGCAGAATCCACTAACAAAAGCAGCTGTTCATAATTTGTTTCATACCCACAATCCAATTACTCTACACAATCGATGGGAGCGATGTGCCATCGCTATTTGCTGTGAAATTCCGTCGGCCATTTAATGAGCGGCCATCTTGAGTTTGTTGGGACTGTCTGACGGTCTTGACGGCCTCTATTATGCTCGTGTACACGGGTCAGTTTATCTTTAATTGGCAATTAGTCGCTGATAGCCGCAGCGATTTGCACTTGAAATGCATGAAAAGCCAACAAAGCCACACCCGTCCTCTCAATAGGCGGCATGGCGATGGCGATGAGCATAGACGTAGGCGTGGGTGTGGCCATATCCTAAGCAAATGTTTGCGGACAACAACAGCTGCTACCTTAACTCTACTCGACTGCTGCCTTACTTAAAGTTGCCTCTTAAAGGACTCGACTCGACTCGACTTGAGGCCTAGTTCTTTGCTTTTGATTTTCCTTTTCTGGCTGCTTTCTTTCAGCCCGTTGTAGCGTATCCTTTGACCGCCGCAAGGCAAATAGACGCCCCTTAAAAGAATAAAAGACGTTCAAGCCACACACGACTGCGACTGCACAAGGAGCAAGGATAAGGCGTTCACAACAAAAGGCCGACCCACAGAGTTGAAGCCACTCGTTGGATAAGACGTAAGACGTAAGCGGGGCGGTGGCGGTCCTGAGACCCACTTCTGTCTGCTGTCTTGAGCGAATTTAATTAAGAACCCTTTGAGGGCTTCTCTACTACAACGGCCTGAGCCTTTTGTTTCCTTCACACAAATATATAAAAAGGACAACAACGGGCCAGCTTCTTGACCAGATCCCCCCTTGCTCCACCCGTCGTCCCAAGGGACAGTTGTTGGTCATTGGCAATGCGCATTAATAGACGCATCTCGAGAGCAACCGAAAAAACAACCAAAGTAACATTTCAATTTCAATGTACCCTTTGAAGTCTGTGCTCTGTGTGTGAGTGAGTGAGTGTGTGTGTGTGTAAAATGAATTTGTATTAAGTGTGTGTGTTGGCAGGATAATTATGTATGCCAATGTGTGGATTTAGTGCGCCATCAAAAACAATACACAATTGTTAGTAGACGACGCCAGCAGACGATATGAAAGTGTGTGTGGTGAGGGAGATAGCACGCTAATTAAGTAGAAGAAGCATCACAGGGAGCTGGCCCAAAAAAGGATACGCTTTGCGGAGACGACTGTGAGAACCTTGGACGCTGTATTTGGCAGTTTGCGGCTTAAAAACTTTGGTAACAAATGGAAACTTTTGATAACCGAAATTTAATTAGTGCAAATGTTTAGCCATGTGTGTGTTATATATATATGATGTGTGTGTGTTATATATATATGATGTGTGTGTGTGATTGTATTGTGTATGCACATTAAAATCTCGTTAAACGTTGCCACGGCTGGCAGGCAGCAGAGCATTGTGTGCAGACTGCTTATTGTTGCTGCTGCTGCTGTTTGCTGCCTAGGGGCGTTTGCTAAGGACACAAGAACAATACACACACACACACACCTACGCTGCTGAGCGAAAGAGCGGGCGAGGGAGAAGGGTTGACATCATGTGTGTTTATGTGCAGCACAGAAATGTGCAAAGCGCCAGCAGCGCAATAACAATGCACATTTAATGACAAGTGGAAAAGTTTTTCACTTAATGTATGCCACACAAAAGGAGCTGCCCCCAGCTGAGCGAGGGAGTGAGGGGAGGCAGAGAGAAAGGGCGAGAGTGCAGCAGCAGCTGCTGCTGTTCGTTATGCAATGCTCAATCAGAAACGGCAGCCAATAATATATCCAATAAGGTTCCAAAGCGTAGCCCAGCCCAGAGCTTGACTTTATTTAGAGGCAAGCACGGTAACCAGTTTTATAGCCAGACTTGGGCAGGTCTCGTTGTGCCCCCTCTTTCTCTTTCTCTTGGCCGCATTTATAATTCCCTAGGCCGAGGCCGTGCAATGAACTTTTTTAAGGCAACCCCCGCGAGAAATTTGAATTCTAATGAGCACAATCAACATCAAAGGGAAGATGAGAAAATAATACGAGGTATATAGTATATATAATAGTTCAATATATAGGTAAAAGCAAATTATGCACTAAGATCTAATTATATTGTATATGTATATTGAGACTACACCCAAGTCGTATTTTATAAGTAGCTAAAAATTTAGTTATTTGCAGCAAAAAGAAAATGGTAAAACGAAACGTATTAAACAAACGGTGCAAGAACGCAACTCAACTTGGAAAACACACACTTATCGTTTTTCTGTATTATTTTTGGTTTTGGTTTTGGTTTTGTTGTAAGTGATCGATATAAACAATCGGCGGGCGCAACAAATACGAAAATAATCACTGGGGGGCACAGCAGCCACTATCGTCGATCAAAACAATATAGTATATATATATATATATATATAATAGAATATAGTATATGCATTTACAAGGACTTGCAATTGGTATCGTTCTAAAAACTATGTTAAGTGAGTGTGTGTGAATGCGTGGTGTGTGGTGTGTATGATAATGTAATGTAACGTAACGTAACGCAACGGAAACGTAACTCGAGAAACGTAACTCAACAAAAACGCAATTAGAAGAAATACAGAAATACATAAGAGAATTACACACGAAGAAGAAGAGTGCCGTTGGTTTTTTGTGTCCGCACCACCGTCGTCGATACATCATCGGATAAATGCGTGTATCGCGTGAATAGAGACAGGCTCAATGCTCACCTCGCAGGAGTGCGAGCGAGAGCGGGAGCGTTAACGTGGGCGAGAGCGCGAGCGAGAGCGAGACAGCTGTTGTTGTCGCACACTGTGGTGGTCAGCTAATGCCCTAAAAGATCGGAGGCACATTATATATTTCGTTCTGTTTGTGTGTGTGTGAGAAGAGTGTGTGTATGTGAGTAGTGTGTGTGTGTGTGTGTGTGTGAGTGGTGCGTGTGGATCACACACACGAGAAATAATAATAATCGAATTAATCGATAGTAACACAGGCGACATTAGCAACACAGCGTGAATTGGAGTTGGGAGTCTACTTACATCCGCCTGCAGTCTTTGCGCTTCCTGCTCCGTTTCGAATGTGACGAATCCGTAGCCCTTGCTGACGCCAGCGCGATCCACGATGATCTTTGTACTCTTCACAGTTCCATAGGCGCTGAAAACGCGCGTCAGATCTGCCTCGGTGGTGTCGCCACTAAAAAATAGAGCCGATAGATTGCCAGTTAATTTATATATATATATATGTACATATATAGCAAGAGGGGGACACTTTACCTGATGCCGCCCACAAAGATGCGATTGGGGATGAGTGTGCCGTATTTGGGTGCTGCAAGTGGCGCCTCGAGGGCGCCAGCGGGCGCTGTGGCTGCAGCCGGTGCGGCTGTGATCTTATGCATCTCGGCTGGTGTCGTCTCCAGACGAAAGTTGGCTCCAAAGGGCAGAATCTTGAGGCTGTTCCTCCAATCGCTTGGGCACTCGCAAAACGAACAAAATTTTCTCTCGCGGTACAGCTAGAGATCTCAGTGGAGCAGACTTCTCTCTCTTTCTCTCTCTTTCAGTGGTGCGCTGCTATTGTTGTTGATGATGTTGTTGTTGTTGTGGTATTGGTTTTTTTTCGCCGCCTTAGTTTCGCCGAATACGCATGTATAGCTTCTTTTTGAACTCTATATATATATATATAAAAATATATATTTATTTATATATATCTATATATATATATATATATATATATATGCCAGCTATATGGTCTATGGCTTTTGATCCTCAAAAACACACACGTATTCGCTCTCACGTCACGTCACGTCTGGTTTGCTCGTAGCTCCGCTTTTCTCGGCCTTTTCCAGCTTTTTGCTATCAATTTTTCTAAATTTTTCTGAAAAGAGAACGAAAACAGAGAGAATGAGTGAGAGTTAGAAACAAATTTCAAGCAGCGATGCGACGAGAGATCTGCTTGGTCTTGTAAAATTGCCCCCTACATAACGAAATGCAGTCTATTTTTGTCCCAGAGGCCGAGACATATGTCACACACGCGAGAGGGAAAACTCAAGAAGCAGCAGCCCCGAGAGAGGAGAGCGAGATTGTTCTGAGGTAGTCTCTTTTCTTAGCGACAGACACATGTGTGCGCCATAAATTCACCTTCAGCCGAGCAACAAAGCGACACAGCGACAACTCGACGAGCGAATAGCGCAGCGTGTTTAAATTTAACAACGACAACAACGCCAACGACAACTACAACGGCAGACTGTCAACAATGATATGGCCAAAATAAAATAATGTGCCACAAAGATGCACAGATACTCTCAGCTACACTCTCGACAAGAGTTCAATTAGTGAAGGCATTAACTTGCTCGCCCAAGGAATTGATGATACGTTTGGCTATCTATCTAAGCACATACGGAACAAGTGCCCAATGTTGGATTTGCATGTTGTGCGTCCTTTTGTGTGTGTTTTTGTTGCCGCCTCGTGGCGTGTTCTACTTCATTCACAGTGCTTCCCTCCTCAATTAAGAAGGCGTCGTTTATCGCCGACTGTCCGTGTGTGTGTGTGTGTGTGTGTTTGATCATAATTATATTTTCATTAACAATGTATAAGTCCCAAATCGATTCCAAATGCTCGAATAAAAGTATATGTACACGCATTCGTTCATTTGCAGCTATCTATGTACACGTAATTGTGGCTCACTTGGTTTGAGCCAATTTGTGCCAAAATGTAGCTCAAAACATGAATTATATAATGCACATAAATCACATAAAACATATAACACAACTAAATATAAACACAGAGGAGCTAATAAAGCTATATGTATAGATAGATTTGTATTCTGTATCCGCAGTCATATTTGCTTTTGTATCTCTTATGCACACATCTTTCCCTCATTAAATCGCGTCACATTTCCAAAATGTTTTTCAACATTTTCACAATTTTTACTTTTCGATATTTTTAGAAAACATCTCAAGCAGTTCTATCACACACACACATCGCAAACACACCCACGCACACTGGAGCATAGTATTTTGCTGGTCGACAGGAAAAAAGAAATGGAAAAGTGAAAACCACGCCAAGTAAAAAGCTTTTTTCTAACGCTCACTCTTAAGTGCCCCTGACATAAATCATAGCAAACATGAAGAGAAGAAAAAGGAGGGTTGACTATTCCTGCTTAGCCCAAAAGCATAAAGATTAGTGTGTTGAGGCTTTAATTATTTACACGGATATTATGAAATTTGGAAGCACTTCATTTGCGCCCTGGCCAATCGCATAAAGATCTTTGCTCTAGAGCAGTCGTTAAATTGTATGAGCAACTGCATTATTAAAATGCCCATCAAAAGAGGCCCTGAAATTGGCAGTGTCAGCGACAGAGACAGAGATAGAGAAGCAGCCGAAGCAGAGACAATGCGACTGTGACTGCGAAGTTGGCAGAGGTCAACCGGAAAATCACAGCAACATGACAACACCAATGCTATCAGCGGAATTTAATCAACAGCAAGCTGCCGAGCAGCGGCCACTCCACAGCACAGCACAGCGCAACTCCCCCCGTCACTCGTTTCTAGACCCCCTTCTTCTGCTTGTCATCTCAATTGTCTGTTTACCTCACTCACTTCCTCCCACAATCGCCGTGCCAGCACTCGACATTATTGCGAAATTCCACGTGCGAAAATTGCACGCGTAATGCCAATGAAAACGAACCGAAGAATTTAATAACACACACAACAAAATGTAGCGTAGTACACAAAGAAAGACTACAAAATACCCTATAGAGGTTATATCAGCAATAAACGAAACCTCTTTTTAAAGTTGTATGCTAAATACATCAATATATGACCTACTAGAGTTGTTTTAACTATGCATACATCGTATATAAATATAATCTGTAGCAGAAAATTTCAGTTTATAATCCACATGTTCCATAAAGCACTTCATACTAATGCCAAATTTACAATTTGATTCTAAGAATGATTTATCGATTATCTTATTTCCTTGTGTAAATAATTATCTATACCCAGAATACCAAACAAATATTCGCTGATTGACTGACCACAAGTATTGATTGGCAATTACTTTTTCTGCATTATAATAATATTTATGGCAGCACAGTAATAAAATCGATGAAACGTATGTCTATTTTTAAATATTACTGTTGGCAAATTACCGTTGAAGAGCACAATTACAAGTTGTAAACATCGTAGAATAGCGAAAGCCAAATGTGGGCAACTGGAACATATCGATAGCAATGCCTCAACCGAAATTGCATAGTTCTGATGTTGTGCTCATCAAATAAGTATTTCCGAAATGCAATTTAAATGAACTTCCCAGATACAAATTTATACACACACACACACATACAGATACAAGCATTTTAGCCTTGATGTGCAGCATTTGATTGGCTGCAGGGCAACCGAAATCAGATTCAACCATGCAACAATTCCGGGAGCTACCCCAAAAACAACATACAAGCATTCCGCTAGCGTTCGCTAACATTTTGCTGTACTATGTTTTTACTTTATTTTCCAATTCGTATTTTGGCACAATTCAAGCGCAACTTGGGCAATTAGGGCAATGCAATTAGTAAGCGTCAAACTATTGAATAACCAGACGTCGACGACGGCAAACGTTTGCTGAAGAAGTGCGAAAGAAAAAGTGAAATAAAACAGGGAAGACGGAGGAGAGAAAGGAGCTACGTGCAGTTGGGGGCGATGAGTGCAACATTTGACCTATAAAAATGGCAGAATGTGGGCGCTTCACTTGGCACAGATAGCAGCAGAAATAGCCACGACAGCGACAGCAGCAGTAGTGGAAGCAGGAAAGGAGCTGCCTGCCTGCTTGCTGTTCTGTGTGCCCCATCGTGCTGCATATCCTGCCAGCGTGTGCCCCAGAGGGTACAAACTAAACTGCCCACACGAGACGCACACAAAGGTGCAGATAAAAATAGTGAAATGTTCGCTCACCTGAGTGTGCGAATGTGTGTTGCCGACGGCGTGTCCTTGCCGAAATACAACAAGCTAGAGAGGGAAAGAAAAGGAAGAGAGGGAGGGGACAGGTAAAAGAAAAGCCAAGGCAAGCGATGGTCGAGACTGATAAAAGCTTAAATGCTGTAAAGTAAAGTAAAGGAAGCAAACGCCTCAACAGGAAGCAGGTGAAAGAGGTAAAGACAGAGATGGAGAGAGAGAGAGACAGAGAGGTAGAAGGAAACCGGGGCATGGCGACATGCTGATAAGCGTATGTAAGTCACATAAGAACAATTAGCCAAATGCTCAAGAGTTTAACTCTTTTTCGGCAAGCAGCAGGCGACGGCAAAAGCTAAATCCCAACAGCAAACAAGACTAAAAGCGAAAATCCCAGGGCAGCACAAGGCGCGCGTGCTGTCGCATAACTTGGCCAAAATTGCGGCCCAATAAGCGAGCGAACGGAGGACGAGTCAGGAGGCGGCAGAATAGTGCACTCAGTCAAAGGTCAATTGAAGTTGCGGCCAAGCAGACAGCAGCGACAGCAGCCAAGTCAAGTGTAATACGAGAAAGCGCAAAAATGGCACAAACACACATACAGAGAGAGAGAGAGAGAGAGAGAGAGAGAACACATACACACAGAAGGAGCTGCTGACTGACAGTGCGCCGGAAGTGGCTGCCAGTTCACCTAACACCTCCTTCCCCATCCCAAAAAAAAATAGCTATGGAAAAAAGGCGAAATACAACATCAGCAACAAAAGGGCCAGAAATATGTTACACAATCCTTGAGAACGTGGGTGAGAGTGGGAGCGAGGACACAGACGAGGACGAGCATGAGCACGAGGACGTTTGCTGCTGGTGTTTGCTGCTTTGGGTGTCAGTCAAGTGAAAGGAAATTGTAGCGAACAGATACCAGAAAGCAGGCGGAGAGCAAGAGGCTGGTGCTGGGGCCAGCGGAGGGAAGCAGAGAGCGAGGTAACGCTGTGGCAGACATACCAACAGACAAACATCATCATGATGAGGCTTGACGAGCAGCAGGAGGAACTTGAGCGAGGCGCACGCCTGACGCGAGACACGAGACGTTGACGATGCCAGAACAGCAGCAGCAGAAGCTGAAGCTGATGCTGAAGCGGGGCACAATTGATGGCCTGCCAAGGCGCCTCACACACACCCTCGCTCCTCCTGCTCTGTGTGTGGCACACAAAAATCCATAATCCTCACACAGCAACAGCAGCAGCAAAAGGGAAACGACAAACTACAAAGCCAAAGCAAAAGTTCTCGTTGTGAAACAATGAAACTTTTTCTGCAGCAGCGTTGAATTATTTGATCTGTGTGTTACACACACAGAAACACACACATCGTTGTGTCCAACTGCGTATTTGTATTGGGTTATTGGGGGTCCAATATTTGCACAGCATTGCAGCTTTAAGAAGGCTCGAGCTCTTGCTCTGAATCAATATACATATTCAGCAAAATGTACACAAAAATATGTCACGCCAGCAGCCCTCGCTCTCCCCTCTCCGCTTCTCCCTCTGATTATTACCCCCCTTTCACTGGCTGTGTGTGGTTGAAAAGTTAGCCAAGCATTTGGCAGATGATTTATTGCCAGCTGCGCCAGAGACAACGCTGCGTATGAGCGATGGCTTCAGCTGCTGGCAGCCAAGCACAGCTAGGCATCCAGGCAATCGCGCTGCGGTGAGCTTTAAAGGATTTAAGTGGCATTTGATATACCCAGGGACAAGTTGGTTACATCTATTAAATGCTGCGCCAAATTAAGTCATTAAAAAACAATTTCGATGTGGCGACCCAACGACCAACGAACGACCGACGACAGACGTTCGTCTCGCGTTCTTTTTCGGGTTACACGACACGCTGCGTATGCGTAATGTGCGCGCCGGGCATAAGGTGCTTGAAAAGGAAACGCGGCAAAATATGTAAATTTATTAGCGACTCGAGCGCAGCTATAAAGAAAAACACAGCGAAGCGGTGAAAGAAATGCAATCATGAAAAAGCAACGCTGTAAAAGGCTGTAACGCCAGAGACAGAGAAACACAAACGTAAAGCGCAAAGAAATGGCCTAAAAGTGTGACTTGGGCACAGATGAGCGAGGGGTGAAGGGAGGTCGTGGAAGAAGTAGGGGAAGAAGATGTGGGGGATGATGATGATGTATGCAAAGGGCTGCCAACTATTTTTGTAGACGCAGCTGCCTTGCTTTGTTTGTGTGCTGCTTGCTGCTCGCTGCTTTCATTTCTTGGGCCAGGCATAAAATTAAAATGCAAACGAGAAAGAGAGAAGACGACAGAAACAAAGCAGAGAGCGCGAGAGAGGGGAATCGAAAGGTGAGGGAGGCGTGCGTGTGTTAAAGTGAAAAAGCGCAGCTGAGAGCACGTCATCAAAAGCGTCTCTAGCTGTTGTTGCTGTTGTTGCTCTTCTCTCTTTTTTCTTTCGCATTTTCCGCTTTCCGCTTGCACTTCAATCAAGCAACTCGGCAAACTGCGCCGCCTTCTAACTGTATAGCATTTGCATGCTCTGCCAACTACCAACTCGTTGGATGTATAGACACGTTTTCCCCCCCAGCCCACATTTCCCCTAACCCACCCTTTCCCGTCGCTTTAGCCTAAGACACTTGAAATTCACCTGCAGCGCAGAGCCAACATTTAGGCAAACCCAGCCAACATTTTCGCTTTCGTTTCGACCAACAACAACGCCGACAAATGGCATCGTTTTTTTGGCTCGTTACTAATTTGCGCCTCAACTATTTAGCAAGTTATTCGTCCGACTGTCCGTCGCTCTTTCGGCTCTTGCAACAGTGGCCCAGTTGTTGCGATTTCCGCAGAGAGTGACAATCAAATTACACAGTTCGACATGCAAAATAATATGCATTTAATTATTTTTGTTTGTGGTTCTGCTGCTTAGATTCTAAATACAGTTTTAGATACACTCACACTCAGCTCGCTCACTTTGCTCACTCACTCGCTCGTTGTGCACATTGTGCACCCACATGCAGCGGAAAGTTGCAAGTCATAAAAAAACTAACATAAAAACGTAGAGTTTTTCAACTTATATATTTTAAATATGTGCATACGCTCGTCGTCGCGCAAAGTCAGCCGGCATTGCTCGCGTCTTTACATGGCCAATGTACAATTTAAAAGCGTTTTTATAAATACATTTTGAAATCAAATTCCCTTCAATTGGAAAATCGCGTAAACAATGTGAAAATTGAGTTATTTGCGGTGTCAGAGCGGCATTGAGGCGATTTCATAATCGAATTTTGCGGACGCGTAATTTCACATCGAGCAGATCAATGGATGTCATTAGCACAGCTGCTTAATATCGTGAATAACAGGAAAATGAATAACTCAATTATAAATGCCGAATCAGCACCGGAAACACGGCAAGGGAGCGAGAAAGAGACGGCGAGACGGGCGATTAAAAGATGCGATCTCAATATATAATGAATATATTTAACGCTGAATTAAGAATGAGAGAAAAACGAGGCAGAGCGTTCGTGGGAGAAAGTCGAAAATAGAGGCAGTGGAAAAGCTAATGCATTGTTACAAAAACATTTATCAATCTTCAAAACAAATGTTTCACTGCCTTACTACAAGAATTATGCTCGCATTATTTTCAGAATTTCTATTGCTTGAGTTGCGACTAAAAATAACAAATTTCTGAAAAAATACACATTTAAATGCACAACGAAATAAATAAGTAAAAACTAATTCAATAGAGCTATAAATTCAATGCACAACACAAAGGAAATATAATTTAATACATTGCTTAATTTAGTAAAACGTTTACTCAAACAAATCTCCTATGGCATTTAATTTATTTGATAACCAATTAATTATATTGTAGTTATCAAAGAAATACATTTTAGTTGCTTTTAGTTGTCGTGAAATATTGATTCGAATGTGCGTAAATAGCTTTTGAGTTCCGATATGCATGAGAATATAACCCAATTTCCATTATATATACGAAATACATATGCATACACACACATATATATACTTAGTATATATAATGTAGCTGAATGCTATTTGTAGTTTTCCCACTTAGGTTAGCAGCCAGTCTATCCATCTATCTATTGCTAATCCCAAGCTGACGTTGCCGCAAAGCATTGTTGAAAATTTGGTCAGGTGGCTGCCACAGTTCTCAACACACATCAGCGGTTATCGAGTGTGTGTGTCAAGTGTTTGTGTATGTAGTTGTGCATATCCGCTGCTGGTGGGCAGAACGATTCGAAACCGTGAAAATATGCAGATAACTAATATTAACTTTTTGTTTGAATGCATGAATGAAGCGCGGCTGTGTGAGCGAGAGTTGTAAAAAAAACTAAATGAATTGAAAAGACAGAGACTGACAGCGAGAGAGAGAGAGACAGAGAGAGAGAGAGACGAGTTAAAACAAGCTGTAATTGGGCCTTTAACTGCGACTATAGCCGCAATAAAGACCCGCAGCAGACCAAAAAAACCCAAATCAAAACTAGCGCAGTGCGTGCAACGGTCCGAGCAAGTCTATTTATGGTCGCCAATGGAGATTAGGTCGCTGCTTGGACAGCCGTTTGCCAGCCAGGTGGGTGTCTCCACACCAGGTATTGCTACCATAGCATATAGTTATATAGCTCTCTATCGGTACACAGGTGTTGCGGTTCAAATGGCCAGGCCTTCATGGGGCTGCACGCTACGTTGCAAGCAGTTTGGTCCCTCTCAGTCCAACACCTCTCCCCGGCCCCACATATTTGGTGACCATTTCGCTGTCTTATGTGGGCGCAGCTGAAGTTCATTGGGCACATTATAGACAGACAGAGGAATAGGGAGGGGATGGGGGATTGGGATTGGAACAGAAGCACACTGCCATTTCCTGGATCATTGCCAGCAATTGAAAGTCAAAGTTATGCCCGAAACGGGGAAACCGAGAGTCGCCACATATACATATATATATATATATATCTAAGCGAAGCGCTTTTGGGCATTCATTTTTTTTTTGTGTATTTTGTTTTTGTTTCTGTTTCTGTTGCTTTGGGCGCAGATTTTCCTTTATTTTCTCACACACACACACACACAGGCAGATTTCGTACATTGTATATTAGTTTTAATGCCGTTTTGCGTAGCAGTTCAAATATAGCCCCAAAAAGCGTTTCGATAACAGCTCGAAGTCATTTTATTTTTATGACCAACGGCAGCAAGCAGCGGCAGCAGCGACAACAGCTCCCGGGGCGTGTCAGCTGGCCTCCCCCCTGCCGGCTGTTTGTCCCCTCTTATTGCTTCCACCCGCCGCAGGCAGCAGTCTCAACAGCTGTCGCCAATGTCGCCGCGACGACAAAACTCTCTCAGCTAACACAGCAACGACTTATTTTTTGGCACGAGCGCCAAGACGAAAACAAAACAAAAAATGAAGAAAAACTGAATCTTTTTGGCTCAAAATTAAATGAAAACATATATGGTACACTCACTCACTCACACACACACACAAACACACTCGCAGTCGGGCTAAAGTACTTTAGAAAATCTCTAAAGTAACACAGATTTGGCGTTGTGGCCTAGCTACAAGATGCAAAAAGCAAAGCGAATCGACGACGGCGGCGACAGCGACAACAGCAGAGCAATGAAAATTGAAGACGGCCGCAGAGCGGCACATTTAATTTTAGATTTAGCTACAGGGTGCTTCTAGCGGCTGCTAATGCTGCTGCTGCTGCTCTTCTCCCTTCCACCCGCAGTAGGTGCGAATACCGGGTGCTAGACATTGAAAAACGAGGATAACAAATGGTCACTATTATTATTATTATAGGCTTTCAACTCTCATAAAACTTGAGAACTCATGGTCTTCCATAGCTCAACTTTATTACAAAGAATATTAAGCTTAAGAAGCGTTATAAAAAAGGTTCTATATCTCTATGAAAAGTTAATTAAATGTATTCAGTCAAAATAAATGCTTTGTCTAACACTAAAGTGAATCAAAACTAAAAATATAATAATTATAATGACATGGAAACCTAGCAAAATAAACAGCTCATAAATACCCCATTTTTATGTGGCGAGCAACCCTTGCTGAAGAACAAATCTAATCTCTTAAGAAGAATCACTTTGAGGAACATCCACTTTACGCAAATTGTAGAACTCCAAGCTTGGTATTTAATTCGTTTCTTTGAATAACTCGAAGCTATTTGTAAGCGGAAAACCTTTTTGGTTAAGTTGGCATCTTTTACTCAGATCTCTCTCTCTTCCTCGTGCTTTTCCCCGGTAATCTATAAAAAAAACCGAATTTTAAGCACATTTCGGGAGACTGACACACCCCTTATGCAAACGTCAGACACGACGGACAGTTGTTGTCCCGCCCGGGGTCCCAACATCCCTGGCGACACGTTTCCTAGTCAACACACAGGCGGTAGTCAGTCAGGGAATTGGGAAGATTTCGACTGCTTCTCGATGGCGTCGATGATGCTAAATGCTGATGGCGATGTCGATGGCGATGTGTCGTCGACGCCGAGAGACCGCGTGGGTTATTTCGAAACTGTTGGCGTATTTTGGTCGTGCACAGTTTGAGAACGGAGACGAAGACAGAGACTTTATGCGACTTTTGATTTTGATTTGTGCGCGTATTTCAACACGGAATGCAACTAAAAAATATATATTTTTAGATCACATTTTTACCTTATTGCTGTTGCGGCGGTTGCTTTTCCTTTGGCTGTTGTGTATTGTTTGCGATGCAGTTGAAAACTTTCCACACTTTCAATTCTTTTTGCTTTTTTCTATTTTTCTTTTTTGTTGAGGACTCAAAATAATATCAAATATTTGGGCCTACTTTGAGCCAAATACTTCAAATAGCTGGTTAAATATAAATTAGCACCTTTCTTTCTTGTTTGTTTATATGATTATTATAATTATTATAACGATTATTATTAATATTATTGTGGTTGTAGTTGTGTTTGTGGTTTTGTTGGTTGTTGTACCGAAACGCGTGCGCTTTAAAAGAGAAAAATTATTTATTCAATTTGCATCACATATTTGTGGGTCAGCAGTGTGCGTGTCCCGAAGCGAATGTGCGTTCGTGTGTGAGTGTGTTAGGGTTAGGATTAAGCAAAAGACGCGTAGGGAGGGAAGGACTCGGGCTCGTTTATCAACTCATCAAAGGGCAGTCAAAATGCCAACGTGAAAATAAACGAAATTTCTATGCGCTCTGCATACGAGAAACTCCCCGAGAGCAGGCGAGGGAGGGAGGGACAAACGGAAAGAGAGAGAGAGAGAGAGAGAGAGAGAGATAGAGAGAGACAGAAGAAAAGAGAGCGAGAGGCTTCTCAACGGATACCGAGTTGTTTCTGTGTGTGTGTGTGTGTGTGTGTGTATGTAGTTGTTGTTTATGGCCATTTCGTTACGTATACGCAACGTGTACGAATGGCAACACACTAGGGACGACGCTACGAGGACGACAAGGATGAGGACTTGGACGAGGACGAGAGAGAGAGCCGTCGATGGTTCTGTGACTATTTGCTGTGCCGGGGGGAAGCAGGGGGTTGTCGTGGGCGGTTGGCCAATAGCGGGGCGGTGCGGGGGAAGGGGACACAAAACTCTTGTGCTTTGGTATACACAAAAATTGTTTCAATTCAACAACAGCAGTGCCAGGAGCAGTGGCAGCGGTAGCAGCAACAACAATTTGAAAACAACAAATTTTTTGTGTGTCACGCATAAAATGCTGTGTGTTCCTTTTGCCAGCATTTTTCCTACTTCCCGCGTTCTCTCGCATTTGCCGTTGCTTCGCTCGGCTCTGCTTATATTTTATTTTATTTTTTTGTTGGTGTGTCGGTTGCTTTGGGTTTTCTGGCGAAAATCGCCAACAGCCCCGAGTGGCAGCGGCAACAATGGCAACTGCAACAACAACAATAACGGCAGCAGCAGCAACAACAGCAACTAGACCCAAAATCAAGTACGTTCACACACAATTTTTGATATAAGCACACATGAGTGTACATGAATATGTATGTATGTAATGTGTGTATGTGTGTGTATGTATGTTTGTATATGAGTGTAGTATGATTTCTGTTTTTGTCGCTCGCCTGGGATCTGGTCTGGCTTCTGACTAGCCCGAAATACTATTTTTTTTATTATATTATTATGATTTGTTGTTGTCGCTGTAGTTGTGGTGTTGCTGTTGCTGTTGTGGTTGTTGTTGCCGTTGCTGTCGTTGACTTTTGTCTGGCTTGGTTGGCCTGCTCTGTGGCTCCGGGACTGGCTAAACGCTTTAAAAAACTTATTTTTTATGGCTTTTTTGGCGAAAAAACCGCAGTTTATATTTTTAAACACGACACTGCTGCCTGTGTGCTAACTGTTGTTGTTGTTAATGTTGTTGCCGTTACTGTTGTTGCAGCACAGAACGCACGAAAACTGGCACACACACAAAAACACACACACACGTTGCTGCTGCTGCTGCTGACTACTACTACGACGACGTCGACGACAACGACGACGACGACGACTGCGACGCCGACGTCAACGTTTGAGGAGAATTGTGTGAACAAAAACCCGAAAAAACGTGAAAAACGTTGCGGCTGCGAAAACTGCGACGAACCTGCGACGGCTATGACGGCGAGTGTGTGGCAGAGAAGCAGAAGTGTTGCAATCACGACGGTAGAACAACGACTCAGCCGACACAGCGAACGAAACACAGCAGCGACAGCCAACTGAGCCCCCATACTAAGGCGACAGCGCTGCTGCAGCTGCGCCAGCGATGTCAACGTCGTCGTCGCACTTCGCGTCATGTCGGTCGTTCGGCTTTTCGCTGTTAGTGCTCGCTCGCTCTCTTTTCTTTTCTTTTGGCGTGTGTAGTTGGCGCTCTCTTAACGTTGTGAGTGTTTTGCCGAAAGCGGCAACGAGGGATGCAGTGCACGTGTGAGAGTGCCATGTGCATGTGCGAGTGTATGTGTATGTGACCGCGCGTGTGTGTGAAAAAAGATTACAATAAACACATTTTAGCGATATTACATATTTGGCCTATTTATTAAGCAGCAGCAGCAAATACCAACAACAACCGCTTTAACTCTCGCGCTTTCGACTTCCCACTCCCACTCTGTCTCCCTCTTGCCCACCCACTGCCATTCGTCGCTCAGTCTCGCTCTGGCGTGACGCTGACGTTAACGCTGACGTCCGTGCGCTATGGCTGGCCAAGCAAACACAGTTATGTTTCGCCGACGCCGTCGCTACGTGCGTTTAGTTTTTTGATTCTTTGCTTATTGTGCAATGAGCCATGGCGACTTAATTGCTTTTCGTTTGGGCTTTTGGTTTCTATAAAACAAAAACAACAACAACAACGACAATAAGAGCAGCAACTGGCAGTTTTATTTTCTCTTTGCGCTACGCTGCACTTCAAATGCTCATTGTTGTTGCTGCCGCGGCCGCTGCCGCTGCTGCTGCGGCTGTCGTTCTATCTGTCATGGTGGAGGCGCATAAATAACGTGCTGATAAAAAATGGGCGAAGGGCGTACACACAGACAGACACACACACGCAGCAGAGAGACAAACGTATTCACGTAATTATGGCCAGCGCTTTTATCAACTTCACGTAGTTGCTGCCGCTGCCGTTTTTTTGTGTGTTTTTCATTTTTGTGTAAAGCTCTCGATTACATAAGCGCCACACACAGAACGGACGATGGAAATCTCTATAGCTCTGGCTGTGTGTGGGTGTGTGTGTGTGTGTGTGTGTGTGAAGTTGGAAAATCTGAATTTGAATTTTTCAGCAGCGAGAGCGAAACAATCATGATAATTAAATTGAGTTCACTGATGCGTATACTAACATTAAATGCAAAAGCAAAGGCAAAATCAAAAGCAGCTACAAATACGTCGACGCGACGTCGTCGCCTTTGAAAAAAAAAACAAAAACAAAAAATGGTTTTAAATTATAAAAAGAACCTTCAACTGCCAGCAGCCAACAGCCAAAGACGTCGTTGTCAAAGTCGACGTCGCTGTCTTGCCGTTGTGAGGGTGCCTCTTGTTGTTGTTGTACTCGTATTAGCAACAAAAAATTATATAGGTTAACATTTCTCTCGTATCCCGCATGCTTGCGCCAGAGCGGGAGAGCGACATGCAAATAAATGTGTGCCGCGTGTCCTCCCATTCCCACGCCCACTTTCGACGATAATCACAAAAAATCAAAACCACTTTCTGCTCTCTTAGTGCAAAAATCATAGACCGAAGACGCATCCCCAAAACGCAGCTTTCACGCTCGGCTCTTTGCAAAGAGAGAGCTCGTAAAGAGAGCGCAAGTGAAAAGCCAGAGCTTTAGCATTCTACGTGGGCGACACAGGAAGCAGCAGTTCCTAGTTGAAGTAGTAAACTGGCAACCTTAAATAGAGCAAACTTCGTTTTTCGTGTTCTTTTAACTGCTACCTTTCTCTCTCTCATATTGCTGTTTTGTTTATGATGGCAGAAAAAGGGCATAATAAAGTTAGTGCCAAGAGGAGTCTATAAATAACATTGCTGATCTCAGTTTATAGAGTATGCATAACTCGCTTGTTAGACAACTACTTGGCTTCCATAATAAATAATTTGTGAATAAATCACGAAGAAATCAACAGTAAGCCTACCCACCTCACTTCCCCCTCCCACTGGTTAAATGGAGCGCGAAATGTAAGCGGCGCACATCATGTGAAAAGACGTTTTAATGGGTCAGCAGAGCGGCGGCTAGACTAGAGTCGAGTTGAAATCGACGGACTTTTCGACCTTAAAACGCATTAGCAGCACTCGGATAAATCGTAATAATTTTATTAGCAAACATGAAAAGCGCGAGAGTCGCCTTAACTGGCTATCCAAGTGTGTGTTTCGAAAGGGTGTGTTGGCTTAGGCTTCCATTTCAGCGTCGTTCACCAAAAATCCAATAAGAAACAATCTAACGTCGTGAGCGCGACAGAGAGCGAACGAATGAGGTGACAAGTGCAGCAGGCGAGCTGAACTCAACTCGGCTCAACTCAAGGTAGTTGAGTTGAGTGCAAGATCAACGCAGCAGGCAAGTCACTGAAAATCAGAGAGCGACAGGGAGAGGGAGAGGGAGATTACGGACAGATCGCAAGAAAAACCACGCGCGACGAGTGACAATCAGACATACCAACACACACACGCACACGTGTTTATTTGGATGCTGTTTGGCTGCTTGTTCTAGCGTCAAGTGTTGACTAAATGAAAAAAAAAAGAAAAAGAACAAGCAGCAAATACTAGTTTTAGAGTTAGAGCTAAAGCAGGCAGCAAGCAGCAGGCAGCAGTCAAAGAACCTTTCCCCTCTGCTACTGCTGCCAGAGCGTTTGACACACTGACCCAATTCCCGGTTTCGATTTTCTGGTTTTTCTTACAAATACACGTTTTCCGCTGCATGCGTGTATTCTTCATCAACGCTGGAAAAACGAGTTGCATGCATAGAATTTTCGCCACACTCCCAAACCCACCCCCTCCCCAGTCCACCTAACAACCAACCTAGAGTTCCACTTCCCGTAAGCGAGTTCCCAAAAAATTAAAGTAAAGTAGTCGCAATACACACACATGCAAACCAAAGAAACACACACTCACCTTTTATCCGAATCGCTGCATTTGTCTTGCGTATGCTTGTTGTCGTTGCTGCCGAGCGGGAGGTACGTAACGGCTTACGTTAGTTGCATTTATTGCTCAATATTACTCAATACGTTAAACGGTTGACGGATGACAATGACGTTTCACAATTGGTTGATTTCGTTGCGTGTTGTTGTTGTTTTCTTATGTTTTTGGAATTGGGGGTTGGCGGCGGGCAAAGGGGGAGATGGGGTTCCGATTTGAAATTGAATTACACTATTTTATTTTTATATATATTTTACACTACTAGAGATCTTACTTCCTACGAATCACAATTACAAGTGAATATGAAATGCCCCGAAAAAAAGTCAACGACTGTTACAAAATACACACACACATCTGAATATTTACGCACCGACTACTTACAAACATATGAATGTAGCGTGCTGCATGCGTATATGAGTGTGTGTGTGTAGCGACTTGACTTTCTTATGCTGCACTTTTGGGGTAAATCAACATATCACACACTCTGCACCGAAATTTTCCTTATGACGTAACAAATTTCGTGGGCAATTTACAATGGCTCAGAAAGTGACTTGATTTTTAATAAAGCAGCACTACGTGCGTTTTTCAAAAAACGTATAACGGCGATTTGGAATTCAAAACGCTGCCAAGAACCGAGAACGCAGCCACACGCCAGAGCACCGAATAATTTATAACGTAAATAATGATTTGGTTGCAGTGTTGGGTTGCGTATCGATGCTCAGATAGTGCTGCAAAACGCGTATTTTGTTGAGCACCGGCAAGTAAACTGTTAACGCAAAAAGGAACGCTGTTAATTAACATGGTGGCAAACGTCTATAAATTTGCGCCAAGAATAACAATATATTTTTAAATATATCAGCTGATTATTATATTTAACGTGTGCTTTCAATGTATTAAAGAATCCGCTCAAATTAATTAAGACCGCCCTTGACTGTTAGTTGTTATGCAGCCCTGTGTGCCACTTTAACAGCTCACTGTTAAAAAACCAGCTGATTCGTGCATTCAACAATAAAGGAAAACAACGCAGTTCTTTTCAGTTGCAATTAGAAAAATGTTATAAACGGGCGCAAAATGTCGCTGGTGGATCATGACTCATGGTAAGCAAACGACAAGCGACTACAATAACCAGCATTGTTCAACATTTTATACGCAGGCATATCGAATATGAAGGTTGCGAGCGCCTAAAGCATCAATTGCTAGTGCAGCTGAATCAGCGTCGGCAATATGAGGCGTCTCCCAGCTCCACCGATTACGTGAAACTAACCAGCAGCATAGAAAGCGGTTTGGAAAGGTTGCGCAAGGATGTTGCTCACCTCAAAGTGGTCCTGGATAATGCCACCACATGGGAAACATGCCCCGAACAAGAGCTGCTGGAACGTCGCATAAACTGGGACAAATTGACGTCGCAGCTGCGCGAGGTGCAGAACAAATTCACGACCAGCACACGCGCGAATCAGACGGCATCTTTCGCCTCCGGCTCGGTGTGGCAAAATGCGAGTGCAAAACCAACTCCAAATCCACCAACAGATGCTGAGTCTATGAAGCGTTTGCAGACACAGGCTCTTGAGGATCAGAATCGTGGCCTTGAAGTGCTGTCGGCGACCATTTCGCGGCAAAGGGATCTGGCCATTGTGCTGGGAAATGAGGTGGAGGGTCAGAACAATATCCTAGACAATCTCTCAAACACCATGGATCGCGTGGAGTCCGGCGTGCAGCGCGAGACCCGCAACATTGGCCAAATCAATCGCACCGACAGCACTTGCGCCTATTGGCTAGTTATAATTGCCCTCTTCGTGGCCATTATCATTGTCGTGTTGCTGTAGCGTGTAAATTGTTATATATACATAATGTACATCTGATTCCAAATAATGTTAAAAACGGGTCGCCTATTGACTCTTCGTATGTGTTTAGCTTATCTCTCTTGTCAAGATTTTAAATAAACTGTAAAACTATCACACAGTTTGTTTTGCTCGAGTTTCAACTATTAAAAGTTGAAAATTTCAGCAACTTTATTCCAATTGCAAGTTGTAATTAAAAACTCTGTATTGAGGAGCTGCTTTGTTGGATAGTGTTTTTGGTCAGTCAGCCAGCAATAAGAATTTTGTGTCTATAGAAGATTAATTAATTGACCTATATTTTTATCAGTCAATCAGTCCTTAAAATTGCTTGAATATTGAAAAGGGTTTTATCTTTCATTTGATTTTCTTCAGTTTTTTTTACTGTACCATTTACATGTCAATGGTAATGATTCGAAGAATTCAAAGCAAGCTGAAATGAATTCCGTAATTACTTTAGTGATATTTTCAAAAGGAATTAAACTTTTAGCGAATCCGCACATTGAAGTAATCGTCTCTTGCCTATAAACCTGTAAATAATTTTAGTTCAATATAAAGGTAACCTCAAATAATTAAGAACTACAGAGAAATGTACTCCTTCTTCTTAAGTGGTCGTCACAAATGGCTTTCGTTAATTCCAACAGGTTTATTTCGTTAGACGGCCTCCATCCAGCACGGATATTAAATTACATTTACAGCATTACAAGATTATCTACTTAAGTTCCGAAGCATACGGCACATTTGACAAGTTGCCGATGGCGCCCACGGACAGCTTCGAGCCTGCCACCTTCTTGGCAGCAGCCTGCACCTGTTGAACAGAAATGCCATCGACGGCAGCCACCAGAGCGTCGGCTTCCAGCACATTGCGATTGAGGGCAGCCTGGCGGCCGATCTCCTTGATCAGACCGCTGTCGGAGGAGTAGTTGGAAATGATGCGTGCCTTGAGCGCCGCCTTGCCGCGCTGCACATCTTTCTCAGCAACCGCTCCCGACTTCAAAGCGCGCACCAAAAAGTCGACAGCCTTGCCAATGTCTTTGCTGTCAGCTGAGGCCACGAAGCCAAAGATGCCGGCATCAGAGTAGCTGGCATTCAGACCCTTGACCAAAACGGGGGCATCACCAGCACAGTTGGCAGCCTCACCGAACAGACCTGACAGATTACCACGCTTGGTGGGCTTTCCAGCGACAGCCTGTTTAAGAATGGCAAATGCCAACGCCTCCTTCTGGTTGGAGGCAGCAGCACCTTCGCCAGCCACAGCCACCACAGCACGGTGTCCAGCGGTGTCCTTGCGTGCATCGCCACCATAGTAGCTGCTGCTGCTGCCGCTCTTGCCGCCTGAGCCGCTGGGGAAATTCAGGTTCTGGGCAAAGCCGCTCAAGGTGTTATTGTCGATGCCAACACCAACGACGGCCGCGGTGCCGGCGGAAAAGTTATTGGCCACATAGTGCAACAGACTCTCGCTGGAGAGCTGGCCCAGCTGGAAGCGTGGGATGTAGATGGAGTTGCCCAGACCGCTGCGGAAAGCAGCCTTGTGCACTAGCTCAATGGCGCGTTGCTGCAATCAGGGTGAGGAAATTAAATATAATTGCTCGTTTCAGTTTAATGTCGACAATTGTACATCCATTTTCTGCACCATAAAATTATGCAATTTTTATATATGCATTTACAGCAAATATGCTGAACATTTACATAGATATTGATAATTAAAAGGGAATTGTTTGATAAACATTTAGCTGCAATTTTTGATATACATTTGTATGCATACTAAGTAGCTACGCTTATCGGTAATTTTGTATTTGGATGTGTAGTGAAATGCAGTTGCAATTATCGATACTAAAGTGTAGTTAGCAAAGCGTTCTTACCTCTGTGGTGACTGCATCTAGCTGATTCCTGAGCGTCTTGCTGTTGTCCTTGAGTTCCCAGGGCTTGAAGGCAGGCTGCAGCAGATCCTGCAGATAGCAGAGACCAGTCTCCACGTTGTCCGACGTGGTCTCCACGGTGTAGCCCACAAATTCGCGATCTCCCCAAGCGGTCAAAGTGCCGCCCACTTGCTGAATGTGACGGGCAATGGCAAAGGCGCTGGAGCGCTCTGTGCTGAGGCTGCCAGCGAGACGCAGCAGATGCGAGGCCCCCTGGGTGTCATAGGCCTCATTGCGGGAGCCAGCACTGCAAAAAACAATATTATAGTTTTGGAAACTTTTCAATTCAGCAGGGAGCCCAATTTACCGCAGCACTATCGAGACACGCGAGACGGGCACCGTGGCATCGGCTGTGGCCACCACCAGCTTGTTGTCCAGCACATTGACGCTGATGGGGGAAGTGTCACCAACCAGACGTGGGCAGACGGCATATCCCCGTTTCTATCGATTTAAAAAAGATAAACACCGAAATTGCAACTTTACTATTTACGTAACACGACTTGCGACAATTTTTTTGCGTGTATTTTTTTGTTGGTTAAGTTGGCACTTACTGAGATAGCGCGCAAGAGAGGCGTCTTGCTTGCGTTAACAGCCATTTGTGTTGATTTTTTTCAACTAATTTGCGTTTGCCCCGTCAATTAAAAAATATTACGAATTTCGCGTTGCGAGCGATTTTTTCCACCCGTTCGTTCCCACAAATTGGTAATCAGCGTGACCGCAGTTTAGAATTAAAAAATACCAAAAAGAAAGAGTACCACGTTTATAGTATATTAACACAGGGTTCTAAACACCAGGCAATTGCAAAAAAGTAATTTTTCATTGAACACTTGATGCAACAAATTGTTTTTGTTAGTTTATTTTAAATAAACAAACAAAAGGCTGTTAATAAAATGTAACTTTTGGAAATTATTTGATAATGACATTGTATAAGTTCGTACAGTTCATAAAGTAGTATATTTTTGCCGGATCTTATTGAAATTAATGCACTTAAACGTTTTTTATAATTACAATGTTCTGGTACAAAAGTATAAAGAATCGTAACTTATAAGCTAAACAAATAAGAAAATGTTCACAAATTTCTTACATTTTGTTATTCACCAATAACCGGAGGAAGTGTAACCACACTTCGAATTAAGAAAATGGCATATTTCGGACATCTTTAAAGTAGTATATTTGCAGGCTTCGATCATTATTTCAATTAAATGTTTATTAAACTACATTACATAGTGCAGCACCTAAACTATCATCTCCAGATCGCGCGCGTAGCTGAGCACCTGCTCGGCCAGCTCCTCGGACGGCAGCAACTCCTTCGGTTTAATGCTGCGGTCAGTAAAACTATAGTGGCCATTTGTTTCCAGTTTCCATTGTCGCTTTTCGCCGAAAACTTTAATCTCGTCTGGGACACGCAAATTGAGACGTTTAGCGGCCTCTTTAGCGGAAATCTTCTCGTAGGACATCTCAATGCATGCGCCAATCTCATCACGCACCGTTTCCACCAGCAGATCCATGAAATAATTGTAAACTTCGGCGGGCATTGAAGATTTCGCTTGGAAGATTTTATTGTAGCGTCCCTCCATGATATATTGCTCCAACGCCAAAATGGGTTTAATGTATTGGTTGTGTTGTATGATGTCCACTGAGAGCAGCTCCAGTTCGGTGTGGAAATCCGAGACACGATTTCCCGACAGTAGATACAACAAATTGAGACCCAGCAATTTATATTTGTTGTCCGATTCGCCGATGATTTTAGCGTAATCGTAGTAATAGCACTTAAGCTGTGACATGTAGCGTTCGAAGGCCAGCAGATCTTTGCTGATCACGCTGTGCTCCACGGCAATTTCCAGCACGGAGCGGGCTAGCAACAGTTGCTTCTTGGAGTTTTGGGCATCGGCGCCATCGGTGGGAAGAAAAGCCAACTTGACGAGCGCCACTTTCAGTTGTTCCAGTAACTGGCCGCATTTGGGCGTGTTCGGGGGACGTTTTGTCCACTCGGTGGTCAGTTCCTTGTATAGCGTTTCCACTGTAGCCATTTTTTGAACAATTTATAAGCTATTTAAAAAACACAATCAGCACTTTGAGAATGATTTTCGTTTTTGCGCTTCTTCTTTCTACTAATATGCCCGTCACTTAGGATAGTATTCGTTGCGATTGCCAACACTCTTTTTGTCGCGGTGAGACCGTCTGCGGCTTGATGTATCTCTTAATAAAATACTGAAAATTTAAAGTTAAATAAAACATCGATAAGAAAGCATTTAAAAATTATTCATATAGCAATAAGCTAATTTCAATCATATTCGGTTGCAGAAAACAAAGCCGTAAAATTAATCATTTTTACAAATCAATGCAACAATAACGCAAATATCTATCGGTGTTATCGATAACAGGATTCTAACACATATGCACTTTCGACATTTCAAAATTCATTGAAATCACTTTTAATTTTAAACGGAATTCAACAAAATGTCTGAGGACAACAAGGACGCTTGGGACGACACCCTGCTGGTCAAGGCATACGATGACTCAGTTAATTTGGCACGTGAAACGTTAGCGCGCCGTATTGCCGACTCCACAAACCGCCGCGAGAAAAACGAGGCCAATGACAAGGATGACAATGAGATGCCTGAGGAGGAGACAAAACAATCGTTCAAAGTTGGTGACTTTGTGCGTGCCACGTACACCGATGGCTCAGACTACGAGGGCACATTGGTGTCCATTGATGAGCAGGCAGCAACCTGTATAATACGTTATACGGGCTACGAAAACGAACAGGAGATTCCCCTGGCCGAAATCTTGCCATCCTGGGGCGAAGACGAACGTCGCTTGCAGTACATGGCAGCGAAAGCAGATGCCGAAGCCGAACGACGAGCGCAGCGTGGCAAAAGCAACAATAAAAAGTCAAGTTCTGCCAAAGTCAAGCAGTCAACGGGATCTCGTTCCAGTGGATTGAACATGCCGCCAATGCCGCTGGTGCCTCCAATGTTCTCGCCCTCCTCCTCTGTCGCTGGAGTGGATGGTGAACCGGATCAAGACTTTGTAGCCATGCTGACGGCCTGGTACATGTCTGGATATTATACTGGATTGTATCAAGGCAAAAAGGAGGGTAGTGCCAAGAAGAAGGCGGCCAAGAAACAATAATCATTACAAAGTATCTCCTCCAGTAGAAAGCAAGACTCTTTCATAATAGACATTAAGCATAAAAATTGAGTTAAAAACGAAGCAATTGCATTATTTTCTAAGGGTATTGTTTTTTCAAAGCGGGCTATCGATTGCAAGTGCAGCACAGTGCTGCCAATTTTCCGTCTTGATTTAGCCATTTAAAATATGCAATTTTTTTGGCAGCGTTATTATCCCTAAATTTAGCTAGATATAACACTAGTCAATTGAACTATAGCTTCACATATTGACAACGGGTTGTTATTAGCAGCACTGCAATTGCATATCTTGGGTACGGCTAAACAAGAGCAGTCTTCGATAGCATCGATGGCAAGTGCATTCTGCAGTACATATCGATAGCTTTACTTTGAGCTGCAATTCGATCGCAGTTATCGGTGGGACGTTAGCTACAATACAATGCACGCCATCAACAAGCATCGAAGTGAGAAAATTTAACTAAATAGTTATAAATAAAACTTCGAAGTAAAGTAAATTTAATTGCAGCTCAGGCACGCATTATAGACTTTGGCGATCGCACGCAACCCATTGTAGTTGACTACCGAGATTCTCGAAAATATTTCAAATGTAAACAGTATGGCGGATCACCGGGCTTGAATTGGATTGAGTTTTGTGTGCATCATGAAGGAGCGCTGAATTTTAGTACAGATCCTAAGCAATTGATACTCGATGCACTCTTTAAGGCGGTGGAGGGCGAGGAGTTATTTCCCGTCAACTATCAGGTGGGTGCTATTAATAGGATTTCCAAATTTTTGCTGACCTTTGGATATTTTGTTTGATGGCACAGTGTGGACAACTTGTTGATACATTTCTGGCGCGTACCTGCAAACATGCACTGGACAAGCTCTTTCAGCGTCGGCTCAGTATACAAACGGTCTCCGGCATAGAGATTCAACTGTCTGCCTGTCTGAATGCAGCTGCCTACAACAGATGCCAGATTTCGCCAGCTGTGATCATTTCACAGGTAAGGAAGGCCTGCGAAGTACTGCTTCAGAAGATGCAATTTATGTTTATTGCTGTTGGCAGGTAATCAGTCGACTTATGGACAATTTGGAGACTGTGGAAGGAGTACCCGGAGTGCTGAATCTGTCCAACTTTGCGGCCAATGATCGCTTCAGGCATTTTGTTGTGCGTCTCTCGAATTTGGCTACCTTTCAGTTGGTTTGCACTACCATCTACAACAACGATGATCGTCGGCGTGCGCTGAAAGGTTTCAGCTTTGCCTATAATCAAATAAGTGATTTGGCACCGATGAAACTCTTTGGCGATGTCGATTATGATCTGTTGGATCTGAGCGGCAATCGAGTAAGAAGATTTTTTAAATAACTATAGAAGTTCTTTCACTAATTTCTCCACTGCTTTAGTTGAGTTCTACCGTGCGCTTGTGCAGCGATCTGCAGCGTGTTCGCGCCAAGCATTTGAAACTGCTAGATAATCCCCTTACCAAGAAGTCCCAGTATCCAAACTGTCTGCAACCGCTAAGAAGCAACTTTGAGATTGTTGTAAGTGTTGTGCGAATAGTTTGTGTAGACAACAACTATAGTACCTCAATACTTTTATTTGTTGCTCAGGATGACGTACCCTTTGACAGGCTGTACAAGATGTACACGCCGCTTAGCTATGAGATTGATCTGGAATGCGATGGCACACGCATTGACTGGAGCAACAAATCCAAACTTGCCGAGTTCAAGCACAGCCCAGATTGGCATACATTTCTGGTGTGGAAGCACAACACTTTACACAATACGCAATACTAATTTCTATTTACTTGCAGATACCCGATGCGCAGTGCGAGATTTCCAAAAAGTTGCTTTTTGATTACATATCCATCTCCCTGCATCCGCTGCTTGGCGAGTTTTATCCCTGCTATTATAAAGTGAGCTGAATAAATTCTTGTATTTGTCTATTTTTGTATTGTAAAATTTCCTCTCTTCTATCTAAATTCCATTCACTGCCTATTTGATAAGGCACAAACTAGTGGTTATCGGCGCCACGTACGTAGCTTAACATATTTCAATATCATTTGCAGTTCGATGGCGGCGAGCATCGATTTCTGGTGCGCGACTGTTTTGATCAGATCGAACATCTGGTGCAGACGCTAAACCTTCAGCTAAAAATACCCGAGCTGGTCACCACAATAGGCGATGTGCAAGAGATCAACTATGAGCGCTCCATTGCGTACTATCTGCGCATGAATGTGAGCACCTATAAGCAGGGACACATCGAGCCCAGGCAGTGCATTGAGCAGGCTGTCCAAAAGCGATTCAATGCCATCAATCGTTCCCTCAATCTGGAGCAGTTTCAGCAAACGGAGGGCCTAGAGAATGTTATTGTGTTGCTGAGTTCACCTAAGATACTCAGCAGTATTCTGCGTATGGCATCGCGACGATTTCTGGGTAACTGTGTCGATTTGCAACTGGGCAATAACAAGATTGTGAGCGCAAATAACTTGCGCTCCTTGTCGTTGTTGAGCAGCCTGCAGGCATTGGATCTGAGCCACAATTGGATAAATGATCTGTCGGAAATCAGTTGCCTCGGCGACGTGCCTTTGAAATCGTTACGTCTGCATGGAAATCCTCTGTGCCGTAAATACAGTTTGGCAAGCGAGTATATCGCTGCGGTGACGCAAATATTTTCAACGCTCCTCAAACTCGACGATGTTGAGTTGAGCAGCAAGCCGGGATTGACGACCCAAAAGGATTTCCTCTGCAACTTGTCGGCATACGAGTTGACAAATGAGTTCTTGAAGAGTTTCTTGCGCGAATTCGAGCAGTTGGATCAACGCGTCAATATGATGAAATATTATACGGATAACTCAATATTTACGCTTACTTGCAGCTTCGATATCAATCGATGTGCTCGACCCACGAGTGAGATCTTCAAGCGCATCAACAAGTACAACTATCATAGCAGGAATCTCCTCAAGAATACGCTGGACACTTGCCGACTAAGCGTGGGCGCCAACGACATTATGGCCGTGCTCATGCAGCTGCCCGAGGTCAACCACGACTACGTCTCGCTGCAGACGGATGTGATGCACTACGACGCCAATATGGTGGTCATCAATGTGATTGGCTTGTTGCGCGATGAGCCCGATCTGTTGCTTGCATTCAGCAGGCAATTTGTGCTGCATGTGGACGAAGTTGGGCTGGTGGGTAGATGCAGGAATACTCCAATAGATTTATTTAACTATGTTTCTAGGGCGTTGGCAAGAGCGCACGTCGCATGAAGATCATCAACGAGCGCTTCAACATTATGAATCCGACGAGGAAGCAAACGCGTGATGGGTTCAAGTTTTGTGAGCTGCCACACCAGGTAGCTGTCAAAGAGGAATACGTAGAGGATTCCGTGGATGCCAAAGAGCACAAACTGATCATATTCCAAGAGATAACTGGCCTGCGTCCCAGATGGTGCACACGGATTGTGCAGGAGGAAGCCAACTGGGATTTTGAGGTGGCCTTGGAGAAGTTCCTAGAGATGGAGTCGGGCAAAAATTTACCCGATGACGCATTTGTCTAATCTAAATAATACCAAAAAAAGTTTCTTAGATAGTAAGTAGCGAAGACTATGACGTAAACACATCTTGAAGCATCGTAAAGCCGTAAGAAGTGTTTATATTCTGCGATAATGTCAAGTGTCAAAAGTATCCCTATCAAAGAGTTACGCAGAAAAGTACATTGTGATAATATTTCGAGTGCCTTCAAATCTGCACTTGTATCAAAACACAAAATTTATGGACTGCGAGTGCCTCTGTGATTAATAGCATTTGCAATGCTGTCTGTCTGTCTCTATCCCTGTGTCTGTCTCAGTCTCTCTTAAATCGAATCATACACTTATCAGCTGTTTAATTATAAATAATTAATATATAGTTAATATAATAATCATTATTTTTGCCATGTCGAACTTTGCATTCAGTAGGATCCACAGCAGCTGAGCGCCAAGTGCAGCGGCTCCTTCCGCCAGATAGTGAGAGAGAATGAGAAAATGCAGAGAGGGAGAGAGAGCGCTCTCAGCGTAGTCAGCGCGTCAGCTATAAACGCTTGCGCTTCTCGTTTGACGAGTCAGTTTCATTGCAGACACAGTCGCGTGCGGTCTAGTTGCTTGTTTCCGCTTCGCCCGTTTCGTCTTTCGTTCGAGTTGAGCGCGAAACGGTTAAGATATCCATTGAACGACTCACGTTAATCAAGTGCATTTTAATTATTCTATAGGTCTGTTTGCTCTGTCAATTATTCATAGATAATTGTAATAATAATATTCGTACATATTTAAAACAATTGAGACCTGTGTGTCGTAGTTAACGTTCTGTCATGTCTTCTTCTCCATTAATTTGTCGTTAATAATTCCAATCAGCAAACAATTTTATTGAATTAAATATTACTATTTATACATATTTGTGTCTGTGTACTATTTGTTGCTGCCTATTATTTATTTCGCCCTGTTGTAAATAATAATTAATGCACAACATCTACGATATTTGTTTATAAATAAATTGTTGCTGTCAGCCAAAAAAAAAAAGAAGTATGAAAAAATATTGGTGTTAGTGCTAGTGATGTTGTTGTCGTTATTGTTACTGGGAAACCTGTTTGTGTTTAATAATTGCCTCAAAAATTATTATATAATCAACATGATACGCCTTAGAATCCGTAGTGACATCTGATTTGTCTAACCGACGGCAATTATAGCAACAACGACTTTTGTGATGAGCTCAACAAAAAACTCACCTCGATTCCCGTTGAGAGTTTTCCAAACGGCCAGCGTTGCTTTGCATATGAATGAAAATCGCTGAAATTTGATGGTGGCCACATTAATCAGTTGACAACATTTGAATTAGTTGTTGTTGTTGTTGTTGTTGCTGTTGTTGTTGTCGTTTCTCCTCTTTCTGCTACATTCTAGCTTTGTTTTAGCCACGCAGCGTGTGAGTGGATTGCGCTGGAAAGTTTTCAGTTCTTCCCTAAAACAAAAAAGTAGAAAAAAAGTCGCGTCTATTTCGTTGGGTTCAGTGATCTGCGGCTTCAGACCTGGTAGACTGCCACACAATTGGTCTAAATTGCTGGGCTTATGTTGACGTAAGATGGCTGAACAATTGCCAACTGACAGCTGGCCTAATACCCCCTGCCCTCGACGTCTTTTTTGGGGGTTGGGGGACAGCTACAGCTATCTGGAGTAATCATGCAAATGAATGATTGCGTTTTGCACGCGTTTTAAAACGCGCGCGCACTCGCTAGCTCGCTCGCGATTTTCTTGACTCGCAATCAAAATAATTAGCCTGGCACTTAAATGAATTAACAAATTCACAAAAGCCAACAAAACTTGTGCAATCTTCAAATCAAATACTCAACAGTGTACATCATACAATGGGCCACAAACAGGGCAATTAAATGCGTCCAGATAAGTTAGTAGCTGGCATTAAGTTGAACAAATCGCATTAACAAGCCTCAGTCCGCAGGAGTCTAACTAACCAACTCTCCAGCTATTCTGAGATTTATGACTCGCCTCTGGCATTGCGGCACGCGACTCGCACCACAGATTCAGATAGCCCAGCTTAGCTAATTAAACACGCTCCATTTTGTGGCACATTAAATAATGCCGCCCTTCCATGCTAATCCCAAAAGAGTAAACGAAAAATAAAAAAATAAAAATGTCTTCAAGAATGTCACATATTCTCGTACTTCTATCGCTATTGACGCTTCGTTCGTTGGATGCTATGTCTACTTGTTTGCTACCTGATCTCAACCCGCTTTTTTTGGGCCAACGGCAACTGCAACTGCAACATTGACGGCCCGACGATTTGTTTTTAGACGAAACAAACAACATGTGTAGGCGCTGACAAAAACCGGTTATCGGGTCGTGCATTGAATATGTTTTTCCGAAACGCTCGTTAAAATTTCCACGTTGTTATTTCCATATACCCCGTACTTTGGTCAACTAGGAGTATATGGGAATGCACGTATTTCCATTAAGATTTCATATTATTTTTCAAATGTTGATGATTCAATTGCATTTTATCGCAAGCGTCAATTTTAGTTTCAACGCATCCAGATATTTTATAATTTTCAGTCTTCCTTCATTCATAATACGTTTTCTATTCGTCTACTGTCTATATTCCATATCTTTTTAATACGCTTCAAAACTTTGTATAAATACACATATATTGTGCAATTGCTTGTAAAACGCAAATACAAACAACTTCACGCCTATGTTGTGCATACACAGTCTAGTAAATAGCGTCCAACCTCTTTTAACTCAGCAGTGAGCAATGCTAGCGATGTTAAGATTGTTATGCCAGCTTCAGAAAAATATACATAAATACATATTTTTCATGTTTACGTACGTTTTTCGTTGGCTCCCCCTCAATAATATCGCTTCCTATAGATCGTCTCCTGGTTGAGCGATCGCAATTAGTGGCCTACGTTGAAATGTTTGTGGACAGCCTCCATAGTTTTTCGCATCTGTCGTCGTCGCGGCATCAATTATATTAAATATTTACCATCTAATATTTTAAAATTGCGTATTTGTTATTTTCCACATAGCCCAGTTGATTCAAATAAATTGCAAAATTTGTCAAAAATTCGCCGGATCTTGATGATTTGGTTTGAGTATTTTTTGGCCACGCTGCCAAAATCTTTTTTGGCAATGGCAACTGTTAGCAGTTGCTGCACTTAACCTTACCCGAAAGGTTTCCCTCTTTCCTCCCTTTGGCGGCCAACGTACCATGATAGTTCTCTTTCAGATCTTTTCGAATAATGCCAAAAATAGCGTTTGATGTCAAGCAATTCGGCAATGCTTTCAGTTTTTATTGTGAATTACTTAATATGTTTAACGAAATATTCAAATACCATGGCATAGACCAGCCCCAATTCGAAGACCAACCCAACCCAACTCAATTCAGCCGAAAGTAGTTTTTCCTATGGTTTTTCATTCCGATTATTTTTAAAGTATTTTTGTATTTTCCACACGCAGGCGGCAGGCAGCAAGCGGATTTGTTTGCCAAAAAGTATTTCAAGTTCTTCGAGTAGTCATAATATCAACACGAATTCCGATGTGTCTGAAAGAACTCTTACAAAATTCCAAGCAGCACTCAAAATATGTGTTGGGAAATGTTCCCCTCCAGCTCTCTCTCTCTCTCTCTTGCCGCTTTCCCAATCTCACACTTTTCAGCAAAAGCTAGCTTTTCTCTCTATTCCCTTAAGGTCAGCTCTATTCACATAATTTAAAACAGCGAGCACATTGTGGCGAAGGAAACGGGCTGCGGGGGAAGGTCGTCATCGTCGTCGTCGTCATCGCAAGCGTCTGTAACAATTTCTGTCTCTTCTTGTTAGTTTTCGGTGGGGGCCTATCAATATAAATACTTATTACAATGGAGACGGCTACAAGTGATAAATTAAATGTCTAATGCTCGGACCGAAGATCAACTGTGATCATTTGGGAAATGTCTGACGTCGTCTTTAATTAAAAATGCGCGCGGCAATCCAATCGATTCCCCAAAGGGTTATGCCACGTCTCGCCTCGTCTTGCATACTAAATAGTCACACTCTTCGAGTCTTCGGCTCTTCATCTATAGTCTAGACATCGTCTGCCCACCCTCCCTTCCGGTCGCCACATGTCTTTGGAGGGAGCTCTGATGAGGCGTTATACTCGTCTGATCCGGCGGTAGATTCGTGTGTGTTTCCATGTTTTGTGAATTGTGAATTGTGTGTGTGCTCTTGGAGCATCATAATGCTAATTGACCGGAGGGCTGTTCCCCCTGACCATTGTTAACTCTTTCCGCTAATTAATATGCATTGCACCCAAGTGCAAAGTAATTTCAATATCACACAACAGCCATAAGTTGTTTGTGAAAAGTAGCTGCTTGTTTTTTTGACAGTCTCTTGTCAATTGCCAGAGAAACGCGCTCTCGGTTGGAGGTAATCTTGGGTAGTCACGGTACTTAACGTTTAACTTTTAATAGTTATATTATCTAATATATTTCGTGATTTAGGGATATAGATAGCTAATTCTTGCTTCTATTCCCGTTGTCAGACGTAAATATTATTTATCAGTTTCTTTGATTACTTGCCGAAGTTTATCTAATAATTTGGACAGCCCTCAACATGTTACTTCCACAACTTGACATTCGAAATCGTCCTTAAAGCGCGCTTAAAATTTCTGTCAGCTGTCAGTTTCATAATTATCTGGGTACCATGCCAACCGTGCGGTACTTTTGACAGCCGTACTAGCGGTGTATATATTAAGCGATATCTGAAAACTTGATAATCTCTTGGCAATTTCCGATTAAATTCATGGCACCGGTGCGTTTAAAAACGCTCGCGAAACGCGTGGCAGCCTGTTGCATGTTTTGTCATTCACCTTTTGGCAGCCGCCAGATACTTGAAAAGCACTTGCAACATTGCGTAACGCTGCAAAATTTCAGAGCACACACAGTTCAACGATCTGCGTAGAGAGCAGTAGTGTCTGTTGTTTTTTTTTTTGGGGCAATCAATTAAATTATGATTGTATACGACTTGTGATACCCAATGAATGTCGCCTCAAAGGGTAGTATACGCTGGACAAGAAACTATTAAAAATCAAAACAATAAATACTTATTCTAAATCTGTTCGTTTCCACTCGAAATATGGCATATTCTAAATTTATTTTATTTATTTATTTATTTTCTTTGTCTGAATGATTTTGGAAACTAAAATGAATAGACATTCCAAATGAGGTTATAAATTATTAAAATTATAAACGAAATATGTTCTAATTCTCAGTATAATTTTTCTCATTTACTATGGTACAGGGTCTATGAAAGTCTTGCATTCTCAGCTTCTTCAATTACTTTTTGGGCAGTTCTGGGCAGTTCGAGTTGTGAGCCAAAGCCCATCTTAATGAAGTGTTCTTATTTGGTGTGTCATTTCAAAATCTGTGTATGATTTATTTTTCCGCTTGAGAAAACACGCGTAGAAAAGCGGCACAAGCGCTCATTTTCCCATTTCTGAAACACCACAGACAAAAAACTATGCGAAAAATTAGCGAATGTCACGTACGAGCTAAAAACATAAATAAAAACATAAATCAAGTGAAATAAATACAGAATTCGAACAACTAAAAATAAACTATAATATAATAGACAGAGGTCGAATAGGGGAGGTAAAAATTATACGGGTTAGCGGCGGGGGCAGATTGTATAAAGTGAGCTAAGCAAATGTGGCAACTGGCAACTGGCAACGGCAGTCAAATTGGAATTTTAATTTCGCATTGAGAAAACAAAGGCGACGCATTCAATTGCACGAGTGAACGATTTATGGGGGAGCAAATGGGAAAGTGGAATGGGGCATTAAGGGTTGGGGGTTGAGGGTCTGGGGCTGTGGCTGTGGCTGGGGTGGGAGGTAGCGTGCGAATTTACATTGTGCAATTACAGCAGCAGCAGCAGCGGGCCCCACCCACGCTCAGAATGTGTGTATCTAATGGCTAATGGATGCGACGCTCTTGATGCTCGTATCGAGAAGATCGTAAGATCAGCAGCTGCCCTTGAAGAGCAACATGCTTGTCGAGCTGTGGAGCTGCCTGTTGATTGTCGATGCTTGATTTGTGCGTAATTGAAAATTGAAAATTGCTTAAGCTAATTGCGGCCTCCTCCACAAGCAGCAGCACTTAAAGCATCGTTGTACATGATAGAGGTCGTCTGACGCCTGACGTCACTGGCGCAACAAGTTGCACAATTGCAGGCACATGGAGCAAAGTTGTAAGTTGTAAACAACGCGCTGACAGGAGATGAGAGGCTGACGCAGCACATGTGCTGCATGAAAGGCTCGAACTAATTGCATACTCTGCAAATCGAAGAAGCAAATCAGTTAGCTTGACTCCATTGACAATGTATAGCAATATAATATATGTACATATCTAATATGGAATATTAAGCAGAGTTGCATCTGAAGAAAGTATTAAGCTATGTGCACTCAGCTTCTTTAGAAAGTAAAGCAATTAAACACTATTTTTGTAGGATGAAAAAAGATCTTATTGTATAACTTAGCAAATTGAAAATTATAATGCATACTCAGAGATGCTCAAAATGAAAACGATTTTTTATTTAATTTATTTATTAGTATTGATTAATTATTTAATTAGTTATTACAATGTGGTCCGTTTGTAGAGGGTATTTACGAGTCAATTTTACATTGCATTGGTACTATTTTGGGAGACAACAATTTTACATGCTTTTAGTTGTGTTTTATATTTGTTGTTTCTCTGATTTGTGTATTTTGACTTGGCATCAATTTATTTACTTTTGCTTGGTGGTTTCAAAAATGCATTCACCCTCCCCAAACAATAGAAATGCTCGTCAATTGTTGTATATTTTGATTAAAATCCGACTGTTTATTTGACCCATTGCCAGACCTTCACAAGAAGCCAAATAAAACGTGGTCGAAGCCGATAATAAAATGTGGCTGCAATAGACATAGAAAGGAGATTATCTAGACTAGCATAACATCATCCACTGTGGCAGCCACATGTGGTGGACACTTACGTTCTGGTCTTGGTCTCATTTCTCCGGCTCCTTCGGGTACTTGGTGTTGTAGAGGGGAATGTAGTTGGTGATGAGCCGCCAGTCGGAGAAGTAGACAAGTGTCAGGAGACTTGCGATCCCGAAGTAGGCAGCTGTTGGCACGCTGTGGGCACGTGGACGTGGCATGTGATGTTCTTGTGTGGCAAGCTTGTGTTGATGTGTTACGTGTGCTACTCACAAGGCTATGGCCATTTCCTTTTGTCCCTTGGTCGGGCTAAGCGAAGCGAACAATTTCTTAAAATTCATTTTCAAACGAATAATTAAATGTGCGATAATTCAATGTGGCAAGTTGAACAAGCTCTGTGACAATTCCGTCAAGCGTTGCCTTATTCGAATTACACACAAAAATTTGTTGTCAATTAAATGAGCATTGTATCAACTTGAGGGGCGGGGAAGTACATGGGGAGCGGGGAACTCTGTCATTGATGATAAATCAATTTAGGATGCGGGCTACAAATTGAACCATTACATGAGTTTTTATGACCGGCCCTACACTCATTACGCCACGCTTATATTCTTAGTGTTTGTTGCTATATTGACCCATTTCGAGGTGGCGTTTATGATGACTAAGGACAGGTGGACGGCAGGACAGCAGGACGACAGCAGCTGCGACGCAGAATGAGGTGGTAAAAACTGCAGCCATTTGTCAGTCACAAAATCATTAGCCTAATTTCAGACTGAGCTTGTGTGTGTGTGTGTGTGGGTATATGTGTGCGTGTGTCTTGGCATTTTGAGCAAACGGAAATTTCGTTAGAACGGCAACGGCAGCGTCAGCCCTTCCTTTATTGTCTTGAGTCAACTCCTTGGCAGACACCAGCAGAGCAATTTAAATGCCACACCTATGCAACGCCTCCCCCTATGCCTTCTCGCCCCCTTGTCTGCGCCTAGTTGCTGGCCCTACTGTGAACACGAGCCACATATGACACTCGTTGCGGACCGTTGGGCCGTTTGGGGACGACAGTTCAAGGATATTGACTAAAGGCTCGGCCACTTAAATTTCATGTGCTTACCCTTTGCTCTCTTCCATTCTGCTTGCAGTCATGCGTCTTGCGCTCTTGCTGCTGACGGCGCTGCTCGCGCTGGGATGTGGAGGACAGGTGCGTGGCGAAGATGATTACTGCTTCGGCAAGGACGCCGAGCGTCTGCAGACGCGCCAATTCAGCTCGAAGACCGCCTATCAGATCGTCAAGGGCACCAACATCGATAAGCAGTACCAGGTGCCCGGCTGTGAGCCCAAGAAGATGTGGATATTCCACAGACACGGCACACGCCTGCCCACCCCCTCCACCATCACTGAAGCCTCCACACGCCTCGGCGAGGTAAGCATTTAAGCTCTTCTATAAGTCTTTAATATAAACATGAAGTAATGATTTGCTGTCTCTTTGTTAGCTGCGCGATTTGATTGTGAAGAACTATCGCGTGTTGCGCACAAAGCCCGAAACGGATGCCTTGTGTGTGGACGATCTATTCGCCATTCAGTTGTGGAAGTGGAACACCAGCATCACGGTCGACATCGAGGAGCATCTGACCAGTCAGGGCTACGAAGATCTGCGTGGCACTGCCAAGCTCTACCAGCGCTACTTCCCCACCGTGCTGCCCACCAATTACAACAACACTTACTACCTGGTAAGTAATCGAATGATCGAAGATTAATGGTTAGTTCCCTTGCTAATCTTGGCGTATCTTTTGTGCAGTTCCGTCACACGGACACGCAGCGCACCACGGAGAGCTTCAAGGGCTTTGCCGAGGGTCTGTTTGGCGACAGCAAAGCAGCTCTGGCTGCCGAAATACCCGAGAAGGATCTGCTGCTGCGTCCCTACGATTACTGCCCTGATTTCAAGAACAAGAACTACAAGGGCGAGGGCTCTGAGTACCAGAAATTCCGTACAACCGCGCTGTGGAATCAGACAATGGCAGATATTGCCAAACGCTTGGGGTAAGCATTTGCTGGACTTAACACTGAGAGATTAGGCGTAGTAACTACAAAACAAAGAGCATTTTAAAACGAATGAATTTTAACTGAGCTTTAAATTTTAATTTCTTTTAAATAATACGAGTATTAATTATGACTTTTGTGATAGAGTCTTCGCACTGAAGTTACAGATTTTAATGATTTGAATTAATTAAAAAATCAGAATGTTGTAATTATCATAAATCCCATAATGATTATGATTGCTGAATTGATTTGAAAATTATTGTTCTTTGCCCGAAATTTGCGAGTTCATTTAGAGTCATTTTTCTCTCTGTGTAGTGCCTTGCTTGAAATGCATTGCTAATTGTACTTCCTTGCAGATTCACTGTGCTGGCCGAGGACGACATTAAGCTGATGTTCGACATTTGCCGCTATGAGCAGGCCTGGCAGGTGGATCGCACCAGTGTCTGGTGTGGCGCCTTTCTGCCCCAACAAGTGACAGTGCTGGAGTACGCCGAGGATCTGAAGTATTACTATGGCTCCGGCTATGGCTTCGAGGAGAACACACGCTTCAATTGCCGTGCCGTGCAGGACATGCTGTCGCGTCTCAGCAGCCCCGTGTCGCCACATGTAGTCGCCTATTTTGCCCATTCGACGGGTCTGCAGACGCTACTCACGGCGCTGGGCATCAACAAGGACGATGTGGCACTACGTGCGGATAACTATGACGCGATGTCGAGTCGCCGTTGGCGAACCAGTCTTCTGGGTCCATTTGCGGGCAACTTTGTGGCCGTCAAGTACGAATGTCCCACCGAGCTGGAGAAGGAGAAGGTGGTGTTCTTCCTCAACCAGAACGGTGTGCAGTTGGACTGGTGCAATGTTGGGCTGTGCAACTGGTCGGATGTGTTGCAGCGCTATAAGACAATCGCGGATGCCAATTGTGATGAATACTACTGCCGTTCGGGAGCGAGTGCGGGACAGACGGTCACCTCGTTGCTGGTCACCACGCTGCTGGCTGCCATTGTCTACTTAATGCATTAGATCAAACAATTGCTTTAGTTTTATAATTTGTAATGTACAAAGTTCGTACCAAAAAAATGAGCAAACGGAATGATTTGCTTGTGACCGCTTTAGGTGCGCAGTGGAAGGGGCAGAAGAAGTATTTTTGCGATAAATGTAAATTTTTTACCTTTAACGACGTGCACAAATCACACACAAAAAACACACAGAGATATCTTTTCACAATTACACAAACTCCAACTCAACACACAAAAATACCTTTTTCTAATGACACGATTACTTTTGAAACTCTGCTTATGACAACTAATTACAGATGTAACAGTAAAATAGCTTTATAAACTTTGTAATTAAACGAATATAAGAAAATACAGTTTGTTGTTATTTTAGCAATAGCAATTTTCATAGTTGAATTTAAATTTGAATTTCGATTAAGCGCTAACTGAGTGGCATCATCGAATAGTTATCGATATGTTCGACGCGTTGTGAGTGGCGGCGTAGTTTTGCGTTATTGTTTTCAGCTGGCAACGCTGTAGCGTTAGGCGCTTATTTGAAAATACTGGTTTTTGTACGCAACTAGTATTGTGTTGCTATGAGCCATTAGTTTATAGAGGACTATATTTGAAATATGATTATTTACTTAGCGACAGCATTTGCCAATTACTTAGACAGCACCATGTCAATATATTTCCTGCTTTTGCTGGTTATCCCTTTTACCTTTTTGGGGCGACGTAAAAGGTCATTCTTGTCTGCAGTTTCAATAGACCAGCAAAACAAACGACTTTAAAATTAACTTGACAAATCCTTTGCGATGGCAAAACTGTGACGTCGGCGTTTTCGGCACTGTCGTCGTCTTTCGGCTTCTTTAGGCGTAGGCGTTGCCGCTGCTGTGATGTTGGCCAACAACCATTTTGAGCCGTCACGTGCTTCCTGTTAAATGTTCTAATGATGCGTATTAGGGCAGACTAAGTGCCACTCATAAGTGCCGTCCGCACACGCACCTGACTCCGAGCACCTTCCACCTTGGACCTTCTCGACAACGACAACGGCATCGACATCGAATTTTACGCAATATGCGTTTTTTATTTCACTTCGTTCGTTGTTAGTTGCTGCTAGTGCTGCTGTTCGCCTGGCCGTGTTGTCAAGGCAACACAACTTACGCACAACTTTCGCATACACTCCTCCACCCCATCTCTCTCTCTCTCTCGGTTGGCAAGAAAGGTCCACGTGAGCGTGTATCCCGGACTCCTGCCCGTCTAAATTTGTCTGTATAGCAAAACGTGTGGATGGAGGCTGCAACCCAAAGTGCTTTATAGTTACTTAGACCTGAACCTCCCCCGCTGTGAAGCGAGCTGGTGGGGGGAGTTGCGTGTACGTGTTTATATGCCCAGAGCAAGTTGTTATCTTTGGTCCCATTTTTCGGTCATTCCAGCAACAGGAGCAGAAGCTGGAGCTGGAGCAGGAGCTGTAGCGGCGTTTTCATTAGGCTAATACGCCCGAACCATGAACTCGCGTGAAATTTGAAACAAGTGAATAAATCAGCAGTGGGCGTGTCTGAGGCTGAGTCTAAGGCGTGGGCAGGGGCGTGGCCAGATTGTGATTCTGTTAGTTACCGTCGCGCGACGCAAAACTTTACAATTCTCAAGTGTAACTAGAACTGTTGAAATGGGGACAATGCTCCTGGAGCTGCTGTCTGCTGCAGAGAATGCTCCGATTCCAGGGTTCATTTTGGCCATAAACGAGTGCGGGGCGGGGCGGTGAATAGTTTTTGTCGTGGATTAAGTTAATGGCCGCTCATTTGGTCGGCAGTCAGCTATGAATAAGCAATTTTGTGGAGCTGCAAATGATGGTTTTGCCACATAAAACTCTCTCTCTCTCTCTCTCTGCCTCTCTTTCTCTATCTCCCGCTGGCTGCACCTTCGAAAAAGGCTTGCTTGCTGGCCCAAATGGCATAGGGTAAAAGTCAGCAGAGCAAACAGGTAGCAGATTGCCTGTAAGCTGAGCTCAACTTGTGTGATTTTTGAGCTGTGCACTGGCCTTGGCTTTGAAGTTCGTACTGGTAATTGGTTAATTATTAGGCTTCCATTGTGCCATCTACGGACGCCTGACGGCCATTCATAAAAGAAGTGCGCATTGAAGACTCACTGAGCAGCAGCTTCGTTTTGGATTACATAATTGTTCAACGTAGGCTCGCCTGAGAGTTGGGTTCCATTTACAGTTTACCGATTGTGGCAAAATTCGAGCAATATTTTAAACTGGCCAAGTGACAAGCAAATTGCATAGGCCGAAAACTTGGAAAAAAGAAGCCTTGACGAAGGACATATTGGCTTTGCACACTAGGGTGGCTTCAGCTTTGCTTTTCATACACATCTCACACACACACACACACACACACAGGGACAGAACTAATAACATTTTTGCTGCCCACACATGTGGCATGTGGCGTGAGGCATGCGGCATGGGCCATGAGCAAACATACAATTTTTCATTTCGACACATTTTTGGATAGCTTCAAAGCTGGAGTTGCTGCGGCCTGCTCGTTAGAAAATTAATAGCCTCACCACAAAATTGTGTAATTTGAGGTTGGATTTAGGCTATGTGTACTTGTTCAACATGCGGATGCTGCAGCAACAACTAATATGACAGCAGAAAACCAAACACTTTTTGCTCCTGTCTGCCTCATTTTAATTAAGTTAAAATGTTTTGTTGATATTTACAATAGCTGAACGTTTTGCTGTTGTTATTTTTGTTGTTGTAGTACGTGTTGCAAGCTTACTTATTGCGTGTTGCAGCGTGAAAATGCTCTTTAAACTATTGGTATTCAAAGCTTACAGTTCGTGCCACGCGTACCACAACACGGCGCATGTCGCAAGTGGCAGGCTTGAAGATTCAATGCTGTTCATTATTTAAAAATTCTTGTTTACTCCTCACTGACCAATTAGCAAGCTGACACGGTCAAAAATCAAAGCTGCCACGTCGTCTCGCATCATGCGACGGATGCAAATAGATTTGTGCGTGCCACTGATTAACGTGCAGCCATCAAAGCGACGCTCAAGTGTCTCATAAACGTATTTTAAAGCACAAAGCTTGTTTAAACCTTAAGTGCGCATATATTCGGCTTATTGAGCTCTAAAGCGAACCTCAAGCGACAGGACGTTAAAACAAAATCGAAGCGGCAAACGACAAAATTATACTCTATATAAGTAATTTTTAGATGATATATACTGTAATGAAGTAAATGTTCTCTTGCTCTTGATTTACTTATTCTTATATCAGCTTTGAGAGCAGCTTTGTTGAATAAAAATATTTTTATTAAGGTAGTAACATACTAGTGTATAATAATAACTAAGTTAAATGAAGATGAACTAAACACTGGTGACTTTAAAAATAATTTAAGATCCATATAACGAAAGCTTCGAGGCTTTGATCAATATTTATCTACAAGAATAAAATGCTTGAAAATGTGCATATTTTTAATTTCGATGCAATTTTTTTATAGCAATATAATATAATATAAATGCATGCATGTACATGATGATATAAAATATTGATCTTTAAAATATTCATATATTCGTTTTCGATTACATATTTTTGATTCAATGATATAGCTAATATAAATATAAGTACAATAATAATAATAACGTATACGTAACAAATGACTTCACAAAATTGTACAGCCTGTTGCTGGGGTAATGAAATATGCGTTAAAAAGCGGGAGATATTTAACGAACACACACAATGCCTGCAGTGGTTTTTGCTCATTTAAAAGAGCTGCATAAGTATGCGAGGCGCGATTCTGATTGGAAGTGTAGGAGTGTGTTTTATTTTAGCGAAGCTCTTGTAATGGTGTTTGCATGTATGGGTGTGTGTGTGTCATGTTGAGGCTGTAATGCAGAAATGAAATTCATAAATATGCACAAGTTTAATAACGTTTCCGTTGGAGCTGTCAAAGACAAAAAAACATTGGCATTCTGCAAAACGCTTTCACAGCGCTTTTCACTTTGGCATCACTTTGAGGCGTGCGCCCGAAAGTATGCAATGTAAATTCCACAGAAATCGATTGACAGAACAAATAAATGCTGCAAGTAAGAACACACAACACACACACACACAAAACATATAACAGACAATTTAATTTAATTTAATTTTATATTGTTTTATTTGTGTTAAATTTTGCTGTGATTATATTTGCTTTAAAATACACGCATTGTTGACATGCTGCTGAGCAGAGTCGTCTCCCCCAATAAGTTGTCACCCAATCGCAAATGTCCTTCCGGCTAGCTCTCGCAACTGATTGCTGAAAATAATACACTGTTGTTGGCCGTTTTGTTACCCGCTTGCTTATTGTGCGCTTGTTGCTTTGATTTCTGTTTTGTTGTTCTGACATTTTTGCGACACACGCAATTTAATATGCAATAAGCGGGCTGTCAGTGGCAGTTCTTGTCTCCCCCTTTGTCGGCGCTTTACAGTGCTGCCTGCCAAATTCAACTACTCCTTCTTCCTCTCATCCCCTTTTGTCCTTTCACATTTATTTCGACATAAATAACTCTGGCCGTGCTTCTGTGTGTGGGTGTGTATTAACTTTTGCGGCTTTTATTGCTCACAAATTGAGTTGCGTGTGTAGTGAAATCTGTGCAACGGCAATTCCGATTGAGCTCTCCTTCGGCGAAAATTTCATTGAATTTGATGCAATTGATTTCATAATTAAAACACGCAACGAAGCTTGGGTGTGTGAAAATGTGCGGGCAACGTTAAGCTCTCCATTATCTGTGTTCTCTTTGGGGATCTTTCAGCGGCCACTGCAACGATGCCACAAGAGTCAGTTGAGGCAGCTGTGGCAAGCGGCAATAAGCCAAGTAATTTATCTTGAGTGCTCGCTTAATGTTGCTCTGCGTCTCGTTGCCCTTGTTGTTGTTGTTACCCTTGTTGTCGAGTTGTATTAACGCGCAAGTGCATTAATTAAGCCTTTAAGGCGACCATGGCAACATGTGGCACTTGAGACCATGAATATTCCAGCATCTTTCACATGATTCAGAGTTCGAGCCGAAGCAAAGGACGGTGAGAAGAGGAGCGGGGAAGAGACTTGCACTAATTGGAGGCGCCATTTAAAGGCTCTTTTTATTGACAATAACTTTCATGATGGCCAGCCAGAGGCCAGGCAAAATAACAGCCAGTAAGAATTGTAGTACAACAGAGCAGGAGAGTGTGAGAGATGTTGCGTATATGTAACGTGAAACTATTGCACAACCTATAACTAGTTGCACATAAAGTGTGCTAAATAAAAATGTTAACTACTCAGCAACTTATCAAAATGATTAATAAACTTTTGCTCGCTCGCCATTTTTGTTGTGTGTAATGACAAAATAAATTCAGATTACTTGGCAATTCATTTTATGACTTCGAACTGCGGACACGAGAATGTCATATTTTATTCATAAAGTTTATTATTGCATTCCACTTGGTTTCATTATGCATTTATTGGAAAACCCTTCTCTGTTGTTCAATCCTATCGTATCGCATCGTATTGATTTCGCGCAATTAATTCCGTGAAAGAAAACTCAAATTTCATTTCAATATGGGTTGAAAAGGATGCACAACGAGTTTTTCGGACGAATTTCCCGCAAGAATAAAGCACCAAACACGAGTTCCTCTGATATTTTATATTTTTGTTTTTATTAATAACGAGTATAATTTAGTTAACCTGTAATTTAATAATTTACTGGCTGCAATTTTTTTTAGAAGGGCTGCGCATTGAACCGGAAAAATGCGAGTTCAATTTCCTATAATTGTTTTTGCTGCTAAAATAAATAGATTTCTATTGAGCAAAACATGGAGCAGTTTTTGACGGGATATAATATATTTTTGTAACTTTATATATAAGTTGTTGATATTAATTTTTAATTAGATGGTTGCAGTTGCCTTAGTTATGAATAATATCAATTACACTACATAAATTTAAAGCAAAAGTAATTTTTTTTGCAACAATTATATAGAAAAGATAACGTACTTTGGTAGTCAACTTAAAAAACTTATTTTATGCGCATTGTGTATGTTTTTAATTGATATTCTTCTGTTCGCAAATAAAACCAATCGCATTGCAATAAAAGATTACAATTTATTCAAGTAAAAACAGCAACAATTGAAATATACAAAAAATCAAATCATATGGAAATAGAAATTCCTCTAGAATGCATCGTTGCATCTAGAATCGGTAACGGCGAATGGCACGATACTGATAGCCATCCTTGGTGAGTACGGCGCTCTCGCCGTCGGCGGGTCCCTCGGCGACAACGTCGTCACCGAGAGGTGGCAAGTACTCCTGGGCAGCAGCCTCCTTGAGGGCGGCGGGCATCTCCTCGGGCTGCTTGTAGTGATAGCCATCGTCACGCAGCTCTGCAGTGGGCACATCTACCACACGCACGTCGGGATCTGGCTGCGGCTGCTCCTCGACAGCTGGCGCCTCGGTTTCCTCCACAACGGTGGCCGGTGCCTCGGTGGCCGCGTTCTCCTCGACAGGTGGCAGATACTCACGTGCCAGCTTCGGTTCGACGGCGGAGACAACCTCCTCGGTGTCATCGGCCTGGACAGGCGCTGGGGCTGCTGGTGTTGGCAGCGCAGCTGGTGGCAGATAGTTGTTGCTGGGTGGCAAGTAGCGAGTGGACAGATGCGAGACATCGCGACGGTTGCGATGACGCAGCTTGAGGCGACGCACAGTGCGATATTCGTAGCCCTCAGCGCCACGCACAGCGCTCGGCTGGTCGGTGGCATCGGCTGGCAGATACTCGGTAACCGGAGGCACATAATCCATCACAGCGGCATCCACCAGCTCGGAGACATCGCGACGCAGACGGGCGGTGTCTTGAGGAGCAGCCAAGGCGGCGCTGGCGACGGCGGACAAGGTGAGCACACTGCCGAGCGAGAAGAATTTCTGTGGATGTCGAGAAAGAGAATGAAAAGTTATTTGGTATTCCTCGTATCCTAGTATCCTTGTAGGCAGTGGGTCTAACCATTTTTAGGGTTTTTGGCTTTGGGTTAACGGCGTCTGGCAATTAAAAGTTGCTTGGACTGTTTGATGCCTTTGCTCTGGAGCTCCGTCGAATTTATAGCAAAAACTTTGAGTTCGTCCACTTGAGCGCGACTCGAGCGCCATCGTCAGCTCCAGTTTCAGTTTCAGTTTCATCTCCAGCTTCAGATTTGGCTTCAGCTTCAGTTTGGGTTCAACTTAATTAAAATCTTCACGCAAACAAGAAAAAAAAGTAAGTAACGCACATATTTTGTTGCCTTTTTGGCGTTTGGAGTGCCACTTGAGATTCAGATGCTTGTTGTGGTCAGCCAGCTCAAACAGTTGTGAGCGAAGTCCGTCCATGTTGTGGTTTTGACTTTGCCTTGCATTACTTTTTCTTCTTTTTTTCTTTTTGTTGGTTTGTTGTTTTACTGAGCCTGCAATGTCAAGTCGAACACGTTGTGCTGCTTGACCTTTCTAGCGGCTATTGCTATTTGCCTTTGCCTTCTTTTCATTTTGGCCATATTTTTTCGTTTCTTGTTTTTTGCTGCCCCATTTCAGTTCTGTTGAGGTGTTAATTTGCTGTCTACTCGAACTCAAACTCAATCTCTAGCTAGCTCGAGTGCGGCTGCGGAAGTGTTATACTTATTTATAGGCCTCTCTCGAAAATGTTGAAATGTGAATTGCGCACTTTGGTTGCGTTCTTTTGCCCTCGACTGTCGACTGTCGAGTCTCGTCGAGTCCCGAAACAAGCTGCCTCATTTAAAATTTAAACTAATTATAACATTCTCAAATATGCAATGTAAATCTTTGTGGATTGTCCGAGGCGGTTAAAGTGGCTATCAAATTGCAATCAGAAACTTGTTGCGGAAATTAATTATTGATTACAATTTTTTCCAGGCTGCTGTCGAAAATCTGAATTTAAATACACAGCACACTCATTAAATAGTCATAAGCATAATTACACTCACACACACACACACACATGCACACAGTTATGCTCGTATGTTTGTCTACCACATGCCATTTGTAAATTGAATTCGACACTGTAGAGAAATGGGACAGCGCGCGCTATTTGCTGTGGCTTTTTTTGCATTGTTAATGAACTCTATCATTTGTTTTGCCCAAACGGCAATTGTGGGCAGACGCGTGGGCGTGGCGGCTTTTTTTGCGGCAGCTGGAGGGGCGTTAAAAAGTTACTGCACAACGCAAAATGAAATTGTTGACGTCAAGTTGAAAACCACGGTGTGTTATGACTGTCTCTTATTCCTCGCCAGCCATTTCCACTCGTCGTCTATAACTCTCCAAGTAATCTAATAAACGCGTAAGAGCTACAAGTAAATCATTCCATCGTGTGTCTTGCTTTCTCTTTCTCTCCTCTCCCTCACTCTCTGGCTGGCTGCCTAAAAGGCGGCAAAAACTTCCGTTTGCCACGCACATTTGCGCATGAAAGTCGACTACACACTTCGCGCCCCTCGGCCTCTGCTGCGACTTGTTGCTGTTTCGAGCATCTCATTTGCCATTGGCCAGGCCCGCCTGCTCTTGGCCTAAAAGCCACTCGTGTGCCATATTTTATGTGTCTAGGCTTCTGCGGCACGAGCATAATTTATAGTACAAGCTACCAGCAAGCAAAGGAGCGTGGTTGTAACTGCAGTAGACGACTATACGTTACCCTGTAAACAGCTGAGTAGGCGGAAGGAAATCTAAAGAAAATGCTGTTGAGATTTCGGAGAATATTGTAAATGCCTTAACTAATATATATAGCTATATCAATATATATATCTACTTATGCTTTTTAATCCAAGCAGAAAATTCATTTTCTAAACTTCACTTTGAGCTGCTCTATAATAATTTTTAATACATTGTAGATTGCTTAAGATAGCTTAATAAAGTTAAGTGCAGAATGAGCAAAGTGTTTAGCTTTCAATTACACGTCTGGTTCCTATGTCAAGCTACCCTTGGCTCCTCAGCTTTTTTCTGCGGGGTATCACACAACACCAGTAACAACAACAATGAATCAGCTGGGCTATAAATTGTGCGTGCCTCATTGATTTTTGTGCGGCTCTCGACTTGTGATTTTATTTAAAAGCGATTTTTTGTATGTCTATTTTGTTTGGCAATTTCGCCCGACACAAAACTTGTTCCTTTTTTTTTGCCTTTGGTGTATCAGTGAGAAGGTGTTGGTGTTTGTTTGTTTATGTGTGTGTGCGTTGTTGTTGTAGTCTTGCGAGTTTGAGGTTCAATTTACATGTTCCGCACAGTGGGGCATTCAACTGGCGCTCGATAAGATTGTTGTTGTTGTAGCTAAAGCGATAAAGGCCAACAGCTTAAAGAAGCTCCCAAAGGCTCATCGACCATTAGCCGCTGTAAAGTTAACCTGAGCTCCTGTTCAATCTCTTCCTCCCACGCTCCTTCCGCCTTCCACTTCTTCAATGCTGTCCTGGCCAGGCGAACTCTTCAACCAGCTGAGCCCAGGTTCTAACTGGCGCCCGCGGGCGGACAACAAGTTGAAAATGTTTGCGTGTGCCATACGGCAAAAGGGCGGCTTCCTCAACAAAAACAAAAAAAAAATAAAGAAAACAAATCATTGTAGAGAGAGAGTAAAGAGAAGAGAAGAGTAGAGAGGCTGGCACGCTGCCTTAGTTTATGCAAATGTCGTAGCTTTTGTGTGCTCAGCACTTGTCCAAGTTTTGGCGGCTGCCCGTTTGGTCGTTGGCCGTGGGCGCCAACCAGCTTGCTGCCGCATTTATTAAGTTAAAATATTTATATATTTTAAATAGGACAACAGTAGCAGAAGCTGCGAAAAAGCCGCAAAGAAAAAAGGGTTTCCCGTTTTGCCTTTTGCGGCGCCTTCGCTTTCGCTTTCACTTTCGCCTGCGCTATCGATTGCCTAAAATCTATATATGCGTAAATTTAAATTGCTTGCTCGGCGAGAGCGTCGCGAAACCAGCTGCTACACGAGAATCCTTTTTGAGGGTTAACAAATTTGTCAACTACCAACTGTCGACAAGGACATGCATTTGCCATCATTCAATTTGCGTTGGCGTTCCGTGTTGTTCTCCTCATTAATTGGACTATAAATTTACACTAGCTCTGCTGTGATTTGTGACAGCTCCATTTAAATCCATCTAGCAGACGTAAGCCAAATGTCACATAAGTCTAAACCCCGTCCAATGATTCACCTGTGTGCGAGAGTGCCATAATTAAGCCACGGCTTGTTAACACGCCTCAAATTTGTTGGTGCTGGCAGAACAGATAGACCGACAGACAGACTGACAGAGACTGACAGCTAATGTGGCACAAGTCACTTCAGGATGACAGAGCCATTGAAAAATTGATGAGCTGCGAGTGAGAGCAATGATAACACGTCCTGACATCATAATACATAAATCCATAAGCAGTTCCCCTTCTCTCAACCATCAGCTATTGCGCTGGCCCGTTGAGCAGCTGTCAGTAAAAATAAATAGCAAAAATTGTGATTGAAAATTGTGGCAGCCAAATGCCATCAGACCGTTTCCGTTTCCGGCTATGCCTAGGCAACAAATCTTATAAATCTAAATACGAAGGTGAGCGATGGAAGTGATTGAAGTGATTTACTTGCTTTTAGTCTATAAGTTGTCTCAGCCCGTGCTTAAAGTCAAATCAAGTCTGCAAAACTGCGCTGAAAGAGGTTTAAAAATAGCGTGAAATTGATTGGCAGCATAGCACAATAATTATTCAGACTGTTTGGGATATAACAGTGATTGCAAATATACTAATTGAAACTTAACATTAAATAAATGTTACTTTAAGATGCTGCAAAATTGAGAGAATGAGGAAATTTACAAATATATTTAATGTTAGCTTTAGAGACTGTTATTATCCTTATAAAAACAGATTACAATATCTTCTATAAGCCTATTATGTTTTTTAAGACATACACTTTTTATAGGCTCTTACTTTTCTGTTTCTGTTACCTTTAGCACTCTTAAAGCTAGTTCAGAAGATGTGTTTTCTTGGAACAAATCTGTTAGCAGAGAGTCAAAAGGATACGCCAATCTCGTCATTTTCAAGCAGAAAACACAGCTAGTCAAGGGAAATGGAGGGAAAATAGGCAGTCGTAAAAGACGAGTGCCATTTATAAAATTAGTATGCTGCTTGCAACATTCGAGCTACATTCATAATGCAAGCAGCTCACAGTAAACTTTCATTTAGCTTTTACGGCAAGTAAATGAAAATGCGGCGCTGCGTATGAAAAAGCAAACTTTAGTCTGAATACGGCATCATAAATATTTATAAACTTTAAAAGCAGAAACGAATCGAATCGAATGGAATCGAATCGCATCGAGCCGAAAATCGATGGCATTGTCAAGGTTGCCATTAGTGCCACGCCCACCACGGTCACCTGGCAGCTCCCTCCTCAGTCCTCATTCTTGCCGTGTCGGCTCAAGTGTTGTGTCTATGCATATTTAAAATTCAATTTAAATTCACGCAGTTGGAAAATGCGTGTTAAATAAAAACAGAAAATCGAAGCTTAGCAATTATAAAAAGCAGCTTGCCCAGATCAAGAGCAAAGTGCTGTGTTCCTTGGCACACGTCTGTGTTATTATCCAGTCTATTTACGGCACAGTTCGGAAGTGCTTTCGTCGATGCTGGTGAATATAAAGATGGAGATAAAATTATAAAATGTGAGAGTAAAAATCATGATGAGTGGGCGCATGGAAGTTGATGGCGCGGGCACAAAGAATGTAGCCGAAGGTGGTTTATCCTTATGTTCTGACGTCGCTCCAATTAGTTGCGCAGTCAACTGTAATAATTAACTCGTTGCTTGTGGAATTTTTCGTAGCTGCTCGGTGCTCAACGTTGCGTATGCGCAATATTCTGGCTACAGGTTGACTTTGATGGTTCACTGTTGCCGCCGCCATTGCCAAAGTCATATTTCATTAAAAATCGAGAGGGGTGGGGCAGGGGGCAGAACGGAGGCGAGCTGGCCGCACCTGAGGCGCTGTTAATTTCCCCAGACACCTTGCAACCGACGGGATCTAAAAATGCTGCCGCGTTGCAGCAGCTGAAAAGAAGCTGCTGCTACCGCTACCGTTGCGGTTGCTGCTACCGCAACAAATGAGAATGAAAACAAATAAGCATAAAAATGGTAAGGAATGGCAACTCAAAACGGTCACAGCACAACGAGGGTCAACAGGAGTTGCCTCAGCCACAGTCACAGCCACAGTCAGAGTCAGAGTGGCAGTCACAGTCACAACAACAATAACAATTTGATTTCTGTGCTTCTGTTTGCTTGGGCGTTTCGTCAGTTTTGTGTACGACGTATTTGTCGGTTTATTTGCTTTATTTGTGCTGTTTGTCTTGCCCCAAAAGGTGGCACAGAGTGGGGACTGAGTGTCACGGGACCTTTGGCTGAGCTGCTTTGCTGTGGCTATTTAATTTACAATTTACATTCAAAATACCTCGACAGCTGCAGATGCAAGCAAAAGTTTTCTTTCTACTTTTTTTTTCTTCTGTTTTTCTGGCAAAGTTCAATGAACAGGACACAGACAGGATAATGACTCCATTTCAATTAGATGAGCAGCGTTGCAAGGGGGGGGGGGAGGGGGTGGTGGGCGAGTGGGGTAGGGATGGCCTGCCCAGGGGTATTCAACGATTTATGCTTTTTAATTAGGTTTCCATTTCAAAATCGAGCAGACGTCTCGAATTTCACTTTTATTTCGTCTTCAATTACTTTTAATTATTCGCCATTTGTTTGCGTATACATTTTCACGCTGCTTCCTCGTTACCTCTCTCTCTGACTCTCTATTTCCTCTGGCTTTTTTATACATAATATGAAATAATTGTGCCACTACAACAATTGACAGCAACAATAACAATTGTCGTGCCGCTTAAATGAGTTTCGTGCGGCAGCGTTGCCTCGAATTCAATTTAAGTGGCAAACAGACACTAAGGACATTGGACTCCCATACACACATACACACACACACACACACACACACATACACAAATACACATTCACAGAGTGAGGACGACACTTGTCAAGTTGCTTCAGCTGCTTTTGACTCTGTGTTGCGCGCTCTCGTTGTTTGTTTGACTGTTTGTTAGTTTGTCAGTTTGTTTGTTTGTTGTAGTTGTTGTTAGATGCCAAATGGCTTTCAATTAAAATTGTAGCCTAGCACCAGTTGTCGATTTAATTAGTTTGCAAAGTGACGTACGCTGTTTACAGGGTGCGCACAGGGTGCCCACCGCAAGCACAGTTGCAAGGGTGCAACGACACAGGGTGCATCGTATAAGTTTATTTAATATAGTTCATTGCAGTTGCGTAAACGGTTCTCAATTTGTAGTTTACTTATAGATTACAGTGATCGTGATGTTACAGCAATGTTTGTAGCATATTTTTAATAGAGTTTCTGTCACCGTATGTTGAGACTTATTTGCCATAGCAATTGAGCGTCTTTTGGAACTTTGTAGACAAGCTGTTAAGCTTGCAATTAAGTCTCGGCATACAGGAAACATCATTCAGACAGACAAACAGAGACATAGACAGTTAGAGGGAGGGCGAGTGTGAATGCGTTGACTTTGTTGTGCGCGCATTTCTTGCAGTGTAATTACCTTTTGCCTTCGAAGACGCAAAAACAATAAATACTTATATAGCGGTAAATGGCCATGTCTTGGCAATTTCTAGAGCTGCTCGTACTGTTTGTTGTCCTGCAGTTCCCAATTATGGCCTGCTTCCAGGCGCGCCCACACGCAGTTCCAAGTTCGTGTCCAGTCAGTTGTGGAGTTCCATCCACTTCTTTGTAGTGTGCGTTGCCTCGCTGCGCATTAAATTGAGCTTAATTGGAAATTACATCCAAGTGCTATTGTTGTTATTATGTAGCAACCAAACACACACACAGATGAGCAGCAGCAAGCACTTACACATGCATTACACAAACTGATTCCGTTGAGCGCCGTTGCTCTCAAGTTAATATAATTAGTTTCGGTGTAAAATTATAAACGTCAACCGCTGGCATTAACACACACACACACACTCGACCCTGGGCAAAGCTCTTGTGGCTTAAAGGAGTAAAATGAGCGATTCACTTGTATGCTCTGCGCACACACTTGCATTCACAGGGGGGGGGCATTAAAGTTTCGCAGCTGCCAGTTAGTCAGCCCGCGTGGTTTTCAATCACGCCCACTCTGCCCAGCGTGCAGGGAGCACGTGTCGAATAGGATGCCCCAAAGCCGCAGGATATTTCCGTTCAATATTTGCACAATTTCCTATATTTGCACAACACAATTTGTGCCCTCAGCCCTTTTCACCCGCCATCCGCTTGATGATTATGTAAAATTTTTGCATGCGTTGCTCACTTTTTCGCCAAGAATTTTAGATTATTTCGGCGTCGAAAATGATGTTGCGCAAATAAGTGTAAAATTATCAAACTGACAGCTCGACTGCACGTCATATATATTACATGTATATGGTGTGTATGCGTTGTGTTTGTTGTTATTGCTTTTTAATTAAAAGCAAAGCGTGTTATGTATACGCCGCATGTATCACAGCAACCGTCTAAATGCTTCGCAGTGCCGACTCTGTCAATTTAAAGCCAACAAATGCACTCAACTGTGCGTGAAAATTGTGGCAGCGAGCAACAATAATGTAGTCGAGGTGGCGCCCCAAAAAGAGTTGAGCGAAACTTTTGAAGTTGCCACAAAATTGCGTTAACTTTTCAGTAAGTCACTTGATTATTTTTCGAGGCGGCAATGTCTTCAAATGAAGCGCTCTCCTCCCCGGCGGCTTCTGTGCTTCGAGTCGCCCATTTGTCAGACTAACTGACCTTGGCTTGATTTGGGTTCCGGCGTTCGCAGAGTTTACGAGGACGACGGCGACGTTTAGCGCGTAATTGAGACAATTAAATTGACTTTGACAATGGGTTGCCTTCATCGTCCTGGCGAAAGGCTCGAACAAAGGGAGGCTTCACAAATCAACGGCCAAGCGAAATATAATAAATAATCTGTGGGAATTCAAGACCTTTTTTTTTGTATTTTTGACTCGTTTGTGCACGGGAAAACCTTTAAGTTGTAATTAAATTTAAAGCTGTGCGACAAGCAAATGGCTTTCGGGATGCAGCTCAGTGTGTGGCAGCTGTTGCATAACTGAACTGAGCTGCGATCAACTTCTTGTCACAGATACACCCACAGTCACAGTCGCTGTTTAGTATGCATTGTATTTTGCAACTCTAACCTTTGTGGCAGCCAGGCAGGCAGCTTAAGTCGCCTGCCACAACAACCTACTCAACCAGGCACAGGCGAGAAGCTGCGCCTGATTTTATTATGCAGAAAGCGATACTCACATTCACACACACAACACAGTCAGGGCGTCCTTCATGTCCTTCACGCCCCACTCTCTGCGTTAGCTGAGCAGATGGACGCGTAATTGGAGCGTAATGTGTTAAGGTGACAGTCACGTGAACTGCGTCTAATTTGCTGCCTGTTTGCTGCCCCACAACTGTTGCATATTGCATGAAGTGATTACATTTTGTTTGCCACGGCAAGGAATAGAGAAATATACATGGCTTCGCCGTTACCGCAGTTCCCGCAGTGCATGCAAATGATGTCTGGGATTGAAGTCAAGACTCAGAGCAGCCAGAAGCCAGCAGGGCAGCTGCTTAACTGAACCATGCTAAATCACCGGGCCAATTGTCCTGATTGGATTTGTAATTATTGTGTTTCACTTACAGCAGATTAATTACTCAGTTCAATTGTCAAGTCAAGGTTAATAATTACTGAAACTGTTAAGCAAATGTGCTCCTTCAATTGAATATATTATTTGAATGGAGCAATTGTGCAGGTTCAAGAGCAAAACAAACCAAAGGTCAGGAATTATGTTATTTATTTGCAGCTTTGGAGGCTGTTTTATAATACATTGAAAAGGGAAACTCGTGAAAGAATACGTTAATTAGAATGAAAAAGTAAATAAGCGGCAAACAAAGCTTGAAACGCAATTTTGTTTTTCGTTATCGCCGCATTAAACAAATTTCATTATAAAAAATAAATAAGAGCAATTGAAATGCATAATCTATACAACGTTCGTTGACATTCCTCTCATTCTAGGCGGCAAAAGTTTGAAGGCAACAATTTGTATACATCAAAGTTATCAGAGTTTCATCTCTCTAATGTTATAAAATGTCCGATGCAAAAAGAACAATTTGTCTGCGGGTTTAACATGCTGGTATTTATAATAGAGTTTAATTTTGTTTACTTGTAATTAAGAAAACAATATCAATAGCAACAATCAACAATTAAATTATTATTTCTTTTAATTCTGCTAATCCAGATTTATTCAAATTACTAGAAACTTCTGAGCATTTCATGTTAGCAATTAGAATATCTATCTCAGTTTTTGCAGGTAAATCTATTGAAAATTGAATAATTCTGATTGAGTTTTGGCAATTCAACACATTTATCATTGTATTTTATCTGTATTTTTTTTTAGCAGAGCTGGACAAAAACATTTGCATATCTAGGTCCGAATGCAAATTTGCCTGGTGACTCACAACTCACAACTCGCAGTTCTGAACTTGCAGCTTGCGTGTCTCTGTTTGATGCTGGTGATCCACTCACAGTGCCTCCGTATTTGCTTTTCTCACTGATGTGCATCACAACAGTCGCCCGTCTGAACACATTTGCCGCCCTCCTAGATTTGATACAATTCGTTTTCGGTTTTCGGATCGAGTTGTTTGGCTGGTCACAGTTTGCAACTGGCAACAACACCATCGCGGATTTTATTGTAAAATTCGTTTCGATTTGGCATCAATGGAGCCACAGCCTGCTGTTTGATGGTGGTTGGTGTTTCACTTGATGCTGCTGCTGGTCGATTTTCCCAGCTGCCCCGCGGCCTTGTCAATCTGTGGCAGCCGCCATGTATGTTGGATGCCGAAGCGCAGCTTATTTAGTTAAAATTCCTAACTAAATATTTTACTTTTCTATTAAGCATAACCATAAAGGGAGGCTGCGGTGGCAAAGAGAGCGGGGCGGGAGCAGGGCGGGGGCGTGTGGCGTGGGGCATGCTGGTGTGTGGCAGGTAGCCAGAATGCGACTCGGGTTTCGGTTTTGCGCCAGCATTTTCAATTTCTACTAATCCAGCCCCCGAAAAAAAAGAGAAAAGAAAAAGATATCACATTGAATTTGACTACGTTGCGAACTGTGCCGTGCTGTGCTGTGGAAATGTGAGAGTGCTCAAGGGGACAGCGGGGGGAAGCTGCTGAAGTAGTGAAAAAAATGGTATACGCTTTGGCTCTCATTTGAATTTACTTTTTGTGCATCTTTTTTGTTTTTTTTGTTTTTTGTTTTTTGTTCTTCACTTTGTTTTGTTTGTTTTGCTCGCCACGCGCTGAAAATTAAGTCGGAAATCATACAACGATAAGGCTGTATATATATATATATATATATATATGTACGTATATGTATAAAAGTTTATGTATATATAGAAATGAATGGAAGTAGATGGGAATGTAAAGCTATGGAATTGATCAATAGCTGCGGCCTGCACTAATATTTTTATTGGCAGCAAACGGATTTGGCGACGGCTTAACTTGCTTTATTGCATTTGATTGAAAAGTGTGCATAGCGTTTCCTCAGCTCAACTCGGTTATCTTCAGTTTTGATTTTCATTATTTTCTGCTGCCTTAAGCCGCTTAGCAATAGACAAAGACAAAGCTGTAGCCGAAGCCGAAGTCAGAAACAAAGAGCACTGGACAATGTGGCGTATGTGTGAGAAGTCTGTAATTGCCACGTCATGGTGCATTTTGGGTCACCGCTCGTGACTGCCACACACACGCAGCTGGACAGTTCTGAGCCCAAGAAGTGCTGCATCATGCAACATGTTGTAATTGTTGTCTTGGGCCTTGCACACGAATATTACATTTGACATTGAAATTGAATTGAATTTGAATTGTCTGTTTGCTCGCTTGTTTGCGGGGCATTGAAAATGGACTTAAGAGTTCGTTCGTATTTGTAGAATGTGTGGCTCGCAGCATCGGACGGCAGCGAGTACAACTACACCATAATAGTATTGACAGATTTTTAAATTGAGTGCGAAATATTCTTCAGGTAAAACAAATAGGCAAACAAAAGAGCAAACAAAACGGCTACAGCAACAGCAACAACAAAAGCAAAAGCGAAGCGATGCGATGCGAAGCAAGCCACAAGATAAATACGTAGATAAACAGTTGCTACAGGCAAATGCCGAGTGCCGAAAGCGTTGCCGATGCCTCTGCTAATGTGATGACCATGGCATTGAAGTGGCCAAAATGCGATTAGAGGTCGCAGCCGCAGCCGGAACAGCAGCCGCAGCCGCAATCGAACATCGAACATGACGCGATCTCTTCACTCGCCTCTATTTTGGGCAATTGCAACAGGTTTGAAGATGCCGCCGCCTCATTGCGGAAGGTGTCGCTAAGTGTGTTTAATGAACCACAAGCAGCAACAACAACAACAAATCTAAATCAAACTGAAACAGAAACTCAAACTGAATGAAATATTCCGGTTCGATTGCGATGTTCGATGGCGTTTGAGCGTGTGCTCTGCTCCGCAATCTCTTGCTAATTTTTCATATAAATAGTTTATGATATTTCAACAGTGTCAGCATAACGCAACGCCCTGCTAGCGTATCAACAACTTCAGCTTCAGTTTCAGTTTCAACTTCAGCCTTTAGCAATTTCACTAGAGATGGTAAAGTATTTGTAACTGCTGCTTGTAGCCATCGATACAACGATCTTGTAACTTACTTACAGCATCTTCAAACCAAATCCCTTGGCCTGCTGCTGCTGGCGTTGATTGCCATAGTCGATGCAGGGGCGCTGGGCCGTCGTCAGCTGCGCGATGTTTCCCACCTGCCGCTGGAGTATCTGCCGCCTGTGGTGTTGCCACCGCTGCCGAGTCGCGAGTACTTGCCGCCCGTCGAGCAGCACGCGGCCAGTCTGTCGCATGTGCTGCAGCCGCCACGCGATTACCTGCCACCTGCTGCTGTGGAGCAGCCAAACAACGAGTACCTGCCACCAGCCGCCATCGCCGAAGCGGAGCCAACCACCGAACGGGTCACCACAGAGGCACCAGAGACAACAGCTACCACCACAACAGAGCTGCCAACGGAACAGCCAGCGACAGAGGCCGCAGTTGAGCCTGAAGTGGCCACCGAACAGGCGCCCGCCGATGTGAAGACGCACGAGGACATCGAGCAGGGCGACGGCGTGCTGCAGGCCGATGGTTATCACTACAGCGCACCACAGATCGTGCCAGATCTTAGTCCAGCGGCAGCCGCTGTTGAAGCCTATCTGCCGCCGCTGGATGACAACGCTGTCGTGGCCGAGGAGCTGCCGGAGAGCGATGAGTCCGCTGCCCTGTTGGATGATGGCTATCACTATCGCGCCATTCGCCGGCTGCGCTTGTAAAGGGCGCGCGAGCGAGCGACGACTACGAATTTTGTTAACCAACTTTTGTTGTTTATTTTTACACACATACCACACCCAACACCCTTGACACCCGCACCCGCACCCACAAACATTAGAAGCGCGCACCAAACCACACACAACATAATCGCACTCAGCTGAAGGCTTGCAATAAAGAAATTCTCTATAAATACTCGCGACACTCGAACATTTGCAACATTTGCTGTGGCAACAACTCAATTAGATGGAGGACAGCAAAGCGGGGAAGTGAAAGTGAAAGTGGGAGTAAAACATTTCATTTGATATTGATGACAGGAAATTAGAAAAATGTTTTCATTCTGTTTGCCACACGACGGCCACGCACAAGACAACACAACCAAACAGAGAACAGAGAACAACATTCAGCAGACAGCAGACAGCAAACTGCAAACAGCATACGGCATGTCCCTCATATCTACACTCACATCAGCTACGGTTTGCCCCTCATCATCATCATCATTGCCATCATCATCGTTGCCATCATGGTTTCGTGCTGTCCTTGCGCTGTCATCCTTCCTCGTGTGGCCACACAATTGATTTGTCTGTTGTCGCTTACACTTTTCAATCCTTGCGCCTGTCACGACACAACGCCAAGCTTCAGCACGAGCGACAGGACGAGCGCCTTGTGCCTTGCGCCTTTCGCCTTGTTGACACAGTGTTCGTCCTTTTTATTGTTTTCCTTGTTGTTCCCGCATGCCCGCATATATATGTGTATATATATATTTTGATTAGCCAAGTTTGGCATCTTCCCCGCTCAACTCTGCAAACTCTGCAAACTCTTCTAGCCGTCGCTTTTCTCTCAATAATTCAGCAATTTTCCGATTGCTCCATTAATTTTTCAGCTCCTTTTAATGTTGTTTTAAACTGGCCATCGCCATTTTGTCGCCCAGACCGTAACGACTTCTGCCCCAAACTAAAGCCAAGTTCCAGGTGGCAGCACATTCAAATTCTGATTGATTACAATTCTCTAAAGGAATAACTCTTTTTTCGTGCTTAGCAATAATTGGGTTGAACAACGATGCTGATTGATTACAGTTCAGACTTCCTTTAATTATACAATTTCTTCGGCTTTACTTAAAACTGTATCCATCATTTAAATATTTGCATAAGTTTAAAAATATAACAAAACATTTTTAAAGGACACAGATCGATTTTTCGTTTGAAGAGTGTCTCAGTATTCGCTATACTTCATTCAGTGGATTTGCTCGTATTTTTGCTATTTTCATTGATGCAGCAACATAAGTATAAATTGCCTTTTGTTGCCTTTTGTTGCCTACTCTTGAATTATTTATAATTCTCAAATCAAACTTTAAAATAAAGTCTCAAAGAAGTTTGCCAGTTGCCCACCAAGTTAGCCAAGTTGAAAGCCACGCAACAAGTGGCAACAGTTGCCTGCAACGCCACCCAAGAAGCAAAGTGTTGCGGTTAGCGACCCGTAACCGAAAAAAAGACACGAAAACAAACAACAAATCGACGAAAAAAGAAATCGAAAACAAAATGTATAATAGGAAAACAAGGAAATGAGGAAATAAGCTTTTACTGCAGCCACGCTAAGGAACTCACAACTCGCTGCTACTCGAAACTGAAACTCGAACTGTTTTATGGGCCCCAATCAATGTGGGCCAAAACAAACACCTGTAAACAGTCGCAAGTCGCAACAGTCGCAACGATTGAACGTGCCGCCATTGAAAAAGACGAATTGAACGTGAAAAGCTTTCGTTGTGAGCTTTGCGCGCCGTACGCGTTGCTTTTCCGTTCAACACTCAACGAAGCCGACAGGAAAAGCGCATAAAAGGCAGTTACGTCGGAAAATTCAACTCAGTTGCGGTTTCAACGCGGCCAGCGGGAAAACTCCCAAGCGAAACGTTAACGCTGCGTCTTCGAACAGTGAAAAGCGTTTCGGGGCGCATTTGAACAAAAACCAAAAAAAAAAAAAAAAAAAAAAACAGAAGGTAGCACCAAAAACAAATCACTCAAGTGGCAATAGATACAAATGATACCCAAAATGTGTAACTGACCAACCAACAACACACTCAACGCTGCGGCGCGAAGCGAACCGAAAAATGACAAATGATCAAGCGAATTGTTTATTAATTGAGAGCAATCAATAAAATAACTTTAGAGAACAAACAACGAGAGAAAACAATTTACATATTAGGAAACATTTAAGTACGCATTGCAATGGGAAGAAAGTTTACATAGAATTAATGCAAACAAAATTGAATTTCGAAATACACAGATAGTGGAACGATATTGTTTATCTCTAATAAACCAATAAATACAAGCTACATGTTTGTCGTGTAAATGCGGAAATTAATAGCAAGCTATTTGCCATAGTTCGATAACAATGCAAAGCTTTAAACAATAGAAAAAGTAATTACGAAAAATTAAAAATTTGATTATCTACACAAATATATTTGGAACTTGAACAACATGAAAACTTGCCAAATAATATTTTAACCTCAGTTAAATCAAAATAATCAAACTTTAATAAATTTTGAGCTAAAAGAATTGAGTCTAATGAAAGACAGATAAAACTAAATCGAAGAGATAAAATTATTCTCTATTATGCCAAATGAAAAATAAATTGTAATTATTTTAAATTTCAATAATAAATGCATAATTTGTTATTAAATGGCAATAAAAGTAAATTCGCAAAATCAAAGCTGCGTATAAACAAAAGTGGAATGAAATGAATTTTTAAATAATTCGAACACATAAGCGTTTCCATTGTTTGTTTATGCAAGACGTGCAGAAGTAATGAAAAAAGATTTTATGCTCAATTAAACTGAAACTTCGGATTCGCATTCCATTTGGGACTTTCACGAAAGCAATTAAAATGCAATTAAATTGTGCAAAATGTTGCATACCAAATCAAATTAAATGTTACATGAAATACACAAATCGTCTCAATGCCAACACCAACGCCAACAACCACAACAACAAGCAGCATCAGCAGCAAAAGCGGCAGCGGTGGCAATAATAATAATAAATAAAAAGACTGCAACAACAATGATAACAATAATTTATTTGTGGCTTGGAAATTTAATACAATTTGTTGTATATTTACATTGGCAGCAAACTGCATTTACCTTTTCCCAGTTTGTTGTGTTGTGCTGTGCTGTGCTGTGTTGAGTTGTGTGTTGACAGCCTTACAAATACACTCGCAAATCAACACACACACACACACACTCTGAGCAGTTTATTAATAAACGTTTTGAGTACAATGCACAGAATAGATAATAAAAACGCGTATACGCGCCGTTGTCCGCGGGCTGGTGTGTCAGTCTCTCGTTCAGTGTGTCGTGTGTGTATGTTGCACGCTTTTGTATTTATTAATAACAAAGTAATCAGACATTGTAATCTCCTCGCAAAGCGTATTACAGCAGTCATAACAATGGCAACGCCAACTCAACCTACATCCCGTTGCCTACCTTCTACTCTTTTCCTCTCTCGCTCTCTCTCGCTCTTGGGCTCGCTTCATCCTGGCTTATCTGGCCGTCTTTGCTGCATCCTCTAAGGTCCTGCGGCATTGTTGCTGCTCGGCGCACTTCCGGCTCAAGTGGCAGCAACAACAATTCCAAACAGCAAATTGTTTCACAATTTTCCTGGTTTTTTGTTTTCTCTTCTATATTATTTTTTATGTTTTTCTAATTTTGCGCTTCATTTGGCTAGGCGCAAAATCACAACCAGTCAATGAGTCTCTGATTTATCATTTGTTGTTGTATTTTTTTGCATTTTTAATTTAGCTTCGATTTGCGCTGATTTCGCTTTGAAGCCGCCTTGAAGCCTGATTGCCCCATTCAGCGAGAGCTCGAGACAGGAGAGGTGGGACGGGGGGTAAGCGGGTGTGGTCTGTGTATTGATGGCTTTATGGCGTGTTTATGAGCCAACTACGAAAACAATCATTTGTCTGTCTGCTGGTCTGCAATTTTATGTTATTGCAACAAGCATTTTGTATGCAAATTGTGGCTCATTGGGTGTCAGTTTCTGCGTTGCATGCCCCAGCGCCAGCCACAGTCCCAGTCCCAGTCACCTTGCTGGCCTTTTGAGCTTCGTTGATTGGCTGCAATTTGCCGCTGACAGTGGGTCAAACTAATAAGCAACTAATTAATTCGATTTGCGTAATTGCTGCGACAATCAAGTTGTCGTAGATCCAGGCGAACCACGCGCCCATGTAACCAACCAACTTCCGACATTGTGACAACGTCCAGCGATGCGTATGATTAATATTTATAGGCCAGAGCTTAAATGGTCGTTGAATGCGTTTGAATTTTTTGACATTTCACACGAAAATGCTGTTAAAATACGCGTTAATTTTGCAGCTGGCATTTACAATTTACATTGCAAAATAACTGAAAAACAACAATAAAAAACGAGGACGACGACAACAACAAAAACTGCAAAGCCACAAAAAAGGCGAGAAGGACAAGCCAGAGAGGACAGCGAGAGTGGAGCAAAAAAAAGCTGTCAAGCAGAAGAAGCGGCAGCCGCAGCGCAGAACTGAAGCGACAACAGCAACAAATCAGTTTAATTTAAATTTTCCCTTTTCCGACGCTTGTGTTTGCCGCTGTTTGTTTGTGTGTGTGTGCGTGTGTGTATGTGTGTGTGGAAAAAGGAAGAAAGTCTTTGCCCGGAAAAAAAGCAAACAGAAAACACTTCGCGTGGCGCCAAACGCGTCACAAGGAGACGTAATGTGAGCGGCGGGTAGGGAGACACCCCAAAAAGTATTTATTATAATTATTTGAGATATTTTTCATTTAAACGCGCATTTTATTGGGGCGTGCAGCAAAGAAAAACAAAGGTTGCAAGGCCACGCTTCAATCCACATACAATGTACAAATAAATAATCATATCAAAGGGCGAAACGAGGCGCAACCAAAGACGGCAACACAGCAAGCCAAACACAACAACCACGAGCGTTCACTGGGCGAGAGGATTCACTGTAGCAGGTAGGCCAAAATGCCACGCATAAATTCTCAATTCACATGCTTCATTTCAGCTCTTGGTCAGTTTTGGGCAACGCTCTTTTGCCGAATGCCGTTGGCTTTGGCGTTGGCGTTGGCGTTGGCGTTGGTTGGGTAGACGTAGTGGTTTCAGTCTTTTGGCATTTTGTTTATTCATTAGCTGCAGTTGGCGCCCGGACTAAGCACTTAATTATTTAATTTTGTTGCACGACGCGCTACATGTGGCACTTCCCATCCGTTGCCTCGCCGCGCTACGCCTCTCTTTCTCTCTCCCCCATTCGCTGTGCTTCTGTTGCTGCGGTTCGCTGTCAAGCCTGGTAAATGTCAGTTGCGGTTGGCAGGAGTGTGTGTAGCGTTGTTGCTCCACTCTTGTGGTCAGCTTTGCGTATGCTTAATATGAATTTTATAAATTATTAAGTATACGTAATGAGCTAGTAAATTAGTTTGTGCGCTGCCAAAAAATGCAACCAAACCAGTTTCACTTTTCGCTCAGCGGTTAAATTTTTGTTTCGCCGGAATGAGGGGGGAGAGACAGAGGCAGGGGTAGTGGCGGTGTCTGCGGTCTGTAGCAGCAATTAGTTAAACACAAAGTTTATGTGCTGCGACTGCCAATTTCAGCGCTGGCTTTACATGATTTGTGCCAGTGACTGTGCCAGGTATTAGACTGCTAAGCTCCTGATATTCGTATCGTGTAGCATTTACATACACCTACACACATGCAACATATACATACATATACATATAAGTATATACATACATACTATGTATATACTATGCCAGGTGTAGCAAGTCGAGCAAAAAGTTTTGCCAACTTAATGTGCATGCATTGAGATAAAAGTTGGCAAAAGGCGTCGGCAATTCCATACTTTGGGGCAAAGCTTAAATCAAGTATTTACCCTTAATAAAATTGCGAAAAAAAGAGAATGAAAACAAAAACGCACGCAGCTAAAAGAAATTGAACTTTGGCAAGATACGATACACCCAAAGTTTTATTTCGATCAAACGTCCGTGCAGTCTAGAACAAGGCAACAAAGCAAAATAAAAGCAAAGCTACTTCAGTTTTGCCAATGAATCTTTATTAAAGTGCTCTGGTCAAAAGTGCTCGACTGCTAGATTCTCTGGGTAATAATGTTTGCAGTAGACCTCGACTGTCGGTTCAAAACAGTTTTACTGTTATTGAAAGATCGATTATGGAAATGTAACTTTACTTTAATAGTTTGTACTTTTGAATAAGTTTTTAAACGTTAAATTAATTTGGGTTTTTGCGCTAATTTCATTAGGTTAGTAATTGGTAAATTGATTTCCATTTTGATTTGGAGTGCAAAGCACTGTTAGTTGCGATCTAAATAAATGTTATGCTTACTACGTTCTTAGTCTCGCATTGTTTTCAAATTTGTCTATATGCTATCGATCTCACTGGCATCACGCCCGTTTTATATAATTAATTGTCATCGACGTCGTTGTTGTCTTGCTGTTTTCGTTGCAACTCAGATACACCGGCGATTTACTAATAATGCTCATAATACATTTTTAATAAAAGAAAAGCGATTTCGAATGAATCATACATACTCAGATGAGCGCTGTCAATTCACTGCCACCATATACAGCTTTTCTCACATTTCGCTGCACATAAGTTTTCCTTGTTGCTCTCGTCTTATTTTGTTTAACGCCTTACGATCTGAGTTTGTGATATCATTGGTTGTTGTCCGGCTGTTGCCATGCTGATGTCATGCACTTTTCACCAATCCACAAATTGTACAATTACTTTATATAAATATGCTTTATATATATCAGTCTATATGGAACATACGCGTGCAGTCTATATACGACAGATATTTTCTTAGTAGTATATGTGGTGGAGTAGATTAGTTTTGAGCTGCAGCGGCTGAACGAAAAGTTCAGTTCGTTTTCTGCTGCTGACACAGCATCATCTAATTAGCGCATTGTGAGCGCGAGTCTCTTCGCGTGCCAGATGCAAATGCTAAAGTACTTCGTGTTCGTTGTTTGCTCTGTATTAATGTGTGACAGAGCACAAGGTGAGCGGATAGCTCGTTGCAAGCTGGCGCAACGGATGCGTGAACTTGGTGTACCATATGAGGATTTGGCCAGATGGTGTTTTATTGTGAAAAAAGCAAGCGACTATCAAACGCATATCATTAGTGAGCCAAATGACGAAGGTGAAAAACATTTTGGATTGTTTCAAATTCTGGTGCCAGGATGGAAAAGTTGACACTGACAACTACTGTAAAGTGAGCTGCGAAAATTTGCTGTCGGACGACATAAAATAGTATTGAGTGTGCCAAAGAAGCTAAGAGGTTATCTGGCTGGGAGCCTTGGCGAACGTTCCGTGGTCCAATCTCTGTTGATGACTGCCTTGATGTCGCCAAAGGCAATTACACTCAAACTAACATGGAAGACGATTTATTTGATCGTGACGTTTATAAAGTGCCCGATTACTATTTCGAAACTAACAAATAATTAAGAAATGAATGAAACATCATGTGGAAATATTTATAGACTACACGTATTATGTAATCCCCATCAAAGTTGTTGAGTTGTTGAGTTGCTCACTCGGCATGCAAAACAATAAATGCAATTGTATCTAATCTGTGGTTAATTTGGTAGAACATGCCACTAATTACGAGAAGTTGCCGTGCCGTTGCCGTGTGGCATGCCGCTGGATGCAGTCAGACAGACATTACTCAATGATAACAAATTCAATTGAAATGCCATATTCGAATTGCTGAAATTAGTAATCGAACACGTGGGCCATGATATGCTTTAAAAGGACAAATCCAATCAGCTGTTGAGCGTGTTAATTTATTCATGAAATTTGGCCTGGCCAGCGGCAACAACAAGTACACAACAACAACTTGGCTGTGCCTCATTAGCCGTAAAGCATGGCTGTCGCTGAGCCAAGTGGAGGCATGTTCTGGCTCATTTGGTACACAGAACACGCACAAAATGAGTAGTCCTTTTGCTCGCTTCGACTTTCACTTTCACTTTCACATTCGCAATTCCAATCTGTTTCTTTTGCGCCTTTGTCTAATCCCAGACAGCATCTTAATTCCCGTGGCCTGCCTTTGACATGTGGCCAGCTGCAGTCGCTGGCAATTTCCTTGAACTTCAGGCAAAATGCGCGTGGCGTTGAATGCAGGCCAAATACCATCAATCTGATGTGGCTGCCACAATTCGTGGCAACCGCAACAGAGACTTCATAAAAATCGTGACCGAAAATTAAACAAAATCGAAATCTACATAAAGCCTGTATAAAATTCGACAATGAAACGAAAAATATTGTTTATTTACTCGCGCATTTTTGTTGGCATGAATGCAAATGAGTTGGCATTAATATACATATGTACATAGTACTAGTTAGCAATGGTTCCGCGTATCTGTAAATGGGTTAGTCTCTAGGTCAGTCGGTCAGTTGGTCTGGCAGTCAGCTCATATGTGAAAAGTGCTGAAATTGGCTAAACAAAAATCGATGAAGCGTCAGCTTCGAGTGAAGCTGGAGCTGCAGGCTGCCTTCAACTTGGACACAGATTCGATTTCGAGAATGCAACTGGGGAGCTGAGAAATTGTTGGCTGGCTGAATGCCAAATCAGCACTTCTCATAGCCGGGCAATGGCGACGCCGTTGCACTTCCATTTTCAGTGTCAGCCGGCGCGGCATCCTGTCGAGGACACAAAAGGACACACTCATTGACAGCTGCCGTGTGTGCTCTTTAAATGCACCTGAGCACAATCCAGCTGCGCAGAGGCTGGGGTTGGGATTGGAGGTAGATGAGGCAATGAGGTGCAATGAGAAATAGCTGCAAGAGTTGTGCATAATTTTAATTAAATTGTTATTTGCTGGCGTTGCAGCGGCAACAGTGACAGCAGTCAGGCGAAAGCTTAACTTTAAAATGCAGTTGAAGCTGCAGATTGCCAGCAGGGGACGACGAGGGGATTACGCATTGTGGCCGGCGTATGAAACGCATAAAGGATAATGGACTTAGGGCAAACAAAAGGCAAAGGCAAAGGCAACGCTGACCAATGCAACCATCAGCCAAAAACAATGCTCAAAACCTAAACCAGTGCCCAGAGAGCACAGACACAGCCACAACAAGCCAACAAAACAAACAAACAAACGAACGAACGACCGAAACAATGGAGAGGACCTGCAGGGACATTAACTGCTGCACTTGCACATACCCTTCACTTGCTGCTAATGCACTCAACGTATCACATTTAACAAGGATAACAAAAAGTTCTTCTGCATATTTCGGTGAAAGAAAATAAAAAATAGAACAAAATTACTTATTCTGCAAGTTACAAATGAATGAATGGGGTATAAATATTTAATTGAAATAACTTCTGCAAAAAAAGGAAAGAAGTTTTCCCATTCTCTCTCCTACTCACTCTGTGCATAAAATTTTAATTTCTAGAAAACATGAGAATACATACTCTGTAAAAAATTCGCAAATGACTCAAAAACATGCCAAGGAAAATAGTGAAAATTCAAGTTCGTCGCTCTCTTTCGACACCTCATACTTGTGCTTAAAGCCCTGCTGTGTTATTTATAATGTCTAGAGGGTGTAAGCAGCAAGAAATGCTGCTGCTTTTTTGCACAATGCATTCATAAGTACAACAATGCAGCCAGTAGCTGACAGCTGGCAGTTCATAGCTGGCAGGAGGGCAGGCTCGAGTCAGGTGAGGTTAACTTTGCCCCAAGGCGGCATAGCTATGGACAACAACAGCAGCTTTTGTCGCTCTGCTTTGCCCCCATTACTTTTGCTGCAGCTGCAGCTGCTGCTGCTGCTGCTGCTGCTTGGATAAACGTCTGGGGGGCTGTTTGTGCCGCTTGTTTGTCATTGGCTTGGTTAACTTGATCATGTCACAAATTAGTAAGTCATCCAGCAGCCTCAGTTCCTCGCTGTCGTTGCAGTTACCTTTAAGCTGCTTACATTGCTGAACTTCTGAGATACTTTCGTATCTCTTAGATTGCCTGCCATTTGCATTTTATAAGCTTCATGAATGGCGTCGAGCCTCAACGCACAACGTCTCGTCACTCTGTGAATTTGTTTACCTTTTTTATGGCTCTCATATATCTTGCCATTTGCTTTCATATCACACTCGATTCTCACTCAAATTTAGTCTGGCAATTTTGTTATCTTTACTCGCATCTCTGCCTTGATTTGTTTTAACAAATTTATAAGTTAAACAAAATGCTGCTGTTTCTACTTTTGCTGCTTGTCTGTTGTTCCTATTAATTATGAATGTTGTTGTTATTTTTGCATTGTTTTCTTGCTTCGGTTTTCTCCCCTCTGCTTGGCTGCTCGTCATGTTTTCATATTTCACCCGCAAGCATCCCTTTTGTTCATGCTGTGAATTTAATTTGATAAATCGCTCTGGCATTTCGAATATCCAGCTATCTAGAAATACTTGTATTTGAATTCGTTGGATTTGTTGTTGCCGTGGTCGGGCAGACTGTGGTCAGTAACCTTGATGCCCAACTCAAAAATAAAGTTGAAATTTAAATAGCACCCAATGTAAATAAACTATTCCCTTTGATTGCAGACAAATCATTTTATTTGCACTCGTATTTCGTGAAAACGTTCGCATGTTATGAGCATTGAATCTTAATTCGGAAAGAAATATGTAGTCCAGTGAACTGTATCTCTATCTTTGTATTGCACTGTGAATGTAATTTAATTAGTTGAAATAATAATCCAAGGTAAGCTTGAATGATACAGCTGAGTACAAACTCTTAAAAATAATCAGGAATCATAAAAAATACATAAAAACAAGCAGGTTTAATGGAGACTTCATTTCCTATACAGTAGTTTCTTGATTTACTTTGCAGAATTAGTTTTTTTTTTGGGTTGTTTGAAAGGAAAAAAAAATTGATTGTATTGTCAGGGAGATAGAGCTAATGAGCACCGTATATAATTTTCAGAGTTCAGAGTGCAATCCCTCGATGGGTAATTTAGATAAGTCAACATCGAACGACTGGCTTTTTATAGTGCAATAAATTGTGCAGTGTGCTTGCTATCAGCAGCAGCGTAATACAAAGCCTCGAGTAGCTGAAGTTGTAAATATGTTAAGTTCAGATGCTCTAAATAATCTGTCTTTTATATTCACAGCTCGTGCAATAAAATAACAGACTTACTGCCTGCGGCAGGCTGTAAAGTTGCGACTGCTTTGCTAATGAGAGAGCTAATAAATGGTAATATACAATTTTATTATGAATTGGATAAATATTTGATGGCAGCAGCCGCGTACTCTTGTGTGTGTGTACATAAATGTCAAAATAGTACAATTGCTTGCAAACTTTAGACAGATACTAGTACTCGCATTCTTATTGGATTTGTATTCGCATTCGTATCTAAGAACAATAAAGCTCAAATATTTATTTGGCTGCATGCACACTTGGCCCATCCCCGCTGTAAACAGAGATGGAAAAACAGAGACAGGGAAAGAGAGAGAGAGAGAGAGAGAGCGAAGAAAAGTTCTTTTGTGGCAGCCATATACTTGCTGTGCGTACATAAGTGGGCGCACTATGCGTATGAGTAATAAGTTTTGTGTTTTCCTGTAAACACTGTAGCAGCTGCTGCTGTTTCTTGCTGCCGATGCTGCCATCCGATTTGGCTCGCTGCTCAAAGCTTTTACGTATCTATACGCCTTCTTACACCCTCTCTAAAACAGTGCACATCGCGCATACGTCCCGTGGGACGATGTGCATTATAAGCATTTCGATGATAGATGGCTACGCTGGGTATTCGACTATGCTGTGCTGTTCCATTCACTGCCAAGGGCGTTCCTCCTGCTCCTCCAACTTCCCGACATCCACTGTTGCTTGACTGTCCTAAGGCAAACATATGAATTAATTTCCATTGCAAATTCGCTGGGGCAGCGGCAACACCTTTGCGTCAATGAAATGCAAACAAATAGGGAAAAAGCCAGCCAAATAGCAAATGGCAAATACCAAACCAAACACGAAGATGACGGCGCGTAAACAAGGCCAACACATGGCAGCATAAATATCTGGAAACAACTGCTAAAAATATATGTTCTCGTTTGTATTTTGTATATATATAGAAACGGAAGAGTTGAGAGCGAGTTGAGTTCTTTTTTGTTTGCTGCTGTTGCTGCTGCCGCTGTTGCTGCTAAATGCCAGCAGCTGTTTTAGCCCAGTTAATGAATGAATATGCATGAGCAATGACTGTTGCGTGTTGGCTGAGTGGGAGCGATTGGCAGAAAGATAGAGGCAGAGTGGCACAGAGAGAGGCAGGGGCGTATTGAAGGGGTGTCTTTGGCTGCTTACAAATGTCGCTGCTGGTGGTCGACGATGGCTGCGGATGGTTGACGGCTGATGGCTGACGGTTGATGGTTGATGGCTGATGACTCGGAGCTCCGTCGTCGTCTTTGGCCTCATTAATTTCTGCTGTTTGCCGCTTATCAAATTTGTTTTGTTGTTATTAATTTTTGGCGCGTTCTGTCGAAGCTGACATCAAGTTATTGCTGTGTTATTGTTTCGCCGCAATGTTTACCAGCCCATTAGCGCCATTAATCTAATGAATTGCCATCGAACTGTAATGGCTCAAACACTGCATGAAAACCGTCGACGAAGGAGATAGCTTTGTTGCTGCCCCTTTTCCCACTGTATACAATACATTCTCTTCTCTCTTCTCTTCCTCGCTCTCTCGGTTGATTAACATGTTAGCTATGAATTCAGTCACCTCGGTTGAGTTTAGAATGTGATTCTTAGCCGGCTTCTGCACAGTCGTTTGGCTAATTAAATCAGTTGCCTGATTTCGTGATTGTAGCTGCCTTTTAGGGGCTTACACTGAGATTATGCTAAAAAGCTGACAGCTGATTTTGATGCCCGTCCCCTCACCCCTCCCCAGAATTCAGAGAAAAGCTCAATGCTTAAGCCAACATTTGTTGGCATAAATCAAATGCCAATAGGCAGGCACCTAGAGGTTAGGCTAGGCAGCTCTTAACTTGGCTTAAACGCAGTCACTTTAAGCCCGCTCTATTTTTAACGTGCTGCTCGTCGCTTGCCCACTTTGAGCCAAGTTTGAGCGGCAGTCGTGCGTGCACTTTCTTGGCTTTCACCTGTAGCCGCTTGGCCAAGCTCATAAAAAAATACTTGCTGCGGGAGAACTTTACATGCAGCAGCAGCAGCAGCCAGAAGTTCTTGTGGAAAAGCAAAAACTCGTTTGCATATTTCATTTGACAAAAATTTCATATTTTCCCCAAAGCTGCAGTCGGCGCTCGGCACTCGGCACGACACTCGACAGTCGGCACTTGCTTCAATTTTCATTGACAGCTTTTGCCATTTAAATCAAAAATGCAGAAATTGTTCTTTTGGGGAAAGAAACTGTGGGCCACATACGATTGCCACAAGACCTTGGCCAGTCTCGAAGTACGCCATGTATTTCATTTTCATACTCAAACTCAAAATGAAAAGCAAATTCACTTTCAGGCGGTATGAGTTTATAATATAAACTAATATTAGAGACGCATTTCTCATCGCCGCACTTTCAACTTTTAATTGGATAAATACACAAATACTTCTGCTTAAATTTTCCACTCACGCACTTATTGAATGGCATTCCATTTGGTTAGGGCAACAACCCCGCTGCCGTTCACCTCCCACCTTCCATCCCCCTGTCCGGCGTGACTAATCTTCAATTTTGCATCGAGCGAGTATTTTCTTAGGCAAGTCTCCCTCGCCGTTGTTAATGCTGACAATTGTAATATAATATCACCTGCTCAACATGACGAGCTCGTCTTCATTGCTGCTGCTCTTCTTTGCCACTTTTCGATTTTTCGATTTTCCCATTCAATTTTCACTTGTCTGTATGTGTGTGTGTTTTTTTTCTTTGCTGGCAACAAAACAATTTGTTTATAGCGCTCTGTTTTTGACATATTTATGCCGGCGGCCAGCACTTGTTCAACCCCCGCCCTCTCACTTTGTGTGGCACTAAAAACAAAACAAAATAACAACAACAAAAAAATGAAATGTACGGAAAACAGCAAAGTGAAAGCAACGCCCTGACCGTGCCACCTTCTGATTCTGTTGCTGTTTGCTGCCTTAGCCCGCCTCGTCGTTTTGGCCTTTTCTAACCTGGCCTTAAGTCTTAGGGCCCAAAACTTCTTTTGCTTTGGGTTTGCCTTTGTTTGCTGTTGTTGTTCTCAGTGTTAATGTTGTTGTCTGTGGCACAGTTTACTGTAATGCGCTGCACAGAAGTTGCTCGTGTTATGCGAAAAGTTCGTAGATTCAACTTTCGTTTTTTTTTTCCTTTTTTTTTGGCCACCGTAAAACTGCGGCATATTGCAGCTTTGCTGGGGCAACAGTTGTCCCTAGTTGTCCGAGTCACAGCAAAGTTCTGGATTAACCAAATGAAATATGCTTGCTGAAGCTTCTGAGGAGCAGTGTGTAGAAAGCTTAATTCATAGCGCTGGCTAATTAAATGTTATACATCTATCAATTTCGATCAGCAATTTGGTTGAGGGCGGCAATTTGAGTTGTGCGCGAAGTTTAAATTGATTTATTATACATATAAACGAGTATATGGCCTATAGATAATCCCTGTTAGGTTATGCACAATTTCAGCTGGCTTAGCTTAAACTCTCTCGACACTTTGCTGCTCCTGTTCTTGTTTTTTTTGCGCTATTTGAACTCGCTTGGAAAGCTATTTGCTTTGTTGTTACTTTTAAAGCTGTTGCCAAATCCTTAGTCCGTTACCTGTCGAGTTGCTCTTCAGCACAGCTCCCTATCCCCAGCCCCCCCTCTCGCTCTCCTGTCTCTGCGACCTCGCGTGTCTGGCGCGCATTTCGTGAGTCTTAAGTGGGCCGACCCCAAGCAGCAAGCAGCGAGTAGCAGCGCCAAACGATACGATGCGATACGTTACGATACGATGCGATATGCTGCGATACGATATATTTATTGGCAGCACCAGTTTCGCCAGTTTCGTTTTTGTGCTCGTTACACAGCGTGGGCGTTGTTTGTTGTTCCTGTTATACCCGGTAGCCGAACGGGCTAGAAGGGTGTCATAAAGCGGTCGCAGCTAAAATTGTTCAGCTTATCTCAAAGTTTATCAGTCTAGATTGTCAGCTACAGCTGCCTTGATTACGCTCTGTCGCTATCTGTGTGTCTGTTTTGCTAATCATTCAATGTTATCTCAAATCGTATTCCAATTTGCTTCTCAACTAATTTGCGACTACTTTGAGAGTCAACACTTGGTTAGTATCCAAGATCACCGACAGCACTTTCAACATTCTTTTCACTCATCTATAATTAATGATATTTGTCACACAATTAATTTGTCATTTTAATGGGAGTTAATTAATAACTAATAATGACTAGCTTATTAGCTTACCATTATAGCATAATGTTGAGAACCACACCACAATTTATTTACTTGATTGTTTTTACTTGAACTGTCTTTTAATAGGTAGCTCAATAGGTATGTGATAGTCGAGCACACCCGTTGGTAGCTGTCTTATTTGTTGCCGCCGCTTCTACTGTTTGTAGAACGTTTTGGCTAAAATCGAATTTATTGTTTTAATGCCATTTCTGTCGCTGTCGCTGTCGCTGTCGCTTTCGCTGTCACCGTCACCGTCGACGTCGCCAACGAGGCCCAAAAATTGGCAATTTGTTTAGAAATTAGCGCGCTTCTTTTAGCATGTAAAATGAAAATCAATTTCCCCCCCTGGCCGCCCTAAACTTCACTACCCCCAAAAGTGCTACACTTTACCTACATAAAAGAATTTGTTGGGCTCTCTTTTTGTGCTTGCAGCTAAAGTTGTGGCTGCCTCACGAAACTGAAGACAATGAGCGCCACGGGCAGCACCAGCAATGGCAGCGGAGGCGCCGCAGCTGCAGGAGGCACTGGGGTCAGCGGCATCGCTGCCGGGGGAGGCAATGCGACGCACATCTTTCGCTCGCTGTCATCGGAGAGCCAGAAGCGGGAGTGGTCGAAGCGTCTGTCATTGCGTGGCATGCGACATGGCGGTGGTGGCGCTGGCGGTGGCACAGCCGGATTGCCAGCCAGCAAGGAGGTAAGTTTAAGATATTGAGATACCAACTAACTCTAAGCTCTGTTAACTGGGCTACAGGAGAGTGCGGCAAGTGCAGCGTCTGGCACAGCGAGTGGGGCGAGCAAGCATCGCAAGTTCTTCAGCCGATCCGCCTCGCTGAAGCAGGCGGGCAGTGGTAGCAGCAGGCAAACCTCGATGGAATTGCATGTGCCTGGCCAGCACTCGGCTGGGGGAGCTGGCTCACCAGCGGGACCGGGACAGGGACAGCCACAGACACAGCCATCAACGCCAAAGAAATCCAATTGGGAGGTGATCGAACATTTCAATACCAGCGCCAAGGGCGGCAAGGCGATGGTGAGCAGCAGCCTGATTGCGGTAAGTATTCATTAGAGGTTTCCCACACACACTCCCCCACTCCTCCCACTCCCCCCTACTTCTCCTACGTTATTTGCTGTCTATTAAGCGGGGCCACTCGGATTGGCATCAATTAATTTGCTCACATAATGGACAGGCCACCAGGCAGTTCCAATCGACGGTTGCCCACTCCGAGACGTCACGCCAAGGCTCGAGTCTGCCGTTAGCGATTTAAATATTTAATTTGAGTTGGCCATAAGCAGCGGGTGGCCAGCACAACTGGGATGCGGCTCGAATTAAAACACAATTTCTAGCCAAAAGGGAGTTTGCTGCCGGCAGCAACAGCGGATGGGGACTGGGGGCATGAAGAGGGACGAGTTAAATGGGCAGAGGCTTGAAGAAATTGAAAGGTAATAATAGATGGCATGGCATGTTCAGGAAAAGAATGGGCAGATTGAGAAGGAAACCTGGGGTAGAGCAAGAAAAAGGATGCATGAAGCTGTAAAGCTGGGAAGTGAAAAGGAGTTCATAGAGAGGAGAACAAAAGAAATAAGGAAAAGAAAGTAGCAAATTGGGCAAAAAATTGAAAAGAGTAGAGAAAAATATACAAAAAACAAAAACCAAGAGTATTTTAAGGAACTAAGTCGTGATAGGAAGAAAATAAAAAGAAAAAACGAAAGTATTTTAGGAAAAAAGAAGTGAGATTTGCTATAGAAAAACTGTTTTTTCAAGAAAAGTAATGGACGAATAGGAGAGAAATGAAAAAAAAAACGATTTTATTAAAAATATTACGTGAAAATTAAGCAATTAGGGTAAGAAAGTAATTATATGAAATACAGATGTTAGAAGTCTTGCAAAACAAATTTAAAAAATGTCAGTTGAAGAACACAAAGAAACGATTAAATGTAAAACGAATAAAAACTACAGTAAAAGAAAAAGGAAATTGTGGAAGGGTCAATTAGCAAGAGTTGTCGATAGCGAGGAAGTTGGGGATGCAATGAAAGCCTTGTAATTGGAATACGAGAGGAAAGCAAGAAGTAGAAGTGCAGATATGAAGTTATAAGCTAGCACAGAGATGAGATTAGAAAGGAAATGCAAAGTATTGAAAGTAGGGGGATGCACAGTTACCATTTAGTCTAAAAGTTTCGCATTGTTAGCGTAAGTTGTCTCCGTTATTATTCACTCTCTATTCGCTCACTCCCTCTTCTCGCTCGCTGTCGCTTTCTTGGCCAAGTGCAGGCACTTGACAAAAAGTTAACACCTTTACCTTTGGCTCAGCTAACAAGCAACGTGCAACACACACACTCTCATTCAAACGCACACACACCGTCAGGCATATTGTATTGCAAGCACAAGGAGCCACTTTGCAAGTGTGTGAGTGTGTGTGTTTGTGTGAGTGTGTGGGAGAGTATTTGAATTTGTGTTCGTCGCTCGCCAGTTGTCGAGAGTCAATTGAAAAAGTTTATATGGCACAAAAAGCGACGATTCTCGGCCCTTTGCGAGGGCGCAAGCTGTGGCAAGGTGCGGCGGGGCAGAAGCGCGAATGTGGCATACAAATGGACGGCAAATTATTTAAAGATGCCGCTAGGAATACAAACCCTCTCGATCCCCCCCTAATACACCCGTACAGTCGCCTACAGTTTTGAATATTAAATAAACAAAGTGCAGTGTAATGTGGCGTATGCTTAATATTCTAAAAACTCTCTTTCACACTCTCTCTTTCTCTCTCTCTCTCTCTCTCTCTCTCACTCTTATTCAGGCTGGCATCACGCGCTGCAACATTGACGAGTCCATCGATTCGACCAACTCGAGTTCCACCTGCCACAGCCCAATGATCTATCAACGCGACGAGGCGCAACTGCTGCAGCAATGTGAGTGCCAACAACCGAACGTAATGCGATGCGAGTGTCCAGAGCTAATAAAAATGCCATCACGTGCGAGTGTGTGTGTGTGTGTGTTGTGCAACAAGCATGTGGCAAGGGCTGTGCTGCGCTGTGCGCTGCTGTCGTCTCAAATGTCGCAAGTTGATTGTCATTGTCATATTGAATTTGACGAGGCAACAGCAGCCTGAGCCTCACTCAGCATTTGAGCATCTGAGCATCTGAGCATCTCAGCCTTAAACTATGCACTGGCATTGCCCCGTGTGCTATTTGCCCCTTGCCAAACTTGCTGCTGCCGCTCGCTCTTTTGTAGCTGCTTAGCATTGTGAGCTGCTTTGTCCGTTGCCTTGGCTACCAGTCGAAGCCAGTCTGCCATATTTGCTTATTTTAGTTATATGCCATACGATATGTTCTATGTTGTGTGCGGTGAGTATGCGGCAGCCTGCCTGACTGCCTTGCAACACACACGCAACAAACACTCTGTGGCACATTGTGTGCTCTTGATATACACAGATTTCTATAGAAATTTACATAATCACGTTTGGCATTTATTTATTGATGCATGTGAGCATAAGAAACACAACAACGATGAACGTATGCTAGTGACACGCCTCGTTCTTTTTCTTGTTGTTGTTGTTGTTGCAGCTTGTTATGTATGTGTGTGTGTGTGGGTGCGGTTTATGGGGGTCAGCTGAACGATTTTACAACATTTTAGGGCTTTGTGTGTTGCATTCACAACGAGTTCTTGCGACTCCCTCGCACGGGTGAAGCGACTACAAATCGACATATAAAGCCAACTCGAAAGCCAAATCCAAATCAAAAGGGGGCAAAGGGCGAAAGGCGATAAGCGAGATGAGTGTGCGGAGCATGCAGAATTAGATTTGCGGCAGCGTGGCAGCCACAAGTTGCAAATATAATTTACATACATTAAACTTGTCAACTAGTCTCGCTCAAACGCAAGCCGCAAATGCAATTCGAATGCTTCGCATTTCAATATTTAAAGCATTTCGAGGTCGTCAAAGGTGAAATGACAACCGCATATTAATTTGCATAAAGTGCCAAACAATTAGCTCTCTTTCTTCACCTCTCTATCTTCCATCTCCATCTCGTTTGCGCAGCTGATGGCGGCGATGGTCGCAGCAACGTGGAGGCGGCCAACAATTCCAGCACCTCGGGCACTGCGGCAAGTCCGAGCATCTCGTTTTGGTATCGCCTCAACCGCATCATTCTGCGTCTCTGCTCGACGCATCAGTTCAAGAATCTGCAGGTAAGCTGCTTACAATCACCATTTTCTAGTTGTTTTTCTAAGTGAACCAAAAATTGTGAGCTTAGCATCGTTTCAGTGCACACAACAGTTCACAGTTTGTCGGTTCAAATCCCTTGGCAAATTTGTTCCTGCTACTTATGACAATATTTGCACTTTCCATTTCGTTTTACTGTATTTTTTTGTGGCATTACATTTTAGATTTACTTATTTCTTTTTTGCCGTTGATATTTCCATTTATATTTCCATTTTCATTTTGTTTGTGCAGGTGGAAATGCTCTATCAGCGTTATTTTCTGCGCATGAATCAGAGCAACACCACGCACATCCTGGCGCTGCTGTTGACGCTCATCCTGGCGCTGTCCTGCACGCACATTGTCTTCACAACACTGCACCTGCGACGCAGCTTTGCGCCCGCCACATCGTCGGCCACCATAAGACTGGAGCGTCTCACTATCGAAGGCAACGTTACGGCGGCCACGGCTGAGAATCTGACACACTCGACAACTCCGCCCACAACTTCGATTCCAGCGCTGCTGCCACAGCAAATGGGCCATCAGGCTGGGCAAATTGCGAATGCCAACGGATTGGGGCTGGGACTGGGACTGGGGGAGCTACGACTACGCATGGTGCTGGCAAACTATGGCAGCGAGCCGGGTCGCCGGCAGAAGCGCAAACATTATCGACGCCAGCACAAGCATCGCTACAAGCCGCAGCAGCAGCGAGCCAGGTGAGTGGCAAGAGTGGCAACTGGTGTTGTTGATGCTGATGCTGAGTTAGCGGTTGAGTTTGGCATTTTGACAGCCCGAGTTATGCAAACAAGTGTGCAAACTGTTTGCCTGTTTAGGCACACGCATTATGTACTACGCATAACACGCATACGCCCCTTTAGCCACGCGCCAAATTCAATCAGCGCCTCATCGCATTGCATCGTGTCGCGTCGCGTCGTTGGCCCATAAAAGTATGCTACTCTTTCTGCTGCCCGACGCTGATGAAATTGTTTTTGAAGTTTAAAATTAGACGGGCGAATGGCAACAAATTGAAATGCGAGACATGAAAATGGCAGCATCAGCACACAAAGCGAGAGAACAAAGCAATAAAGCAGGCCAGGCAATACAAATACATCAAATGCAAAGCAAAGGCCGCGGCAGAAGCAGAGGCGAGCAAAAACTTTGTGTTGCCTCTCGCCACGCTTTTATTTTGGAATTTGCCATTTACATTTCGATTTGCGGATTTCCATTTCATCGTTGTTGTCGCTGTCGTTGTCGCTGTCGTTGTCGATTTCCATTTCGATTTATTCTCATATTTATGCAGCCAAGATGGATAGTGTGTGTGTGTGTTTGCATTGAGTTAGGCTCAGTTAATGCCCAGCTTATTGATATGCGTATGAAATTTGTTTTTCTCTTCCCCGTATACCCCTTTTTTGTTGCGCAGATACAAACTGCGTGCCAAGCGTGCCCAGAAGCAGCATCATCGACGCTCGACTGTTGACATTGCCCAGCTGAATGCGGCCTCATCTCTGGCTGTTGTTGCTCTTGATGATGATGATGCCGATGATGCCGTTGATGCCGTTGATGCTGTTGATGTTGCTGATGGCATTAAACGCATTACGAACTCGCGCAACAGCAACAATGAAAGCCAACGGCGTCAGGAACGTGATGAAGTGCTCAATCTGACGTCGTTTGATGGATTCAACGGCAGCCAGCAGAGCAAGGACCAAGGACCTCATACAGAAGAGGAGGAGGAGCCACCTTCGACTGGACTATTTGGTTTAGCTGATAATTTCGACACTTCATTGGATTACGCACACATGCTGCTCGCGCTGATTGCGCAAATCGATGAGTCTGTGCTCGTTTTCCTCATTGTCATGCTAATCTGTGCCATTGTCTATGCATGTGAGTAGAGAGTGCTCTAGATCTCTGTGTATTTTGCACAAATTGTTGCCAATTCTGGCAACATTCTCGCTTAATTGTCTCTCGTTTCGCCTGCAGTTCTGCTCTGCATACTCTCCAAGCCGGCCATGAACGAGATATTCCTGGTGCTCGTCTCCTATGTCATATTGGGCACGTTTCTGGCCATCGAAATAGCCGTTAGCTATGCCATGCAACCCAGGTAAGAGTTGTGTGTTTCAGATTTGGGAGGGACAACAGCTGTTGCCTGGCAGCACAAATTAATCATGCAGGCAGCATGCCATCAGCTGTGGCACGCTAATTGCGTCCAGAATAGATTGACAACAATGCCACGCAACGGCTGTCAGTTAAACAATTAGAGCGAGATTATTTCGATGTGGCTGCCATGGCAGGGAAATTGATTGTCTTGACTAGATTTAAGTCTCACACACACACTTGCGACTTTTGCAGCAAATCATTCAATGGCAGCGCCTGCTGCATTGTGCTCATCTACATGACGTATACGATGTTGCCGCTCCGTTTGCGTGAATCGCTCATCGGTGGCATGCTGCTTAGTGGCACGCATTTGTACACATCTCTGCACACACAATACACGAGCAGCGCGCAGCTGGAACTCGAGCTGCAGCCGGACGGGGAACAGGACTTGCAGCAGTTGACACTGCACTGGCAGGAGGTAAATCATTTGCATGCCATTCTGCTTCTGGCTGCACGCACACAAATCAAGTTGCGGGGTGGCCGCATCTATCAACAGGTTCTGCCACAAAAATTCAGCTTAAGCTGAAGCTCACGATGAGGCTGAAGCAACTTTAATGGTCACGCCATCGAGGCGGACAATAAATACTGTTATTCCACTCACGAGGGCGGCCATAAAAAACATAAATAAATGAAATTAAATTGCCGCTAAATTGAATCAAATCGAGAGCAGCGTGAAAGCTTTTATAGTGTTATATCGTCGTTATCGATATGCCTGTTTCTTTTTTTTGTGTGTGTGTGTATGTGGCTGTTGTCTGTAATGCCATTAATGTCATTCCAGTTGCTGTGCACGTGCATCGCGCTGCTGTTGGCCAACCTCACCGGCGTCTACACGCACTGGCCCAAGGAGAAGGCGCAGCGGAAGGCGTTCATCGAGACGCGGCAGTGCATCGAGGCGCGACTGCGGACGCAGCGCGAGAATCAGCAGCAGGTGAGTTTTGCAGTTGAAAGGGCAAAAAACAAAAACAAAAACAACAACAAAAAAGCCATCAACTTCATCATCAAAGAAGAGCAGGCGACGACGGCTGGCAGGCAAATGAATCTGCAAACACGCTAGCTCAAAGTCAGCTTGGCGCACTGAGGCGTGGCTGTGACTTGTTGCCTGCCAAAGGACACACAGGAGTCACGCATTGGGCATAGCATAATTTGCCGTCGCCTTTTGCCAGAGTTGTCTGCTCTCCCTGTGCCTCTCGGTCCCTTTAAGACCTAGCCCTCCACACATGCTGAGTGTTATCCGTTAACGTTGCAGGAGCGACTGCTGCTCTCGGTGTTGCCGCGACACGTTGCCATGGAGATGAAGGACGACATTGCGGGCCAGCCACGTGACACACAGTTTCATAAGATTTACATACAGCGCCACGAGAATGTGAGGTGAGTGTCTGTCTCCCTTCTCCCCCCAGTCCGTCTGTCGCTCTCTTGCTCTCTGTATAAATTTATTTGCATGTAAAGTCAATAAATTGTCTCTGACGCGTGCTCTGCGTGTGTGCGTAACCCGTCCAATGAATTTTTATGTATGTCAAAGCCAACAACTGCACATAACCAGCTGTCACACACACAATTACGCGCACACACACACACACACTCAGAGTGAGACGCAGTTACACTCAACATAAAGCATACTTTGGGGCGCACCTGTTTGCTGCTCACTTTGACTGTCTTAAATTACGCGCTGAGCCGCTTAAGCTGCGCCGCCAAGTATTTCCGAAATCGAACACGACTTTAAGCAAGAAGTTTTCATAAAACGCACCCAGTTGAATGTAAATATATATATTCTCGCAACCACAGCGAACAGAGAGAACACAACCATTGTAAACTATGCCCGACTCCACAAGAACAATGACCAACCACAAGCTATAATATTTGCACTTCATCTCACAACTCTTTTTGTTTTCTTTTACTTCGCTTCTCTTTCTCTCTCCCTTTTGTTGTTTTTTGTTTTTTGCAGCATTCTCTTTGCGGACATTTGTGGTTTCACGAGCCTCTCGGATCAGTGCACGGCCGAGGAGTTGGTGCGTCTGCTGAACGAGCTCTTTGCACGGTGAGTTGCACTCGTTGACGTTAACGTTGAAGCAGGCAGCGGCAGGCTTAATGACATCGCCTGTCTGCATGTCTGCCTGTTATTCCCCCTCCCTCTCAAACTATGTTGTGTTTTTATACCCGCTAGCCCCAAGTGTAAAAGGGTTTTATATCTTAAGACCCCCAGGAAATGTGTGCAGTTTATAATATCATCGATAAACGCACAACAGTCTTATTCAAAGCAGCAGCTGTAATACACAAATTAATTATAAAATTTGTATGCTTGTTTTAATGTTAATGTAAATGATGCATTAAGTTTTGATGCACAGTTAAATATAGGCGTAACTATTAAGATTATTCTGTATAGATTAACAGAAAGGAATTCAATGTGGGCGTAACCATTGAGATTATACTGTATAACATAGATATAGAGAAGAATGTTTGCTATCTTAGGACAGTAATATTTCAAGTGCTAGGTAGCGAGTATCACTCAGTTGAGCATTGTATACTTTCGCCTTCCTCACAACATTTTTTGTTGTTGTTTCCTGCCCCTTCGGTCGTGTCAAAGAGTCTAACAAATGGAGATACCAACATTGACCAGAGGCACTGTGACTGTTTGCTGGTTCCAGCTCAAATTAATTGCACATTCGAGTGCCAACCTGGCAACGTGACAACCTGGCCTCGCCGCTTGGCCCCCGAGGGCGAAAGGCCAGCTTCAGCTTAGACTTAGATTAGGTGCCAGCAACAGGGCAACAGCAACATTGCAGCTATGTATGTACAGCACTGCTCTGATCTGCTCTGCTGCTCGTTTGTTAGCAGGCACTTTATTGGTTGGCAATTAATGAAACAGTATTGCAAACGGATATATGACTATTTGTGTAAATAGTAAACATTCAATTAGAATGCTTTGAATGTCAATTGGCGTCGAACAGGGCCGGCATCATTTGTTGAGTTCGTTTACTTTTTCAATTTAATTTAAATGCCTAGGAATCAAAATAATTTATAGATCAATTCAAATTTTAATTTAATACGCAATGCTGATTTGTTGAGTTGTTAATAATGTTTAGGCTTTTGGCCTTTGAATAGTATTATAATTCACAAACAGCTGCTAAGGGCTCTAATAATAAGTGGAGTTTTGCAGGCATCATTTGACCACACAAAGCAGCAAAGCTAATTGGCAATTAAAATGCCTTTTTAGTGTATTCAAGTGGGGCTGTGTCAATTTAACTGCTCAGCTCAAGCAGTTGGCCGGAGTCTGTTGTTAACTTGCGCGCTTTTTACCCCTTTTTTTGCAGCTTTGATAGATTGGCCGCCGAGCATCATTGTCTGCGCATTAAGCTGCTTGGCGATTGTTATTATTGTGTCTCCGGTTTGCCGGAGCCTCGCCCGGATCACGCTCACTGTGCTGTGGAAATGGGACTGGATATGATAGACGCCATAGCGTGAGTATATAGCATATAACACACAACACACAACACTCTGCACACAACACAGAACACACAATTTAACAATGCCAGTTGTGGCTTTTGTATTTTGGCTTTTGTAATGTTGCCTTCTATGCTTGTTTCCATCTCCATCTGTACGCTCTCTTTGTCTTCGCTCTGCAGCCTGGTGCGAGAGGTAATGGCCGTGAATGTGAACATGCGAGTGGGCATCCACACTGGACGAGTGCACTGCGGCGTATTGGGTCTGGTCAAGTGGCAGTTCGACGTCTGGTCCAACGATGTAACGTTGGCTAACCACATGGAGAGCGGCGGCATTCCCGGGTAAGTATCGTTGGCGTTATTGTGTCTGTGCCTGTGGCTGTGTGTGTGTGTGTGGGACTAATGGCATCGATTCGAGTCGCTCGTTGCACAGGCGACAAAATCGCACAGTTCACTTACTTTCACTAGCTATTAATTACTTAATGTCAGTCAAAGTTTGACACACCAAAGCAGCAACAGCAGCAGCAGCAACAGCAGTGGAGGCAACCACTTCAAAGCTGTGCCCTTTTCGGGATTTGCGCTTTGTCCCCATTGAGTCGCCCTAATCCCGACCAAACAGACCTCAACATGCACATTATTGCGCACTGTCTTAAGTTTGTTTGTTGCTTTTGTTTTTGGCCCTCAAACACATTCCGCTTGATTATTTTCTTGCTGACAGTTGCCAGAGACGCCTTAAAAGACTTTCGCTTTGGTGGTCAGTCTTCAGTTGTCGGTCGGCGGTCGACAATTCCCGTGTGCTACTTTACGGCAGCTAAGAATTATGTTTTTGACCCCGTTTGATATGCGCCCCCGACTAGTATGCAATGAAAAGCAGTGCATACTACACAACTTCTTATCGGCTTGCCTCGCCACGCCCACCACAGGCCACAATCCACAGTCCATTGGCGAAAGTTGTACTCCATTCGCTAACCGCAAAAGCCGCTGACAAGTTTGTCTCATTTCCGTTTTGACAGGTCCTTCACTTAGGATACATACATGTGTGCATATGTGTATGAGTGTGTGTGTGTGTATTGAAGGTGTCTGTGTGTGAGTGTCGGTGCAATTAAAAGCAACTTCTGCAACAGTTCTTCAGTGTACTTCAGCTTGAAATTGTTTAACAGGAGCGAACTACATGTTTTCTGGCCATTAGTTCACATTTTGTATTTATTTAAACAATTTATTTCGTTAACTGAACTTGAAATTCTGGCTGCATATTTTATTTGAATCACAAGAAAAAGAGTAGAGATTTTATTGCAGAATTTCACGCTTATACGAGGACGTTAACAAATAGTATAGTTAACAAATAGTCATCAACATTTTTTAGACAATTTTAATTTCACAAGCTTTTCTTGACATTTCACACATTGCGTATGAGTAATGTTTAAAAATGAATTGTGTTTGCAATAATCGAAAACAATAATTTAACCACATTAAAATCTCTATTTAGTCGTATATGCACAACCACTTTATTTTTGTAAGCTTCGCTTAATCGGGTTCTTATATGGCCTCTACTCATAGACTAGAAGATTATCACAACTTTAGCCCAAAAAATATACACAATTGTTAATCAGTGAACTATAATTGCCAAATATTTCTAGCATTTATAGGCATTTCATAGGCTTTACTTAATTCGACACATTTCTAATATTTTTGAGACTAAGAGACCTTTTATAGTTTTTTAAAAATGCAGTAAAATCTTTCGCCTGAATAAGAATCCACTGAACAGAATTTGCTCTAAGGGAAGCTCATTTTTATTAGATGAGACATAAGAAGAAAGTCATGTCATCTCAGCAGGAGGCTTTTGAGATCTAGATGCACATCGGTGTAAATGCGACCCCATTTTAGCCCGTGTGGATCCCAATTATTTGTTTTTCCACAGAGCATGCGAAAGACAGTTCGTTGGGCCTGCTTATATACGAACATCTATTGGCCTTATTAAGCAGCTAATTTTTGGTAGCCTCAAACACACGTGGTTGGCCTCCCTTGGTTGATTATTCCGCTCCTGTTGGGCAGCCTGCACTCGAAGCGAACTTTGAACTCTCAACACTTGGGCAAGTGTCGCTACTTCGAGGCGTTTTGCAATGGCATACATTGCAGCAGCAACAGCAGTAATGGCAGTAATTGTTATTGCAGTTGTTGTTGCACAAATTTGCATACTTTAACCACACACAATGTGTGCACAGATGTGTGCGGCGGAGCAAGGAGAGAAGGAAATGTGTGGAAGCGGAGGCAGAGGCGGAGGTGAAGAATTGTGGGCTGGGGGGTATGCCGAGTTATTGGTAACTGAACTGAGCTTGACTTCGCCCATTTGCATTGCGTTGCCCAATCGCTGAATCGATTATGGAGTTCCTGCATGCCACGCCCCGACGCCTCCATGTTAACTGGCCGGCACTTAGGGCTGCTGTTGATTTAGTTGGAAGCAGCAGCACTTGGGCAATTTGTTTCAGCTGCATCGGAGTCGAGGCGCCTCCTGATGTGCCACAACTTAGTCCACAGTATGTGGGTCAGCAAGCGGCAGGCAGCAGGCGGCAGGCGACAACGACAGAAGCAACACCAGCTCGTTTGTTAGCCTGTCTTGAGCGAAATTAAAAGCAAATAGCTGCACTGGCCCTTGGGCCAACAAAACAAAGGAGACGATGTAGGGAAGAAGGAGGAAACTTGCGCCTTGCATTCGCCTGATAAGCTGTAATTTGGCCGTCTCAAGACGAGACGCTGAGCTGGCATGCAAAAACTTCGTTAACTACGGGATTTGCGATTGGGAGCATCAGCAGCTGTGTGGCACCTACATAACGACAACGGCAACGGGAATGGGGCAATCCATAAAAAAGCGCCACGTAATTATCAATAGAATCAACAACATGGCACACAGTTTGTTGCAGCCATTGTCCTTGCCCCGCCTCTCCAGCTGCGCACAGCAACTGCAGCCACTGTTGCTGTTGCTGCTACTGCATTTTTTTGCTTCCCCGCGGCAAGTGCCACGTGGCTGGCTGCCTGCGGGGATGCCTGCAAAACGACAATTTAATAAAGCCACTGAGCTAAGCTGCTACTGCCAGCGACTGCCACAGCGACTGCCACAGTTGTTGCTGCTACACTGCTGTTGTGGCAGCTAGCAAAAACATTAAATAGTATTTACCGCGACCCGTTCCCAGGGGAGGCAGCTGCCGCAAGTGGAGCATGTAATGCGACATATTGGCTGGCCACAATAACAACGCTTCCACTTCCACTTCCACATCCACATGCTGTCGCTTGCTTGTGGCAGATCTTGTTTTAAACGCAGCCTTATTGCCTTATTGCCTCATTGCTGCATTCCTAATGCTGTCATCTCATTTATAGACGCGTGCACATCACCAAAGAGACGCTCAAGTGTCTGGACGGCGACTACGAGGTGGAGGCAGGCAAAGGCGCCGAACGGAACTCCTATCTCAAGGATCATCAGATCGAAACGTATCTCATAGTGCCAGGCGACATCTACAGACCGGTGAGTATAGTTAAGTTATTTAAGCAGCTCTCTAAGTCAAGAAGAATTAAATATTTACTCTCAGTCTTTAAACTAAGTTACTTTGCATCTATTTCAATTAAATATAATTTAAGTTACAAATTACAATAACATATTTTAATGGCAAATTCTCTAGCTCTATATCTATCTGACGGTCTATCCATCTATGTTATCTATTTACATATGTATATATCTATCTATCTATCTATCTATCTATCTATCATCTATTCATCTATCTATCTATCTATATTCATATGTGTTTCTATCCCTTCCTTTATCTATTTATCTATCCCTCCATTTATTGTATCTATATATCTATCATCTAAATATCTATGTATAGATTCATCCATCTATCTATCTATCCTTCCATCCATCTATTTAACTATCTATCTGTCTGTCTATCTATCTACTGTACATCTATTTAACTACACATCCATCTATCCCTCTGCTCTTTTTTGTAGCACAAGAAGTCGCGCAATCGTCTGCAGGTCAATGGCAACATCTCGAAGGAGCTGCGCATGATGGGCCATGGCACTGCACAGAAGCACACCTCCAAGTAAGTCTAGTGCCTCCCTCATGCACTCTACTGTATGATGAATATCTTGCAGATTTGGTTTTGGCGACAGTGCCGAGAGTACCAAGGATCCCGAGGATGAGGTGAACGAGTATCTAATGCGCGCCATCGACGCTCGCAGCATCGATCACCTGCGTGCCGAGCACTGTCAGTCACTATTGCTGCGCTTCAAGAGCGCAGTTCTCGAGCGTAAGGTGAGAATAATGCTCAAACCCATCAGTGGTGAAATCAAAACTGTATTATTCCCTTCTTCGTTTTAAAGTATGCCAGCGAACCGGATCGCATGCTCTGCGTTTACTTCTATTGCAGCCTGCTCGTTCTGCTAGGCACATCTGTGATGCGTTTTGCGGTCTTTGAGAGGTGAGTTGATTGCTTTACGTTTAATATTGTTATTGTTGGATGTAAGCGCTTTGTCTGTTTGCTGGCTCTGGTAAGTGGGTTATGGGAACACATTAATGCATTATTTATAAGCTCCGAATATATGCTTTTGTCTTCTAATCTTCGCATCTTCTCATCTCTAGCTCGACGCTGTGTCTGTTTCTCTCCTTCGGCGCCCTGTTGCTCTTGGGCTTGATGGTCTTTCTGGTGGCCTGCCATCAAATTAATGTTCAGGTAAGCAAAAGGATTCGTATTGTGCTCGTTGACTTGATATATCTGGCACACTACACATACCAGTTAAAGTTAAGCATGTGTGTAAACATCTTGTATTTGTTACAAGCAACTACAGTCGAGCGAATGTTTCTGACAAACAGCAACTCTAATTAATTGATTGTGATTGAATTTACTGTTTGTAGGTAAAGCAGCAAAATATATATAAAACTATATAAGTCGAGCTTGCATTTGAAATGAAATACAAAAAGGTTTCCTCAAGCATGGTAATATTTTGACAACACGTGCATTGAAATTAAACTAATTCAAATTGCTTTCTAATTCAAATTCTTTAGCTGCCCATCGTGATGAAGCGCTTCTCGCGGCACATCCACAGCAATCGGACGTGGTCGCAGTTCTTTGCCCTGTCGACGGTTGGGCTGATTGTTTTGACCACGTTGCTGGCCATGGTAAGTAGCCCGAGTACAAATGTAAAAATGTGCGGCAGTTGCTCGTAATGTGGCTCGTAATGTGCGCCTTTTAGCTGGCATAACATAAACAATGACAAATCCCCTGGAAATGTCAACTTCTCTGTTCGTAAGACCATAATTTGTGCCCTTAACTCGCCAAAGTGCCCCGCATTACCCCCCCGGGCCATTTTGCTGGCCATCAGTTGAAAGTTTTTGGCCTGGCTAAAATGGAACTTAAAAATAATAAAAATGAAATTTACGTTTTACATTTTTTTGCCATTCTTATAGCTGAAAATACAAATTTGTACGAGGGTGTTGCAGGCTTTCTCTTTCTCTCTCTCTCTCACAGTTTCTGTCGAGCTCTGTTGATGTTGTGGGTCGTTGTTGTTGTTGCTGGCGTTGTTTGGGACGCGACTAAACAAAAGTTTTTCCATTAAAGTTGGCCAGACAACAACAAGGCCAGCAAAAATGCGAGCCACGTTTCATACATGAAGTGTGCGCCATTTATGTGCTACTTGTTACCTGCCCCAGAGGCAACAGTCTACCAGTCGCCTGTCTCCCTCTCTCCCTCTCCCCCTCACGCTCTGCCATCTGTCTGTCTGCCTCTTTGTCTGGGTTCAAAGCACCGATGGCGCTTTGACATTTCGCTGTCAACTTTGGGTCTCGTTTAATGGCACTTGGGATCGCAATCGCTATTCATTGAGAGCCGCATTTATTTGATGGGCCTGCGACAGAGATCGAGACTGTCTATTGCGGCTAATTAACAGGCAATTGTAGTTACAGGAATCGACGCGACAGCTGGATTTGCGGCACGAGGAATGGCTGCTGTTGCACGTCAACGGCACCCAGTTGCATGCGCTGCACGAGTTGCACGAACTGCTCGCCGACTGTGATTTCTACTTGGCCTACAATGTAAGTGAATGTTAACCTGTTTTATTTTTTGTGTGCCCCATTTCCATTTTGTGGCATCTTGCAGACATTCCTGCTGCTCACGCTGCTGTCGATGATGTGCTGTGCCACGTACCAAGTGCTGCGCATTCTGCTGAAGCTGCTGCTGCTGCTCGTTGCCGCATTCAGTTACATGGCCTGTTCCAGCTATTTGTATGCAAGGAGCAGGGAAATGAGCCTCGACTTGGCGTAAGTAGAATGGGGGAAAACCCGTCGAATGAAACAAACCCGAAGAGCGCAAAGCGAAATCGAGTTACGCTGTAATGCAATTTGGAGGCTCCGCCTTGCCACGTGCCCCAGCTGCAAATGCCGCAAATGTAAATGCATTTACAGGCAGCCGCAAACTGCATTAAAATTGTATTTAGCACTTGGCGTTGCCTTTATTTATCTTTCCCTCTCCACCCCACCACACTTTGCTCTTCTTTCTTGCCACAATGCCGCATTACACTTTAATGGACTGGAATAACTGGGTCTGCTGCATTTGGGACTGCATCCACATCAGCAACGAGGAAGCCCTGCTGCGCTACATAATTGATTCAATCTTCCTATTTGCATTTATGCTTGCCCTAATCTTCCACAGCCATCAGACCGAGGCCACGTACCGTCTGGACTTCATCTGGAAGCTGCAGGCGACGGGTAAGTTCTAATTCACATTTTCCGAATGCCACAAAACTTTGCAACACATTTCCGTTTCCATTTTCATTTTTATTTCCATTCTTTTTTTTTTTTTTGTTGTATTTTGGGAGCTAATTAGCTAAAGCGCTGCAAAGTTGTATCGTTAACTGACAGCCTGACTGCCTGACTGCCTGACTGGCACTCTGACAGTCTGTCTGTCTGTCTGGCAATGACTACAGCAACAACAGCAACTCAACGACTTGTGCCGCTTCTCCTTTCCCCCTGTCGTGTTGGGACCTCGACAGCATTCTCTAGCTGGCAACATTCGTTTATCCAAGGCAATGCTGCTCATCTCTTGCGTTTCCGTTTGCTTGTTCCCCACACAAAAGCCTTTTCATTAGTACACACACACACCCACACGCAGCTGACACTCATACTCATATTCACACTCGCACTCTCTAATACACTCAAACAATCGCACTCATGTTTGACTGGCGCCTGAGCTTATGCAGCGCTTTTTCGCATCTTTTTTTCTGTTCTTTTGATACTCTCTGGCTCACAGGAAGTGCTTAAAGCGGGATATGTTCGACTAGTGCCTGCTTATATGTTACAACACTTTCCGAGGAATTGCAAATTGAAAGACAAGTGAACGTAATCAGAGACAATGTCCGTTAAATGATAGCAATTTCATAGCCAGCTGAAGTGATGCTTTCAATAAATTATCTTTTACACTTTTGTCTCAAGAATTTTACCAAATAGCTATTTGCTTTTATTTTGTCTTTTATTTATTTTCAAGCCGGAACCATGGCAGCATTTTAAAGATTCTCTTCAACTTTTTGAATTTCTAAAATGCTTTTTATTACATAGTTTTACATTGAAGGCAAATAACAACAAACATATGTAATTTATTTATTTGTAAGCCGGAACAATAACTACATTTATCAGGCAGCATGTGAAAGATTCCCTAAAACTTTTTGGATTAACCATACTGTTTTTTTACTTAGCTTTACGTTGAAGAAAAAAAATTAATAAAGAATAATGAATACAGCATTGTTTGCCTAACATTTATTCTGATAGACAGCTCTTAGTTATGGTGCATCACTCTAGGCCTGATTGAAGAGTAACTGCTAGTCGAGCACTGGCTGCTGAAGCAAAAACCTACTTGTTTTTTTGCCCTGCGCTTCTTTGCTGTGCGCTTCACGCTTCGGTAAACTGATAAACTGATATTTCAATTTCACGCTCCTGTTTTTTATTCTCTCTTCGCTTGTTTTGCTGTTCCCGCTTTATTTGAACACATGCACACACACTTACACATAAACTCAATAACTGTATGACGACACGGGTTGCTTTTGTTGTGTCTTTTTTTTGTGATTCGCAGAAGAGAAAGAGGATATGGAGCATCTACAGGCTTATAATCGCAAACTGCTCGAAAACATTTTGCCTGTTCACGTTGCCGAGCATTTTCTGAGCCGTGAGAAGCACCTCGATGTGAGTATTGCACAAGTGTATAACAGTGCGTATAACAACAGTGTGTATAACAGCTCGAGCGAGTGAAAGCAAGATTTGCGAAGGCGCTTAAGACGAGGTCGTTGCCAGCTGCTTTAAATGCCCATTGGCCTCTGCGCGGTTTGGCATGTTCTGTGTCTGTGTGTGTGTAGTGTGTGTGTGTGTGGCGTGCAACGCTTCGCTGCTCAACGGGCACACAGTTCGCCACATTAAGTGTGCAATCAAGAAGTTTTTAACTAAATCACATGAGCCGCCACCAATGTGGCACGTCAAACGTGCCTCCACGGCTGCCTCGCTCTCTCAGGCTTTGCTTGCTCGTGCGATTCCTCTTTGCATTTAATTGAATTTGACACATTTGACTGCCCGAACAGGATCTGTACCACGAGCAATGCGATTCGGTCTGCATCCTGTTTGCCAGCATACCCAATTTCTCTGAGTTCTACGTGGAGCTCGAGGGCAACAACGAGGGCGTCGAGTGTCTGCGTCTGCTCAACGAGATTATTGCCGATTTCGATGAGCTGCTCAGCGAGGAGCGTTTCCGGTAAGTGCAACGACCACAACAACGACAACAACAGCCAATCACCCCTAATTCTCACCCTCCGCTCCTTGCAGCTGCATTGAGAAAATCAAGAGCACAGGCGCCACATACATGGCCGCCTCGGGGCTGACGGTGAACACCTGCGACCGCGTGAACTTCAGCCACGTCACCGCCATGGCGGACTATGCGCTGCAGCTGTTCGACAAGATTGAGGAGGTCAACATGCATTCGTTCAACAACTTTCGAATGCGCATAGGTAAGCAACGTGTTTGTTTGTCCCCAGGCGAAAGGCAACAAACCAACAGCTCTTTCTGCTTGCCCCATCGTTCGCAGGCATCAACATTGGGCCCGTGGTGGCGGGTGTGATTGGCGCCTGCAAGCCGCAGTACGACATCTGGGGCAATGCGGTCAATGTGGCGTCGCGCATGGACTCCACAGGCCTCGTTGATCACATACAGGTGAGTGGGTGGAAAGAGGCCAAGTTTTAGAGTAGTTAGAGTTTTGTCAACTTAACTTGTGGTGCGCTTTAAATAAATTAAGAAGAAGTGCTCGCAATCTGCGCCAATCAACTGTTGACCAGCAGTCAAAAGACGGCGCTCGGCGCTCGGCAGTCGGCAACACACATTGCGTATACGCCGAGTGGGCGTCTCATACAATTTTCATAGCCCCCGCACACACTAAAACAGAGAGACAGACACACACGTATTTGATTTTATTTGCCGATAAAAGCAAAACGCACGAAATTTGCAAAAAGAAATAAATTATTAAGCGAGTGGGGACAATCCGACAGCGGATGGACGGAAGGGGAGCAAGACAGGGGCTGAGTGTTATCATGAAATATTGAGTCAGGTCTTCTCTGCGTATACGTGTGTGTGTGAGTGTGAGTGTGCGAGTGTGTGTGTGGGAGGGTCGCTCTTTGTGTGTCTGCGTCGGTGTGTGCCAATGAACTTGTCACTTTGAATTTATGTTATCGCCTTTTGCTCTCTCTCCCCACGCACGCATTTGCTGCGCATCTGCTGTCCCAAATGAAATCAACACTTTCACTTCATCACACATCACACATGACACAAACACAATCACAGGTGACCCAGGAGATGCAGCAGATACTCGAGTGCCGCGGCTTCGAGCTCACCTGTCGCGGCAGCGTCAACGTCAAGGGCAAGGGCTCCATGATAACCTACTTTCTGAAAGGCAAAGCCACGCAACCGCCACAGCCCGCCGTCGTGGCCGTGGAACAGCAGCCGCCCAAGACGCTGCCACTGGTCGCCGCTGCGCCCGCCGAGACCAAGGAGATTGAGGCTGTGGCAGCCACACCGCTGCCTACACCTGCAGTTGAAGATGACGACCTCGAGGAGGACGACATTGATCTCAACTCGAACATGCAGAATCTGACGGCGCAGCGTCGCAAGTCGCTGTGTCGACAGCACAACATCTCGTCCTCGTTCGGCACCACGGTCAGCAGCTCCACGGGCATCACGCCCAGCATCTCGAACAGCTCAAGTGTGGTGACGATTGGCGCGCTGCCTGCGCTGCTGAGGAATGTCAATGCGGCGGCGAATGCCGACAGCTGCTTGACGCCCACAGCGCCACCCAAGACGCTGGTAACGGAGCTGAAGGAGGAGATCACGCGCGATGAGAAGAGCACGCTGAAGGACTCCATTGAGAACCTGGAGATACTACTGAAGAACAACATCAGTCTGTCCGATCTGAGCAACAAGCAACAACAGAATCTGCGCGGCGAACTTGTCTCCAGCTCCACCTGCAGCTCGGCCACAACAACGCTGCGCAAGCGGGATACGATCGTCAGCTTCAATGTGATCGAAACGTTGACTACAACAGCGGCATACTCGCAGCAGCAACGCAAGCGTCGCTCCGTCACCACGATGGCCGCCAGTTGCACAACCACCACCACGCGTCTGCTGTCCAACGAGAGCCAGAGTTCCACGCAGACAGCGCCTGGCACACTGGAGAGCAGTGGCGGAGTCGCAGTCGATGGCAGCGGGGTTCAGCAGGTGTCGAGCGTGGCCAACGATTGGCAGCCACGCACCGCCAGCCTGGAGCCGAATCGCAGTCCCATCAAGACGTCGCAGTCGATGAGTCCCATCGGCCTGGCCAGCGAGGTGTTTGTGCTGCCCAACAGTCGCAGCATGATCCTCATCACCAGCAGCGGCGGCAGCAGCAGCAATGGCACCACCAGCAGTCCCCGGGCAGGATTGCTGCAAGATGTGAGCACCTAAGGCGCAGCAGCAGCGGCTGAGTGTAAATATGTACAGAATGCAAATGGTAAATCCAAGAAGAAGTAGTGAAGAGAGGAGAGATAAAGAGAGAGAGAGCGAGAGAGAGAGAGATAGGAATAGAGCTAGTTATCAGTATTTGCCCCACTTGAAATGATCTCGCATTTAAGAATCGTATATTGTTGTTCCTTTAGCAGAGTACAACCTCAACACGAACTGCATATCACAGGCGCAAAGTAAGGATGAAAGCAATTTGCAGCACAACTTTTGGGTACCAAGCAACCACTCGAACACTCGAACATAGATACCACGTTAGTTTTGATAGCTTGTAAGCGGGGCGCAACAGGGGGAAGGTGAAGGGGAACGGGAACGGGTCAAAGGTTCCTACGTAGCATTAGCGGCAACACGAGACGCGTGACCAGAGCAAAAAAGTGTAGCAGAAACTGAATTTAAGCGAGCAAGTTAATTAATTACAGGGTACGCCAAGTCGATCAAAGCACACGCAAAAATATTACCTAAACCAAATAGAACAACAAAAAATACAAAACATATATTACAGTTTATCGAAACTATCTGTCAATTTGTAGATCAAAAGCAGTTGACAAGCTGTTCCGAATTGCACTTTCGCTTCAATTGCGCAATCGATGTGAAATTATAGCAAATTTTAGCAATTTCCCTAACTAATTGAATGCGTAACTCGGAACAGTGTGCACAAAAAAAAAAATAGATTTACTTAAACCAATGAGCAAAGTTGTTAGTTATGCTTTATGTGTATGTTCAATTGAGTAAATGTATTTTGGTGTGCGATTGTGCGTGAATGCGTCTCAATGTTGCTGAAATCAACACTAAATGTAATGTCTAAAAATCGTATTTAACAAATATATACACACATATACATATATTACGATGTAACTTCAACGGAACAAAAACCAAAGAACAAAAACCGAAAAAAATCAATTCTTGCTGTGATTTCTATTGTAAAATGAAAATGTATAGATTATTTTATGGACTTGTGATTTGGGTTAACTTAGTTTTAGTTGAATCAACTCGAAAACTCGAGAACTGTGGACGGGCGTGTTCTCAAAACCACTTTCGCACCGTTGTCCCGAATTTATTCAACTCGGCGAATAGTGCATTCGAGATAAGGCGAAATCGATGCTGAGAACACGACTGCAAGTTCTATTATGACGCATCTTTGACTAGCACAGAATTTAACTATAATTTAACTAAGTTTTCAACCGATTAGGATCGGCTATCGTAGAACTAGTATATGAATATTTATGATGTATGTGTAAAATGGATATATGGAAGTACAATTGTGTCAATTTAAGTGAAGAAAAAAATCATGTTTAACGTATTGTACGAGTACTCGTAGTTTGCTGTTTCGGTTATGGTTAAGGTTGAATTCAATGTTTATTAAATGTGTCGCAAATGTTTGCAAAATGTGTTAATAAAATGAACATAAAAAAGCAGAAAACAAATTTTATATATTTGGTAACGAGATTAAATTTATTTACAGCTGCTGCAAGCAAACAGAACAGGTGGATAAACAGCAGACTAAACAGGATAAATACTAGTAATTGTTTCCAGCAATTGTCTTAGATTTTGCGCGCGCGGCGCCAGAGGAAATAATAGCCCAGCAGGTGGAAGCCAAAGTAGAGGCCAAGTATGGCCAAGATATTGCGCTGCAGATTCGCCTCATTGAAGCTGTACTTGTCCAGCACATCCTGCCCGGTGTGAAAGCAGGGCAGGTCGGCACTTTCCTGGAAACAGGCTGCAAAACACGAGAAAAAGAAACAACCATTGAACAGAGTTGCTGAAAGAAAAAAGGCAAAGATTCAGTTTCCTCACTGATGTTTTGCACGCCGGACCATTGGGCAATTGTCATCGCTTCGTTGGCATAGAGCATCCACGATAGGAATTGCGTCCAATAAAACGCCACTGGCAACGAGCTGAAATATCATAGTGAATATATTTTTGGGGTGGGTCAAGCGCCAGCTGAGCTCACCTAATTTTGATGAAAATGCCAGACGTAATCATGAATATATAATCAAGGGGCACCAAATACGCCATGGCCAAGGGCACCGAGTTGAACGCCGTCGAGAAGAAGCAGCCACATGCGGTGGCCACGTTCATAACGAGCATCACACAAATCGCCGTTATCCCAAAGGCATAGAACGTGGCACGCAGCCCTGTGATCCAATAGCAGATGACCACGAACAGCAGCGGCTCCATTATCATGCCAGGCAGCTGCAAAGAGTAGAGCACATAGAACAGACTGTAGGTTAAACAGGGCAGCAGTAAATGCAACAATGGAGTGTGCTCGACGACGAGATACTCGATAAATATTCTTTGAGAATAGAATGGAATTAAATTAAATCATATTCGGTAGGCAGTTAGGTGGTGTTGCTTCTTTCAAGCTTGCTTAAAGTTTGTAGATCAGCAAGCAAAAATAAGTTATCTAAATTTAATTAATATATGTTAGTAAAATTAATATTAACTACAAGAGTAAATATAAAATTGCGGAAACTTAAATTTGGATACCAATTGTTAATTTGTGGCTTTGCGAGCAGTTTGAGTGCATTACAATCTAAAGTATTGATAGCTACCTCTTACCCTAAGTATCGAGACCTCTCAACTCACCATAGCCAAGATGTTCGCAACATAGTAATGCGCTGGGGTGTATAGACCAGAGCGCGTCTCGCGCATGAAGAGTGGAAAGCCCTGGGGAAACACATTGAGCACAGAGTACATGGGATGATACGTGTTCTCCGATATCATGATGAAGAGCGTGCCCTGCAATGCAAATGCCAAGATGGTAAGAGCGTAAATAGCACATCCAAATAGCAAACAACATGCCACTGACCTGCACTGCCTGCACGCCCAGCTGGGTGAGCTCGGTGGTGCCTGCAAAGCAGGCGCCAATGATGAAGGCCATGGCCATCTTCTGCGCGAAGCGCATCCATTGTATTGTAGGATCCCTGAGCAGCGTCAGCGTCGCCCTCAGCCAGACCACATGGAAGCGCTTGTACCAGGCAACGCCGCGGAACGAATCGACTTCGGTGTCGAAGGGAAAGTTGCCGGACTGCGCCATGTGTATCTCGAGGTTAACCAACATATCGCGCTGCTTGGCCGCCGAGCTGACCGCAAACTGATCACACAAATGCTGTGCCGAACGCTGCGAGGCCTGCTCGTAGCCGGGATCTGTGGCCAGGACGCCAATGAGAAAGTCCGCCGGATTGTAGGCCTCCGGGCAGTAGTAGCCATGGTCCGCAAAAAAGCTCAGCGCATGCTGTGGCGATCCTGTGAAGGCCACGCGGCCATCAGCGAGCAGCATCACATTATTGAAGTTGTCGAAGAGCTGCGAACTCGGCTGAAATTAGCACACAAAAAGCAGTTGAGAGAAGGTGAAACCATAGCTAACCATATCTGCTACATATAGTTAATAGCTGAATCTATCTAAAAATTGAGCATATTTGAAGAATAACGAATTATATCTATTCCAAAAAAAGTTTCCAATATTATGCAAAATGTTGAATGAAATTCGCTACACACACGTTAGCCACACATTAGATTAACTATGATAGATCTACTTAGTTCTAATTGCGCCTTATCAGCAGCGCTCGCGTTAAGAGCATCTTGGAGAGAAGTATGTTAAGTTACAATGCCAGGCGTAACCCAGTTATCAATGGAATTTATGGCCGTAAACTGGCGTGACTTGTTTCTACTGTTTCCTCTACTACTTCTACTACATGCTAGATATCCAATTTCTCAGTTCACAGTTCACTTAACGCGGCCTCACCTTGCACCCATTAGAGCCATGAGCGAACCTGGTTGCACAGCTCCTGTCGAATTGTTGATAATACGCTTCATCTTGCTGCCCGATCCCACATTGGTGTAGACACACAGATCTCGCCACACCAACGTTGCACCGTGCTCCGTGGGCGCCCATTTGCTGTAGCTACGCAGCGGCAGACTGCGCTCAGAGCTGTTGCGCTTCGACAGTTTCGGGGTGCTGTCCACACTTGGAAAATCACTGGCAATGCCGTTGCCACCAACCGAGACCAGCTGCAGCTCGTGCTGATCATGCGGCACCACGTTCGCGGCCATATCGCTCAACAGTTCTTGTCGACTATCTGTATCTGACATTCTGAGTATCTCGTTAAATCAACACGCAACCAACGCGTTCGGCAGCTCGATGTCAACTGAGGCAGCCGCAGCCGCCTGAGTGACAGTAGACAATGTCTAACGCCTCATTTGGGTGGCTCTCACACAGACGAATAAGAAGTCGCAGCTGAATCTTGCATGGACTGGGCATACGTCAAGAGCGTGTGTGGAAGTGGCAAGCACTCTAAGCTCCGTTTCAAATTACCTCAAGTCGCCGACTCCAGCCAGAGGGAAGCCCTCCAAGCCGCATCCAGTAAAGCAGCCAAGCAGCAACGGGAATCTACCGCAACGGGAAAGCCAACGTCAATGGCTTTGACTTTCTGCCTTGTGTGTTTTGCTCACCATTTTCGCATTTTCGCATTTCGCTTGCACAACAAAATTGAGAATTATGCAAATTTTTGCACGCATCTCGCAAATGTCGACTTTCTTGTTATTAGGATGGCAAGCAATCAACTTCGAATACGACTAATACATTATACTGATTGTTGTTAAATTTCCTTAATTATTGACTACATTTTATAACCAAGAAGATATATCACTATTATGTTCGCCTGGTAGTAGAGGGGCTGGTCGTAGCATACACATATTCATATATATTCTAAATAAACACATGCCGTAATTGTTTTTGAAATCATTAA